>JARK01001593.1:148578-180339 GCA_000688135.1 Ancylostoma ceylanicum
GGGGGGGGGGGGGGGGGTGGGCACGTCCTCCACCGGTAGTCAGTGAAGGTCTCGACAATTGCAACACATGGTAAGAATTAGCCCGTTCTGTTTCGAGCCACTACGCAGTTCTTGCCAATCAAACTTGGGTATTTAAATTGAGAGAATTTATTCATTTGTTTATCGATTAACTAATTAATTTATCTATTTATTTATTTATTTATTCAGTTATAACACAGTAATGAAGTCATTGTACCAAGAGGATTGACATTTCCTCTTGCTCACGCTTCAGCACTGATCCTCTTCTCGCTATTTCACATTACCCGTCATGGATTTTCATTGCTAACCAAGGTATAGACAACACTTTGGATACTGAATATGGATTCTCGGAAACCCTTTTTAAGCGGGCTCATGAGAGCAGCTTTTGCACTGTCTTCCCATGAAATTCAATTGAGAATATCTAAAAAACCAGCATTCATTTTCCAGCATTCCCACCATCCTCTCTTCCATTAGAGTTCTCCTGGGAGAAATTTCCCCAGGGATATGACCATGCCTCGTCGGTTAAACCATGCCCTAACTTTCTTTCTAAACTTGTTGATGAATCACCGAACTTATTCTCTTTTTTCAGATTCGAAAACGAGTACAACGAACGCTGATGATTCTCGACGGGCTGAGCATCCCCTTCGACGCTATCGACATCACAAAGCCAGGTTCGTTGTTGAGCCTGTCCAGACGTATCCCACACTTCATTACTATGCATAGCTTTGCTCCTCGGTCCCAGCAGCAGCATGCCATCCAGAAACTATGACTATGGCTGGCTGGGCACATTGCTGTTGAACAAACAAACAACCATCACGCCGCAGCTGTGTAGTACGCGAAATTCGAGATTTAATCGGCGTTACGAGGAGTGCTCGTTCGCGTGAAAGGGACGAAAGTAAATTAGTAGTGACTCAGCGCGGCGCTTTGCAACGGCGTCGAATCACTGCAGTGACGGGAATAGCAGTTTTTCTCCACACGGAGGCGAAAGAACGTCAAGAATTCGCGAACACATGGAAGTGCACTTCAGCGCTCATGGTCTCTTGCCGTACTAAGCATGGAACTGGGGAAAGAACTAGCCATAGGTGGCTCTTGTTACTAGGTGTGCTTTAATAAGTGACAAAGATGAATTTTCTATTCGAGGGGGAACTTAGTACAATTCCCTAGGTGTCTCTTACGGTGGGTAGTCTGGAAGTGATAGCAAGTGGTGTTGTCGTTGAACTGGTCGAAAACACGAAAGGCGAGCTGTTGTTGGTCTCTTTCTTTGCAAAAATTGAACCACATAGCCAGGATGCATCACTGAGATTACCCAAGGTGAACGTGTTGAGTCTCTTGTTGAGTCCCTTGTTAACAATGGGTAGATTTGTGTCACGTGGTAACGCGTTAACCATGGGTAACCCCAGTGATGCATTCGGCCGCGGATGCGTCACTAATGAGGCTACTGCATGAGACTAGTGAAATCGAGCTCCTGGAACATTTATGCTCCTACTGGCGACCTTATTCCCTAGTAATTTACTTGTGTACTGGTTTCAATGGTTCAGATAGGAACTCTCCTCCACGGGACTCCTTATTTCTAAACCACAACATTGCCTTCCACAGTCAGAATGTCCTGTGCAAGTCCGTAAGCATGGCACTTTCCGTTGACCATCCATTTTTGACGCTTCCTAGATGTTCGCCTATTTTCCCAGTAACTGTTTCTCAATCCTTCTGCGTTCAACTACGAAACTGGCCTAATTTGGAAACATTACTGTAGAGTCGACTGCCGACTGATGAATTCCAGAAAACCCGCTGGATCTAACTCTCCACTGAGCTTAGGAAACTGCGCATATGGCTGAGCCATTTCGACCGTAATAACCACTGAAGCAGCTGGCAAGCATGACAGCGAACATTAATAATTCCGCGGTTCGTTATGAGTCTGCTAGTTTCAGGCAATGAGGAGCAGCGTATGTTCATGAGGGAGCACGCGATCAAGGACGACGTCAAAGGCACGCCGCTGCCGCCGCAGTTCTTCTACAATGAGGAGTACCTTGGGGTCAGTCACCGTTCATATTGTTATTCACGAGGCTTTGCGAAAACATATAAGTTGCTAAGATGTGGTTGTAGGTGGTAGGGGAATTTGTGAGGGCTCGCGACATGATCGGAATGTATGAGATACAAAGTGAACCTACTTTCGAGCAAAAAATAGTAAACTTTTTTGCGGAGATTCCTCTCAGTAGCGAGCGTAGGAAGAATGTGTAATAGTTAAGAATTCAACAACTTTTGCATGACAATTTTGCTTACCCTAGAAGAGATGGACGGTTCCAAGATTTCCTGGAACTTCTATAAATTTCGCAGCTGACAAACTACTGATGTTTGCACCATGCACTAAAGAGCAAATAGGAACAACTTAAATCCCAGAGAAAAAATTCCTACGGAGTTCTATGACCATCAACCTACCTCATCAGCGTTACTGAACTACGCAGGAGCGCGCCTTGTAAAATATATAAAAATTCCGTATTATGTACATATGTATGTAGCTTGTCCTTATTGCTTAATGGGCACTACCATTTTTCTAAATTCTCTCCTTCAGTATTTTGGAAATATATTGTAATAGCTCTATCTTTGAAACCTCGATCTTGAAGACTCGCTTCTCATGGGGAATACAGTTTTTGTTCATTCTTCAGCATGCGTCCATCCCAAAAAAGATCTTCTATGGCCTGGTTTACTACTGTTATTATTGAAAATTATTTCTTGCCACTATTCATGGATTCGCTTCTCTGACATCCTCGTTATTCCAGAACTTCGTTGACTTCGAAGAAGCAGTCGAGGATGATCGCATCGCCGAATTTCTTCGACTCATACCCGAGGTATGTTCTTGTTTCTCTAACCCTGGCGATCGTGCCATTTATGAACGTTTTGGAGTGATCCCTTGAAGGAACTGTGTTCCTACAATGACAATAACTCGTCTACCGCTAACCTTCAGAGTGCATTATGCATGATTTTCAAGAGTTGATTTTAACGAGATTGAGGTTTTGCCAGTGAATTTTTGACATCTTAGCTAACCACATTATTCATATGTTAATTAAGAATTTTCCTTCAGAAGCCCCTTCCAATAGAGTTTCCTTGCAGGCCTCTAGGTTACACGCAGCGAATTTTCCAAACAGTTCTGATTTCATCGGACAAATTTTGACTTGTTGATGACACAATGATGCGAACCTCTAGCACTGAAAAAGCTGCAGTGTGCCCTCCATATTCTCGATGTGCATATTAAACATCATGAAAAGTCATTTTATTGCCCATTTCCTCCTGTTCTTTTTCTCACGTGGTCCGAATCTGAGTGTATGCGGAAGAATCGCAGAACTATTCGTTTGAGCAACTTTTTCCTGCGCAATCAAAAATCTTATCAGCACTTCCTATGCGCATCAACGTTCTGACTTTTTGAAAAATCCTACAGAATTCCTTCCTCTGATTGGAACTTGTTTCCGGGCAGGTTTTTCCATTATTTCCAATTTTGCTGCGCCGCCAAAGTCGACTTCTGCCTTTCGTGCTCCTCCTACGTACGTAGGTGCTCTCTCGAAGTGCAACCGCAAACGCTCGCAGCAATTTCGTCGCGGTTGTAATAGTCAGCACGTGGCGAAACATTCATACGTTTGTGAATCCATCGCTGAAAGCTAGGAACAAGCGAACAACACACTTCACTATGCATATCGTAACACACTAGCAGTCTTTTCGACAGTATGCAACTCAAAATAAGCTTAAAAACAAGAATTTCCCCTGATTGCTAGGAGCTCGACCGTATCTGGGGCGTTTAGTTATGGGTGTTAGTTAAGAGCTTCGTAGGTCACTCATTCACTGCTGCCAGCCGCATTCACCGGAATAGATCCATACTATCTGCTGAAAGGACTTAAAACCCGTTGAACAAGTTCTGTTATCCTCTCTGAAACATAACCAAAAGCTTGTTGACAACTTGCTCTCGCCTTTTCTCGTCGACAAGTTGTCGGTGCGAAGCTTGTCGACAACGTGCACAGTGGTGAGCCGTTGGCTTTGCGAGTTGTCGACAATCTCTGCGCCGGCAACTTGTCGACAAGAAAAGTCGAAAGCAAGTTTCCAACAATCTTTCGGTCAAGCAAGTTTCAGATGCGATAAAACAACTTGTTCTGGGGTTCTGAGAACTAAAATTTTCTGCGGATAGACTTCCTTGGGCAGCCGGGTAAAGAGCTTTTACCTTTTTTACCAGTTTACTCTATCCATCCACATGTTAAGTGAATGCGAGAGATCATGAGTACCATTATCTCATTTTTGAGGATATGTGATGGGTATCTGTGAGATGCAGTTCCTCATATAATCCTCTGAACCGTCATGTATGCGCACTAAATTACCATAGAATACAATCACTCTACTTTTGTAGAATTATGGTAGGAATTTTGTAAGAAACTACTGCTGGAAGAACATGTCAATTCCGACATTGTGAAACAATGTTTGGAGTCGTGATTATCGTATGAAGTAAATACGTAGTTCCTCAAAATGGCTAGAGATCGTGTCTACAATATACCAATCGTAAACCGGTAAAAACCTGCATAGTATAGAATGACACCAAATTGGCATGATTTTTGTGACGAATTGTATCAAATGATCGTCCTAAGCAAAGTTTTAGAGGATTTCTTTTGAGAATTTGACGCAATAATTGCGACTACTGTCGGATAGATTTACTGCCGCGGCATAGTGAGAAAGTGATACAACCGTAATGGGTTGGCGATTTGGCTTTTTTTCCAGTATGGCATTCGACTTTTTGATGTAAAGGAGGTAACTGGTAGTTGGATAAGTGTACCATCACTTTGACTAATGACTTTGAATTTAAATGCTGCTCCTACCCGCTCCCAGATTTTAATCGTACACCTTATATCCGCGATTCAGAATGTAGATTCAACTCTCAATTTTCATCAAATATGAATTTTCTGCAAAATTCTACGCTTAAACCTCTCGATTTGCTCTGATATCCCATAAGACCAGACCTCATCGAGTTGTTGACAAAGGTATTAAAACTCTGTTGAACATCACGGTAAGAAATCTCTATGCAGTGGAAAACGAAGCAGAACGTCGAAGACAAGGAGAACCACGTGAACAACGGTAAATCCTCGTAATGATCGTGTCGTCGTTCAGTGTTGTGTCCCGTGTCCCGTCATTACTGTCCCATGACCGGGTTGTTTATTTCGTTGGGTTGGTGACTGTGTGCCATATGTACATGGGACCGAATACAAACATTCGATTCCAAACAATTTGAAAATTCAATTGTTCGAACTAGAGAGGGCAATACTGTCATGGAGGAAGGCGGAAGCGAATTCAGAGCTTTCTCTTTCTTCGATGATTGGGTTTTCGAATCGTGTTCTGTACTATTAATCAAATTGTGGTTTCTATTCGATCCCGATTCTGTCTGCATGTGCATGTTCTAGTGGCTTTAACCACACCGCTTGTGATGTGCATGACTGCATGCTCAGTGTGCATCGAAAATGGAAGTACAAGGGAGTTCGAAGCTCGTCAACACACCCATTTCATGAAACGTTGACAGTAACCTTCCTAATATAATCCTCAAATGTTTGTGTTCAAAAAAATTCGACACAAATTCACAGCAGAATCCTTGAGAGGAAAAAACTTGCACAGCTCAGGGTTTTGATGCATCATTGAGATTACCCAGAGTAGACGTTCTGACACCCGCGTTAATGATGGGTAAATTCGTGGGCTGTTAACCCATTTACCCTGGGTAATCTCAATAATGCATGCGGCCCCAGGAATTATTTCGGATCTTTTCGCTCCTACAACGTCTATATTCATGTTAGATTTCTGAAAGGATCTTCATCTACGTCCTGAAAACCGGGAATGAGCGAAAACATTTTGACATCTGCAATCTGTACGAATCTAAGGATCAGAGAATATAAGAGATTATCTTCGAAATGTTTCGAGTTGTGTTTCGAATTCTGGACCATGTAGCAATGCGAACCTTTCGGGAAAGTCGATCTCGCATCCAGTCGCTTTCGCCCCTGCGGCCTCCGATGTTGCAGCAAATTTCGTTCCTGCCGAGGAAAAAGAAATCTAATTTGCTTAGTATTTTGTCCGTTCCTCTGCAAGCTCACGCCCAATTTTGTTCTCGAGTGCATTGAATTGTGGGGAAAACCGAGGCGCTTTATGGGGGTTCTACAACTGCCCTAGTCAAGTGTCCCTTCTGCTGCCTAGTATCAACTCGTGAGCCGTTCATGCACAGCTGTATATGGAATAGTGAGACGAATTGTCGCAAGACTGCAATAAGGTGGTTGAAATGGACCAGTTGTAGAGCTGTAGCCACACCCTGTTTCCCCTCGTAATGCACCGCGCCTTCAAAATTGTCTCCTGTTGCTAAATCGAAGGAGTAGAAATGCACCCCGAGTTCGAAACATCAAAAAATTTAGTGTCCTGTTAACTTCAAAAGCACGATAGAATTTATGCTTAAAAATTCGGAACTGCACTTTGAATTCAAGTACTCGAAATAGTTGGTACTCATGGAGAACAGTATATCCACTACCGGACCATTGATTCTGCACGAACTCGATAATGTGCCATGACGAAGCTTCCTGCACCTCTGTACTTCCAAAGAGCCATTGGAATAGCTCTGCTTTTAGAAGCACCACTGTTAGTTCACCGCACTTCAACGATCATTTCACAAACTGATCTCTCTTTTTTCAGGGATCAGGGCAGGCGGCGAGCAATAGGGACGCTGAAGATGTAAGTGTTCGATTTCTTCTAAATATTTTGTTCTGTTCTTCAATCAGATGTCGGGGCAATAGCTATGACTTACTGCAGAAGCACTAAGATGCTTTCGATTCTCTCTTTTTTTTTCGTGAAACACAACCCTACCCCTTCCTCATTGTAGTTAAAGTGTCATTCTTTAAAAAAAATTCCCATTTAAAAATATTTTGAAAAATCTACCCAGTTTATTCCGCAGTAGTGAGAGTTCTTGCCTGAGGCTTGCTCGAGCGTTTAGTCGAAACTCGTGATAATTCCTCTTGAAGCCTCTAGAGTCAACTAACTAGGTGGTAACTTGTCTCACGACGAGTTCTGCTAGAATTGTGGTAAATGCTGAACCTCTTTGTTCTGATTCGGTTCACCCGATAATTAGCCATTGCTGACGACACCTCTTCATCCCTATTTTGCAGCGGAATTTTTTCCTCCATTCAATCCAACACGTACGAAAGCATCATTCTCAATTGTAAAAATACCATTCTAAATCACGCTAGTTTTTCTTCCACTCGGGCACTGGGCAGGTCCGGATAAACGGTGCATCCTCAACAATTATTTCCTCAAATAACCTGGGCCCGTATCCAATACACTTCATCCAGTCGGATAAAGACGCTCTAGCGGATATGTTAGAGTGGTTTCGAGAACCTGCTATCCAATAAAAACATATCCTTGGATATGCAACTCCACTCTTTTCACTGCAGATTATCTTAACCCGGTCGATTTCCACATGATAACGATCCATGATCTACTCCTTCTTCATTTTGTGTTTACTCTCGCCGATACACCGCACTTGCGCCAAGAAATGAGCGCGTAGATGGAGGGGTTATAGCAAAGTGGATAAAAACGAATGGGAATGGCTATTTTTTTCACCAGCTATTTTTTCATCCCATGGTCAAATATATTGGATACGGCTCCTGATTTCCGCTACTTTTGGTAAATATATCATCTCCCGAACCTAAAAAAAACAATTAGCTGTTTACGGAAAGAACATACCATCTCAATTTTTAACTTTACTCGAGATCTAGTTCTGTGATAATGAACCCGATATCCTCACACCTTGACAGTTGGCAACAGAGCTACAAAATGTATACGAAACGTTCGGAACGGCCAAACGGCCTGCAACACATGTGCCATTACACTGGGCGAAGGGTCACTCTACTGGCAACAAGATTATAATAAACGTGGGGAGAGTGGGAATAAACAAATACGCACAATTCCTCTATTGCTGACGATATTTAGTGAGATTTTTTTTTCAGGACAAATCGGGCAAGGAGAACGAAAATGGGGTAGCGGGTACACATGACGACGAGGGCGAAGGCGAGGCTGAGGATGAAAAAGAGGAAGATGAGGGAGAGGAGGAAGATGAAGGAGAAGGAGAAGAAGAGGAAGGAGAGGATGAAGCGGAAGATGAGGGTGAGGAGGAAGGCGAAGATGAAGAACAAGCAGACGGAGCAGAAGAGAAAGCTGATGGGGAGGACGCCGTGGAACACAAGGTTGTACTGCCGAAATCTTCAAAAGACAAGGAAGAAAAAGAGGAAAAAGCTGACGATGCTGAGGTGAGTGCTACTTACTCTGTTCTTAGCTGTTTTTGTATGAAAATACGATGAGTTGCCTTTTACACCATGGACAAACCCTACAACGGCAGTTCTCTCTACAGCAGTTTTAGTTTCTTAGTTTTCCTGGAAATCCTTTGCGGAGCAGTCCGACATCCACCAAATCCACCAAATTGTAGCTAAATTAGATAACACAAGGGAAAACTAATTAGAATTGCCGGTTTTGCTTTGGCTGTGAGCTACACGTAGCTTAATTCCACAGTGAAAAGGTACATTGATGTTGTACCATCATTGCACCGTAGGCAAAGGTGCAACCACTCCTTAACCCACGTCATTACGCTTTAACCCAAACGTTGACCTTTTGGGTTAATGCTATAAAGGTGGGTCACTAACACCCACGCACTAAGGCGCCTTTAATGCGTAAGCGTTAGCGCACAAGCGTTACTGCACGAGCATTGTTCTCTCATCGTTCCCTCAATCTTGCTAGTTCAGGTTGAAGAGACAGCAACGATACGACTTGGTGGAGCGGCGAAGAAAGAGGAAACAATAGACGAAGAAGATGAAGGAGAAGAAGAAGGAGAAGAGGAGGACGAAGAAGAGGGCGAGGATGAAGAGGAGGGTGAAGAGGAAGAAGAGGACGAAGACGAGGAGTACGAGGAAGAAGAGGAAGCCGAGTGAGTCGATCTTCTAGGACCAGCTGTAGGGACGAGTAGTGTCGCACAAGCGTTCGTCGGGTATTTTGGGGTTGTCAATATTGCATTTGGTAACTGTAATGTTTTATGTATTGTTATGCTGCTGTTTTCCGTTGAAATATGCGCTTTCACGACTATTTCTTCTTGAACCGATTTGTCACTTTGCCCCGTATGTGTTCAATTGATTGCCATGTTTGAAAAACGCTAAATTTGTATATAATTTAATAATGAAACAATGAATGAATCGATATATTATGACGTTAGTATCTACAGAGGAAAACTATGAGTCTGCTAGGAAAGCTAAATTACAAAACAAAGCAACAATAACGAAGACTCTTTCAAACACGCGTTGGAAAGAAAACGAAGGACATTACTTCACCCTTAACGAGTCCTTAAAGGAAACAACAAGTCATGTTCACAATTTCAGCAAATTTACAACATTTCAAAGTAACACGTACAGTTTTAATGCAACTACCAATCTTGGTTAAACCAAAAAATCGACCTCGGTAAAAAAGATTCGTTCGCAACCATGTCATGTAATAGGACGATAAGGCATCGAACACCTAATCAGTTCCAAAGTACTTCATCGCAAAGCTGTAAGGCACTCCTGTGGTCACATCTGACGTGATCACCGTCACTCGGGGGAACTTGCTGCAGATGCTTTTCACACCTTCAAAAACATGAATATTTCTAAGCAGTTCATGGTATAACGATGCTAGAAACCTCTGCATAAGTGCTTCTACACGTGAAAAGTTGTGAAAAGAAAAGATTGAGACATACTCTGTGGTGTGATGAACAGCGTCGTCAGATAAATGTTCTCCTCCTCAACTCTCGAATCCATGAGTGCACTGATCGCTTTCAGCACTGTCGTACCCGTACTAAAAGTAAGGAATCTTAACTGATCGTATTGAAGAACTGTACATCGGATCGTCACAACAAAAGCATGAAGCAATGTTTGACCTTTCTATGGACAGCGAATTCCATGCACCGCTAGATCAACTCAACCTCTATAATGTTGTCTAGTAATGTTGTCTAGTAAGGAGAAATATCTTGGAAACAATGAGAAAGCAATAGACGAGATGCTAACTGTTAGGAAAAGTGATGTAAACTTATGAAAATCGATAATGCTGCTAGTCTTTTGACATGCTCTTACTAAAAAAAAGTATGTTCATTGCAGCCTTTTGATCGAGACTATTTCGATGAAAAATTCGAATCTCCATGGCATGTCATTACATACGGCATCGTTCCTCTCAAAGTCCGCACTCATGGAAGTATGTGAGGCCTAATATTTTCTCTCATCACGGAGTTTTGAAAGAAGTAGAACTTATATCCAGTAAAGGAATCGGGCA
The DNA here is from genome assembly GCA_000688135.1 of Ancylostoma ceylanicum. Lineage (NCBI taxonomy): Eukaryota > Metazoa > Nematoda > Chromadorea > Rhabditida > Ancylostomatidae > Ancylostoma > Ancylostoma ceylanicum. The sequence continues at coordinate 158,935 of JARK01001593.1, forward strand.
AAAATCAACTGAACGGGTGTTGCCGTTTTCAATGCGCCTAGTTGTATGCCCGTTGACGTTCGTGAAATGCTGCCGTCAATTTTTGTCAGAATGGAAACTTCAAGCTTGGACATGCTCTGTACCGCGGTATTATAGGTTCCGGGTTTTGCAAGACTTGCCTTGAATTTCTCAAATGGTTGCAATGGCGTAGGAGTGTGTTAAACTGTCTATTTGCGATAGGCACCTCAGAATCATAGTACAGTGTCTTCGATCCGAGGTGGCGTGCCGGCGGACCGCTCACCCTCTCTCTGCTCTGTTATCTCTAGCAAACCAGACACGTCATAGATAGCTTGAGATGATGGTTGGCTATGACACGCACGCAATGATAAGGATATGGACGATGAGTGAGCGGTGCGCCGCCACGCCACCTTGGATCGAAGACACTGTGGAGACATGTTTCCGCCAGGGTACAGTCCTTCTCAAAAAGATAGACGGATTGCGCGTTTGCACCATCGTGGCGGGGCCTGAACGAGGGTTGCAGAGAGAGCATGCTTCAAGTGAGGGGATCGAGTAGGTCCCACCGCGATGGTGCAGTCGCAACATTAAGAAACCGCACGCGCAATCCGTCTATCTTTTTGAGAAGGACTATAGCTGTTGTGAATGATGATGGGTGAGACTTGAGAAGCATGGCACTCCAAACTTGCGGTGTACTCAAGGTCTATTATTATTTACAAGAATTACTCCAACTAAAATGTTCTGTTCTCCATAAATTCCCGACTATCGCAGGGAGCATTAAGAAACAGACATACTTCAAAGATAGCGAAAATGATGAAATAGTCAGCAGAGCTCTTCTTTTTTAACACTCAAAGGAAGCTAAAGTATCACAAAAATAGGCAATCAACTGCTAGCGCACGTGACAGAAACCCACAAAAAAGATATGAACAGAGATATGAAATGGATATAGCAGAGTTGGGTAAGATAGTGGCCAAGACTTGAGTCATGAAAGAAGGTTAGTTTGCTTTTGAATTGATGGTAATGAAGAATGAAATGTAAAGGATGGTATCCATGTCGTGGTGATATAACCACATCCCAGAAATGAATTTTCAAAGGAAGCTTTTCATTCAAAAACACAGTTTCTGGGATAACTTCTGGATGAAAGCAGCAGTAAAAACACACCTGACAACTGGATAAAGTAGGAGTACACGGCGATGAGACATGTCTGGTATTAGACGGGCATACAACACGCGTTGTTCGTCACCTGTAAAAGACCAGCTTCATAGCAGGAGATGAAAGAAGGTATATTCACACCCACACTCACATCATACATATCAGACGACACTGAAATATGGAACACTACCTATCAGCATTTTGCAGATTCGAATGGAGCGACAGCACTGCCGAAGGGCGAACTCCATCGCTTCACCGCTGCGGCACAAACTGACTCCGCAGTTCCCGCGCATGAACTGAATTCCTAAACGCAGTGTCGTCACAAGCAACTCAAGAGAAAGGATGATCATGAAACTTTTTACGCAGGTTTCCACGACAAAAAAAAAGGAACTTATGCAGACGAATTTGATTACAATAACTCTACAACGAACGTAGATGGAACTATGCCTTCTGCGGACATCCGCGCGCCACATCACGTGATAGTTCACGGTTTTTTCATGTTTTTCATCCTTCTCGGGGCTTCTGCGCTCTTATTCCCTTTTCAGCTTTTGCTGTAGCTCTCTGTAGTAAAAATTCCATTTTTTTTCACGATAACAGAAAACAAGCTATTAAGAAAGAAGAACGTTACAATAGAAATAGGGGAGAAAGACGATAGGTAGCCGGAAGCTGTAATGATGACGAGAAACTGCGAAAAAAGCGGGGAGCCCGTCTAAGACAACAAATATGTACTAGAACATCAATTCCATTGAGTGCTGCAGCAGGTGACGCGGCGTGAGCGGTTCCTTCTTACAATTAGAGAGCTGAGTTCCATTGACGCTCATTGTATCTCAAGAACAACTACTTCAGAAGGGTGTTATTTGTAATGAAAACGAAGAGAGCTTCACGAAAATAGACACACCTTTGTATTGGCAATGAGTTGGAGTGGTAATTGTGATTTCTGTGTACGGTAATTTATTAAGAGCTTCCTCAATAACAAGTCGCATCAGTCGATCGGCATAGAATACAAAGTCGGAGTGGTCAGTATTTCTGTAAGAAAACGCATGACAGAAGCAGAAGACTTCGAAGATAAAGGTGTCATATTCTACAAAATTAGACCTTTTTAGGATAGCCCATGCAAACATCACTCATCAATTTAATTGGTTGCACAATGAATTACGAATAATGTGAGAGCGCACAGTCATGCTGGTCAAACCCTTGCCAGCACATCAGAATAGTCTTGCGTGGTGTGATCAATTTATTTCCAACTTCGGCTCTACCTCACAAAACTCTTCGGACCCTCCATAAAATTAACAAACAAAGCTTCTGAATGTGCTCCTCACAGATACAAAAGCAGTTTAGCATTGTAGCGCATCGAACACTTTACTTGATTCCAAACTTTTCTCTTTGGAGCTATACTGCTTCTGATTTTCTTAGAGTTTTCGCCACTAAGTCGGATTTACTTTTGCAGAACGCCTTTCATATTTGTTATCATTTTCGAGGTCAAGAAAATCAACTTAAAGCGAGCAAATTTCATCGAAAAGTAAGAAAAATCATGTGGTGATAGAAGCCTGCGTTCGAACTGACGCCATCGAGAATATTGTAACGGTTATTTTTACTCTCCATAACCCACCACATACATACTCCTCCCCACCCGAACTACCCTTCTGCACTACCTTTCTGGTAGATTCACGCACGCACCAAACGCTCGCAAGTCTGATTCTTGTGAAAAGCGTCTATTCAAAAGTAACCATGATGTGCTAAAGAATATGAAAATTAGCTGATAGAGTACTACATACATATCATGACTCGCGACCACTTCTCTAGGACTGCAGAGAGATGAAAGACTAGAAGTTAAAAGGATTTCTGGAACGACAAAGAAGCTCCGCATGGTCTGTAGCAATATGTTGATTTACAAATGACATTATGGTAGTATCTTCATGGTAAGAAGAGGGACAGAATGCAGATGAAAGAAACTCGCCTGTCCTTGAGGATCGTCTGCAGCTCGAGTATCTGATTTGTTTCGCCCAGCAAGGCTAAAGTTCCATTTTCTTTGAAATGTTCAATTTCTTCGTCCTTCTCCTTGTCAACAATGCCATTCATCCTGCAATGAAGAGAAACCCTTGAATGAAGCAGCATTTACCTCCGAATAGACGCATGCGTCTTGTAGTGACAAGTATGAACGCCATAATGGAAAGTAAATTCCCACAGCAACACAAGACCACAAATTTCACAGAATAACCCCATAGTAACAATACTCCATAAGTGCAACTTGAAATCAGCTGTTCCTCCGAGTTCCGACGCCAGTTCACAGGCAAACCGTCGCGACGAAATAAAAATGGCCGTTATCGACGGAGTCACGTGCGCCAGAATTAAAAGGTGATAGCTTTTTACGTTCATGGTCCGCTAACATAACCCCATAGCTTCATTTAGAAACGACGAAGCGGTTACCCAAAGAAAAAACGAGAGAAATTCTTCTAAAAAATTAGGCGTGAACTGGAGAATACGCAGTTACGACCTTTCCGAAGAGCTACCGTATCTTCGAAGCCACAGCATGGGTCTTCCTCAGGGCAGGTTCGGCTTCACAAAGGGGTCGAAGGGTGAGGCGGCGTAGCGTTCTTCCACAATGGTATTGAGGAGTTTTTCCACAGCGGGCTCGATAGTGCCTGCAGATACATAGCCAGGGTGGGATCTGGGACTTCTTCCACAGCGCGCTCGAAAGTGCCGGTGGATATATAGCCAGGTAGGCATCAATGGTAAGGCTATATCAGCTCTGGACCGGGGCTGTTTTCCAGCATGCACAAGCGGCTATCATTTCTGTTGGTAAAACTCGCACGAGCAGGCGAAAAAAAAAAACAAACACCAAAACCAAAACGAAATCTGTTTTATAGTGGGCGCTGAGACTCTTGGACTATTCGCGTCCGAATGTACAATAGATATGTGGTGGTTCAGTGGATGATAGATTTATTACTGTACATGAGTGAGAGTGAGCAAGGAGAGAAGTGAGTGCCTCGTACGGCTTACAGCATCATTCTGGCTAGTAAGTACCATAGCAAGCATAAGACGGGTCAACCCCGCCCCCTCCACATGAGGTACGATATGGGTAATGGTTAAGAATACGGTGAGGATCATCGATTTGTCGATGATATGTTTAAATAGAAGAAATTAGTAAAGCAATTATTGTTCATTATTACGGAGCGGATCCATATGTATTGAGGTCACATATAGAAATGTGAAAACATTGCCAAGAATGTAAATGTGAAGAAATGTGTCCTAACGTATTTTTCATAGTTTAACCGCATAATATTCGGAGAGCTGTTTTGATATTTTCCTTCATTAGTCAGTTAAGATTGGATTCTCGAGTTGGAACGTTCATGCATTCCTTCCATTTATTTTCTTCCCTTCCATGCGGCAGAATAGATTTAATGTCCTGTAGGTACCGTGGGCGCCTGAAGGCACATCTCGCGGACACAGTGTCATCAGTCCGTCATTAGCTCTCTCTTCATGTCATATTGATTTTTCGGAGCTCAGTATAAATAAAATACGATGATAGGCTGCAGTCTCCTAAAACAAATGTTCTTCTGTTGAAATAGTCCATAGAGCCATGAACGCTTGTAGTTTCCATGGGACCCATCTCGCTTAGACTTTAGTTGGCCAACGAAAAAATGTGCACACAACTGTACAGAACTCAGAATGGTGCACAATTATAATATTATATCAAGCGTTTCTCCTGCACATTTTAGCCTGCGGAGTTTGCTGCTTCCTTAACTTTTTTCGTTAGACTTTTTCGGCATCTCCAGTAGTCTTCGAGCACTACAAAGTTACCAAACCTTCCGGTCCCAGTAGTAGAGCAGCTCCACCTACAAAACTCGATGGGCACCCAGAAAAGAAGAAGAAGTCATTGCTGTCCAAAAATGAAACCTGTGGAAATGAGAAAAAACAGCTGTGGAAGAAGTCCACAAGTCTATTGTGGAAGAACGCGGGCCCTCCGAAAGGTGAAGGAGGTCTCGTATCGGATGTGGGGTGCGCATTGAAATTCAGAATTTCATAAATATTGTGCAGAAACAACGAGTGTTTGCTCTAAGCTACATGGTAGAACAGATTGAGGGCAAAAGAAAAGTTCAACTTGAGGGGATGTTCTACAGGCTTTGACTTGGAAGGGCTGAAAACACTCCGGCGAAGTCCACACTATGTGGATTTCCTCCAAATTTGCGTGGGAGGAGCACCCTAAGGTACACTAGAAGTGCTTCGGAAATCTTCTGAAACCTGTGGAAATGAGAAAATTGAAAGCTCAATAAGAGGTGTAGCTCCCCCGGAAACACCTTAGGGATTCTGCTGGGTACACCGCGCCGCGTAGATGTTGCGGTCGGCGGGAGCGGCAGTCATGATTGACGTTCACTGTACTTTCTAGTCAAAAAGGTGCCCTGTGGGTTTACGAGATAAGGAAAAAGAATATGGGCAACTTTCAGTGCAGACTTTCGATGACCCCAAATGTTGTGATACAGCCCACAATTCGCGAGCAAAATAGCTACAAAAGCATTTTTTTTTGACAACGCTTTTAAGTGGGATAAAAATCGTCTCGTGTTCATGACACCGAATACGATGTACGTACAGGTGGCTGAAAGGTATTAGCGCTTCATTTGGAGCTTCTGTTTTCTCATGTAGGAGAGTAATTCCATTTCTGCCTCATATATGGTTGATACATCATCAAATGCTCTTCCTTCTGACCCACAACTCGTTTGGTTTAACAGATGCAGTAGTGGGCTCACCACGAATCTGTTGTGTGCTCTACGAGCTATGGGGAATTTATTGCAGCAATACAAAGAAAGAATATCACTTCTGAAAACAGTTCAACAGACCTTCAAACTATGAAAAGATGTAGAAGCCAATAACAAAAAAAAACCATGTGTTGTCTTCGTTTATTGGTCACAGGGAGAACTCTTAAGGACATGAAGAAGAGGAACAGTGATGGGTCAGTCTTAGCAAGATGTCCAAAAGTCCTGCACTCACACGTTCCTCTATATGGGTAGTCGCCATGAAGGGGTTGAGACAGCGCAGCTATTAGCCGGTAAGGTGGAACGATTAACTGGAAGATCAAAGGTGGAAAATGCAGAAAAATGATTCAGGTCTTTTTGGTGCTCCGCACAAGGATGTGTTGGGGACTGATGAGAAAGTTTTCACCAGTAAAGTTGCCCATAATTCTCAGAACAACCACCAGCCTATACGTTAGAGCTCCGACTTAAAAAAATCGTCACGCTCCCGTCGTTACAGAGAGTTGTGGTGGTTTTGAGATCAGTGCTCGTGATTGCGAAGACACATTTGGTTTTCACAAAATGATTCGGTAAAATCAACGCCAAGATCCGTTAAGATAACATTCTCAGAAAAGTGGTCGTTCCACAAAATTAAAAGATCCTCAACAGGACTCCTGGGCAGGAATATGCTCGGCCCCACAGTACCAATATACCCTTTGCATGTTCAGAGTCAGCGTTCCCAGGTTCCCCCAACGGGATTTAATAACGCTCCTGCTGTCTACACTTGAATCCAACGAATCTGTCTAAGTGTGTGTTCGTGAAGAAGAATATAAGTAATTGTGACTCACAGTAGAAAAAAATATTGTATTTCTTGGCGCCAATACTTTTTTTCAGCCACCCTGTATGTACGAGCAAACTCTACTCGGTCTTATTGGTGGAACTGCACGACCATCTTGTAACATTTTTAATCTAATTTTCAGACCACATCTAGTTGTTGGTTGGCTGCCCTGTCTTCAGTGGAAAAATGTCTCGAAAACAGATTTGATGAAAATTGGCCATCGCTGGGAGCATGGAGTAGCCGTTGTTCTTCGAGCCCATATTTCTTATAATTCACTGTGATAGGGAATCCCGGGCGTCCATTAAGATGTTGAGGTCAACTTCCTCGCGCCTCCTTGGATTTAGGCTTTGCCTGGAGGGATCACCTGAGGCACAAGGTCGCCCCGATCATAGAAATGGGCGCGTCATGACGTGCACACCCATCCCTCGGTCCTGTCCATGCGCTCATCCACGCAGGTTTTGCCTCCAACATTCTTCTCTTCTTATTATCGGGTTAGGCAATAAGTTTGTGCGGTTTTCCTGGGCATCAAAACTACTGTTTCTCACAAACAGCATCAATCGCAACAAGTGATTTCCATAGCCCCTTTCCTCCGCTATTGATGCTACTGGAGACAGAGCAGCTCCCCTCTTCCATCTCATGAAATGCCACATTGTCTGAGATTATTATATTTGCGACCCCCGACTGCAACTCTTGAATAGAAATCTCGAAAATACCAAAGTAAATAAATAAAATGAGTGAATCGATATTGCTTTAGGCTTACATGAGTCGCAAGCGTAAAATTACCTCTAATTCTAGCATCTCGGTGTCTTATTGCCCAATACAATATTTTCCATGTCTCCACTAACAAATTAATGCATTTTCAGGTTGCATTAATTGATGTTCCCAGTGTTCGGGTGTTCAGGAAGAGAACGGGAGAGGGCCTATAGCCGCGAGTTGCATTATTTTATCTTAACGTGTTATATATAATTTTTATACAGTGATCATATTTAATTTACCACGATATATTTCAACTGCCATTGAAGAGGAGATGCTCTAACGTCGTGAAATATCTTTCATGTGGAGCGACTCTAAAGGTAGGATCGCGGGGGTGTTGACGAGATCAGAGGTAAGGTTTGCTCTTATCTTTCCTCTCTGAGTTCTTCTTTGCTCAGTTTCGTCCTTTATTGGTTTAGTGTTGGCATTGCATTAATAGCGCATGTTCGAACTAGGCGCACACAAATAATGTTTTACACATATATGTATGCATGTACAGTTTCACGAGTTATACAGCGGATATTAACACCAAACGACCAACCCAATCACAATGAGGAGTATGACTGGAGCGGCACCGACAGGTATAGTGAGAGCAATGGAGAAAACATAGGACCAAAGAAGGATTGAAGTAGGTTGAAGGAAAAATGCCTCCTAGGATTATAACAATAGGATGGGAGCGTAACAAGGGTTTTAGTCAATCTTCATTGAGCGCTTTACTACGCAATATACGTGCAGCATTTGAGGCTGTCTGCTGAGGAGGTCAAGAATATGGAAGATTTGATGACGGTATTGTATGGAAGTCCATCTCCCACTTCGGTTAGCAAGGACATTTGTTTGACAAATAATGACTCATGGGTTGTTGTGAGAGTGAACGGAAGGGGTGGCCGTGATGGAAGCCTCAAGGACCTTCCTCTTGGGATAGAAAACCAGTTGCTCGGTAAGTCAAAAAAAGCTACCATATTCGGTTAAAAACCATGCGATTTAGAGTTCTATGAAGATATGCTAGGATACGGTCGTGACGAAGTCATTGCTGGGTGTAAAGTAAAATCTTGAAGACCCCAGATGATCAATCTCCTCTTTTACTGCAAATAATACGTTACGTTGTTACATTGCAGCTTTTACAACAGTCTAGGACGCAATGAAGTAGAGCGGGCTAGGACTTTAAAAATTTTATAGGATGAGCGGCTTCAGTGGCGCTCGCATCTATTTCGTTTCATACAAAAAGCTTTATGAGTGGTTACGATTTTCATAGCCACTATATTATTTAAAATTTTAGGCGTGATACAAGAGCCTATGGGTATGAGCTCCAGGAAGGCACGTGGATATCAAGCAATGTAGGTCATCAAATTGGGTTGGGTAATAAGTTCGTGCCGTTTTTCAAAGACATTGGATGTTTTTTCGCTAACTGGATTAGTTGAACTCAGATGTTGCTGAGATTGAACATTCTTAGTGTTCACAGCAATCTTACCTTTAGAGCAAAACCTACGGATAATGTTCCTAAAACTATTATTAAAAGAAGGGACATCGTCCAAGCAAAAGTTAACCTCTCTAAGGCGGGAATCCATTTCTTCACAGCCCTTTCAGAAATATTTGCTCCTTTTTAAATGCCGTTAATATATGTTGCCTTTTGGGCTGCATCCGCTAAAGGATAGAAGTGGAGCAGTAGGTGTTGTCGGAGGTTGTCGTCTTTGTTGAACTGGAGCTTCACACCTCAGGTGATAGAAAATGGAGTGGAACGAGAATTGAGGAAATCGAATAGAATATTTGTAAAGTATATACCAAGAGCTATAAAATGGTTACTAATACGCAATCGAACAAACTTTGACTCTCAGTAAGACGAAAAAAAAAAACCGCACGAACTTATTGCCCAACCCAATATTTAATAAATCTAATGAATGATTTGCAAAATTGAGATACAGACATCGTGATCCTGAGAAGGTCACGGAAGAGCCCGCGGACGATCACGAGATACTCAAATGAGGCAGAAGAGACCATCTAGCCTTTTTGAAAAGTAATACACTGCGTTTCATAATAAAAGGACACCCTCCAACTTTCCCACTCCTGATTTTCCTCTGACTATGGAATTTCCCCATTAGTACCATTGTGGCCAGCACCCAAAATAACTTTGGTGCCCATTTTCTAAGCTCACGGCAGCAAGTCCGGTTTTCTAAAACTTTATTCTTCTCTTTTCGCACACTTCGCAGTCATGAAACACCTTCAGATTCTAACAAGTTTATTTGCCGCGCAATTAAATTTACGGAATTTCGATAATTTATTGAGCATCTATGAACCATACTGAATTCATGCAGTCCGCTGTCCCTGCTCCTTATACGGATTCTGAGGACTTCCGCATCGATAGACTTAATGCCACTGGACGCAAAATATGATTCCTCAAATTTAACAAGGTGTAAAACTTGCGGGAGGGTCTCTCATCACACCTCTGCTGGCATATATGTATTGGGCTGGGAATAAGTTCGGGCGGTTTTTTCAATTTAATATTTCACGGTGATCTGGCCTTCAACTGATTGTATGCCGTGACCTGTTTTGTTACTCGTGCTTTGCTCTTCACCACAATCACAACATTGTTTTTCAATTCCTGTTGCACCCTCTTTTCTATCGCATGGAATGTGACCCTCCGATTCAACTAGAATGAACCTCTCCGCCTCCGACTGCCGTTCGACTTCAATCGTGAATCAAAGGTAACTCAAGTGAATAAGGACATACTGCCAAGGTACTGCACAGAAGTGGTCTGCCATCTTTGTACAGAGCAGCTTTGGCCTCAAAGTTGTCCTTCGTTCGGGATACCCCGTGGGACATGGAGACAATTATCGCTCTACATTCAAGGAAGAATCAGTTCTGATGCCAACTCTCAAGAACACGCAATTTTATTCAAACATTCCGTGCAAAACCCTAAAATGAAGGTGAAGTGATCGTTCACATTGGGCGTGCTCGATTTTTCTGCGCAAAATTTGACCAAAACAACTACCAGAAAACCCTGATGTGGGAATTTTCACTACTGCCTACGGTCTGAAGGAGTCATATCACATAATTTGTTAAGTTCCTAATTCGCTTCATGAAGTTTGATACCATTCCTAATTCGCTTCATGAAGTTTGATACCAGAGTTTCAGTGGCGGGCTACAATTTGAGTAGTCTCAAACAACGCAATTTTTTGTAGACACGGAGCTGAGAAGCAGGCTTGTCTTTAGCAGCATTAATAGAGAAGGAAAACAGCCACGAAATCCACTTAGTGCGATTGATACTGCTTTTGGAAAATAGTGATTTCTGGGCCCATGGGAAACCGCACGAACTTATTCCCCAACCCAATAAATAGATACATAGGTTATCTGCGAAAAAGGCGAGTATCCGTATTTTTGGAGCAGCCTATAGATTCGAAAGCCCCCGAAAGATTCAGTAAAACAGTTTACATGACTACTTTTTGCATCCAACGTGAAGTACGCATGCGAGGCGAGCATCGGCAGAAATCTGGAAGTCCGGCGTCAGCCAAGCCGCCAGAGTGGAGCTGGAGACCAAGAGTTCAAGAGTAGACCACGAGAGTTATTCTGGACCGCATCGAAAAGAAACTACAAAAGACTGAAGGGCGATTCGGAATTCCGTCGAAATTATACTACTCTCACTCATTTCCACTCCTCAATCAAACTGCTGAGAGAAGCCAAAGAGAAAGCCTTTGATAGTTGGGAGTTGACAGTAGACGCAGTTTTAATACTGTGCCGTCGTAAGAATAAAGTAGACGCAGTGCTGACAGCGGTCGCAAGAGGTGATGTACACCCAGAGCTCATGGATGAGTTTCAAAGGCCCTAAGGCTTGCAAAGGAAATCGAATATCGAATGAGTTAGTAGCTTCTATCTATTAACAATCAAAGCGTCTCCATGGGAAGACTTGGCACGTTTGGAAAGGAGCTCAAAGTGTCTGCGAAAATCGTTTCTGCGAAGAAATCTGAGCGAGATATCTCTTTTACTGAAGGAATGCTTTGAAATCGTGACGTGGACGCTATCCTGCCATCGATCTGTCCTCGGCAACGAAACGAGAAACAGTGATAGTTCCTGTGATAGTTTGTAGAATTACACTGTTTGCAGTAGAAATATGTATGCCGCGCTTGTTCTGTTTTGCAGCTGGACATGAAACCGATTACATAGGTAATTCCAAATATTGTATAACACTAGTAGCATTCGAAATGAAGTATTATAGGGTAGTATTGTACAGTATTGATTTGACCAGTCCCCCTCTGAACATATAAAACAGGAGGATGCGGTGTGCACACCCACAAATAAGCGGAGCAAAGCGAGGTATGGAATGTATGGTCGATAGAATCGCAACACTGGTATACTTAGCTTTCTCTCAGTGCTAGGCACCAACGCAAACTTATTAACCTTATGTTCGACCCGTCAACAGGTGTCTCCCCAATTCTGGGCGTAGGCGCAGCCTCATAACTGCATTGGACCCGTCTATAGGTGTTTCCCTACATTTAGGCGCCGGTCATATCACAGCGTTGGACCCGTCTCCAAGTGTTTCCCCATATTGAGGCACCAGCGCACGTACTTATACCACTTCTCCCGTGACACGGCACCACATCGCACACAAACCATTTAGGAACTTGGTGGTCAAATTTCTTCAGATCAATGATGTGAAATTACCTTATATTCTTTAACGACGACTGCCTCAGTGCATCATCGTCAGATATTGGTTATGACAATTCGGGGCACTTTCCAGCAAGGTGTAACCGTCCTCCAAGTGCTACATAGCCAAAGCCCACTTACTCCTCGATGTTGGCCATGCTTCCTGTAGTACTCATACCTTCTGTCTGGCAGCCCACAGATCGTGTTTGCTCACCCGAATCTTGGCATCTTCTATCAAGTCATCTTGGGTATAGTCAGCAGCTGATGTGGTGCGCTCTCACCGAACGAAAGCATACCCTGCCGCAATCATGGGGTCTCCTCTTCCTCGATAACACTGGTCAAAAAACTTAACAAATTAAACAAAGCCGCGTCCAGGTCAACATGTGGGTTGATTGGTTGTTGGTCGCTTTCGTGATCGCATCAACAACACACGATGTGGTCCTCATCTTAATCCGTAGTAAACGTCAATACTCTTAAACAATTTCATACAAGAAGTCATGTGTCGGCAAAAAATCATGGCTGCGGGCAAATCATTTCTGATTCGGCATCAAACAAGATTCTCTTCGTAACGCCAACGCCTTGCCTCCCTTTTGTGGGGTATGGCTGTGAGCAGCCCACAGACCCTCTGCCAATATTCATCGTCCCACTTAAATTGTAACGACGCTCTCCAGTTTAGTGTACCAGTGTTGGCCTCAAATGAGAAGCCCAGCCCCTATTTAGCTGGTATCTGCATCCGGCATAACAGGTTTTTCTTCAGCCACCTCCTTGTGTAGCGGCTCCGCCACTCGCTGCCGCTTATGGCGCTTTTCGAAAAAAAAACATTTCAACCGTGCCCCAATTCCTTTCATTGCCGCTAAAGCATAATCGCCTCTTAACAATTCAGGCAAAGCTACCTGTGCACCCGCAAGTAGCCATTACCACCACTGGTCAGGCCAATGACCTGTAACTTATTCATCATTGGCTCTCCGGTGGCGCGACTATGCGTACCACAAGCATCTTCTGCGTCTTAGCAAATCGTACCACCCGAGTTGCGCTGAATACCATGCCCAAACTTTCAAACCACTCCTGGACTGCGGCTGTAGTAATAGCATTCTCCAGCTTCTGTTCAACAGTCAAGCGCGCCATAGCTTAGCTCAATGGCAGTGCGAGCAGGCCTCACGATGGTATTTCTCTTCGCGGGCCGCTAGTATATGAACTGATTGTATGGCCCCATCAGACTCGTCACCATGCAAAGCTCTGCCACAGGAAGGCGGTGGTCACGGAGTAACCAACCACAGATCGTTCAACATCCTGCGCCTCTGAAATTCTACCGTAATCTTCGCCAATAGTGGCATCTCCTGAGATCAGCTGATCGACTTTCTCCACGTAATACTTCGTCAACCACCAAGGCGCGGCAGCGTAGTCAATTCCCGCTGGCCTGTGTATGTTGAACTCCGCCTCTATCACATTGAGCAACTTTGTCGGCAAGTCATATCTGCCGTTAGACGCTCCTCGTGGCGGCTTCTTTCAGCATCCGAATTATAGCTCGTTCGGTGATTCAATGAAGCAATACTGCGATCTTAAATCTTGAAGAAGGAGTGCACCTCCTTCAGTACTCGTTTGTCGGTCTCCGACAGGACGTACAAGGGAGGTGCAACAGGCCAGACTCGCAGATCGGAATGAAACCTATTCGGCTTGAGTCTTTGCTTGACAAGGTGTCACAGTATACAGGGGGCCACAAGTTATTGTACAAATTTTGATCTTTTTTCCAGGAATCCATGTTTAATTCCGCTCTTATTTGAGCCGAATAGAGAAAGTTCAGAATATATTATAGTCAAAACCCAGATTTCTGTAAGGGTTTTGCTTTCGAGCAGTTAGCCTCGAAACAAATTTCTGAAAAAGGTGGATTCTTGTGGCATTTTCTCCTGCAAAATCCATCAAATCATTGGAACGCAGTTCACTTTTCAGATGCCTTCTAAAGCGCAGGAAGTGCTCCTTCCAAAGATACCAGGGTATTCTCATGGCAGTGGATAATTAGAAAAATTGGAGCGAAAACTACGGCTACTCCATGCTCCAAGTCATGGCCAATTTGCACCAAGATTGATTTCAAGGATTTTTTTGTTGGAAGACAGAGCGCAGCCAAGGTGTTGATGTGGTGTGGAAAGAGGCATAAAAATGATATAAAATGGTCATGGAGCTTCATCAATAGGCCCCGATATTGGCTAACTGTGCTCCTCCAAAAATATGATTTGATTCTCTCATCCAAGCAACTTTGGAACAGCCTCGTTCTCTGCTCTCATCAATACCAATCTTGAGTACATTTTGAACATGCACCTCATAATCGACCTCAAGAACACGAGGCGAGTTTTTATCTCACCCGAAACCGTTGTCAAAAGCTCAAAAAAGAAATCGATGTCAAAGAAATAAACGACAAGTTCCTGAGTTCACATCGGCTGGAGTCAGGGAAGAAATCCTACTATATTGGAAAATAAGGTCCTTATGTCCCGAAAACTGGGGCCTCTCTGCGCGTCGACTCTAATGCATGCGGCGATAGGCAGCGCCGCGAGGAGTCCTTTAAAATCGGTACATCTGGCCTGAATTCCCAGTGTTTTTCATCCTAGATCATTGTTTTCTTCGTATTTCTGTGTTCTTTTTCTTGCCATTTGTTCATATTAAACCTCCTCTTCGTTCTCTATTTATTACTTTCTCGATTTTTATCCTAGGTCCTTGTCGTCTTCCTAATTCTGTGTTTCTTTCTTGTCAATTGCTCGTATTATACCTCCTTTTTCTTTCTTTTTTATTGTTTCTTGATAAGCTACAAAGATTTTGCTTTAGGAAACCATTCTTCGCTGCATCATTAGAAACAAGAAAAAACCCCCTTCAAGTATGAGTCAGAACAAAACAAAATAGGCGGAAGATGAGTGGATGCAGGAAGTCGGGGAAACAAACAGAACTGATAAAAAATTGGTACAATTAGAAAAATATAATAGCTGACCGGGAAATAAAAAAACTATTCACATTGACTTGCAGGCAACAGTTCTTCGGTCAGAAAAATTGATGAAGTTATGCTTGTTTCCGACTCTCCGGCATAAACCACTAGTCGCTGATTTCTTCTGGGCTTGGTGCGGAAGTGGAATAGCGTCTTCGTTTCTGAATCAAAGTGACGGTAGGAATCATCAAGAAAGAAAACTATGTAATGATAAGCGAATAAGAAGAAGACTAACACATTTAGGACGAAGCTTCTCCCCTACAAGGATACACTGGCTGATGTCAGCTCTGTGAATGAGAAGCAACTCCGTTTCTATTGCTTGTGCACACCTTCAAAACTTACAGCACTCTTCCAATCTCGGCCCCGCATTCGTACGTCCATCTGATATGAAAATTCCGGCGGTAGTTCAGCGCAGACGCCCTAGAGGCGTTATCTCGGACCAGTCCCAATCAGAACCTGAATAAACGCTTTCCTACAATGCAGATTGTTGCACATAAGATCCCTAAAACTCAGTTGGATTTTCCTCCAAATCTTCGACGTTTTTATTCCACTTCAGGCTGGCCTAACCCGAGTCCCTCTAGCAAACAGCCTGGAGCAAGAGAAAATTTTGCAGCATCTGATTCATCACTCATTTGGCGCTCACCTATAAGAGTGTCCGCAACTGATTCACAATGAGGCAATGAGTACAATGAGTCGAAAAATCATCGGGCGTGCTACGATTCGATTTTCTCCACTATATGATCAGTTTCAAATTTGTGCGCCACAATGTTATCTTCCCAACATATGAAACAACTATAAGCGTAACGTGATTTATTCTTACCACGAATGGTCTTCCAGGCTGAACAATCCAGTCATCCCTCAAATCCGCAGCAGAAAGGCAAGCGCCGTCGGGAAGCTTCAACAGCCGAAGCCGCGACATGTAATTTGAGGCCGTCTTGATCGAATTGGAAATTTGCTCGTATGTGATGCCATGACGCTTTTCATTTACGACGTTAGGTTGAGTTAAGCACCAAACACTGTTGAAACTGATATTTGCCCAATGCCCAATCAACGAAGAATGCACGATTTCACCAATTTTGGAAGAGCGATACACTCGAGCAAAGAAAACCTTTTATGAATGAAGAACAAATTTCAAAGCCACAATGAAAATATAGATAACGTGATCAGTATAACAGTAGAACGCAATAAACGAAGTACTGGGCCCTAGTGGCGGCCACGCGAGGAGAGGCGTAATCCTAGGCTGAGCTCCGAGGAGTCTCCTCCTTGTCTCGGTGGGAAATTTACCTAAAATGCAGTGTTGTTTGATGTGCAGGTTGGTTCATTCCAACCTGCAGTTTGATCGACGCAAGTAGATCAAAGGTGGGGGTCAACGCGCCTCACTTTATACACTACAGTAACATCTCACCACAACGATACTCACAATGGTGGAAGGTCCCATGGCCGTGTTGGTTAGATCTTTATGAGGCTCCGCACCACAGAATCCGAGGATTTCAGGATGTTCGCAAATGATTTCGATAGAGATTTCAATTCGGACATGTCAACTTGCAGGTGGTCTTGAACAGACTCGAACTGACAGTTCGTGCCCATCAACCATAATCTGTCATTTCGCATGTTCAAACCTTGCTGCAACGTAAAAACTTCGTCGTCGGAAAAACCATTTTTTCGACTTTATCTCATGAGCCTCGTCGATAGAGCATCCGAGACTGCCTGTCCAGGAGAATGCAGTAGCATTGTCGGCTAATTGTTATGCCATTGTGAAAGATGCTATACCGTCGGAGATTGATTATTATTCCATGTATGCAAATATGTTAGCGAACATCGGCTATGTTATCCATAATGTATTCTTCGAAGGCAAACGCTTTGTAGATACGATGCCGATTTTTATTGAAATTATGGATTCAAGATTGAATTTGGGCTATTTTTGGACGATTTCTTCCGTATAAAAGGATGATGTGTCTATCATCGGGGCCTTCCAGCCCAGTCATCAGTAAACGGCTTCACCT
Source organism: Ancylostoma ceylanicum (assembly GCA_000688135.1). Taxonomy (NCBI): domain Eukaryota; kingdom Metazoa; phylum Nematoda; class Chromadorea; order Rhabditida; family Ancylostomatidae; genus Ancylostoma; species Ancylostoma ceylanicum. The sequence goes on from JARK01001593.1 coordinate 176,005, forward strand.
CAATGTTCTCCGTTGAAGAAATGGCGACTACGGCAGGATTTGAACCTGCAATCTTTTGAAAGATGCAACATCATTCAATTGTATGTTCTCAAAGAGAAGCTGTACATGCAGAAAAAGAGTAACTATGCTGCATACTCATGTCCCAATGATATAATGCCTTCCTCCATTCGTAATCCCCATAATCGGCTTCCAATACTTACCAAGCAAGCAGCCATCCTCAACAAAGAATCCACTCTAACAATGACTATTATCGGATCAGCACCAACAGTTCAAATATCTGCTAAAAGACTGGTCATGATGAGTAAAAAGAACAGCAACACATGCTAAGTATAAATGCAAACCCTCAGTGGACGTTATCAATGCATTGAAGAAGCTACAACAACTGCATCATGTGCTTCTTCAGAAGGAGAAGAAACAGCACAAATCGAATGCGACAATGCTACCAATCTCAGGAAGTGAACACCACAAGGAACAAGTTCACAACTACGCTTTCACTTTAGTGAATCGAAAATCGACATCAGGTGCACAATCACGTGTCCAGCTGGAAAATCAGTGGCAAAGTTACGAGGACAATTAGCATTCGTCAATGAAGGAAAATACTTTACGGAAATGCACTCAATCGACGCATACAAGCACTCAGACAATGGATTTCATTTCTGTCCTGAATCTTTTCGAAAGAATGTCCAAATCATCTCCTCTACTATTCGCTTCCTTCTTTAGTTTCAAGTTTTACCTCGCTTTGATCTGCTCAGTTGTAACTGTTGTATACTTTACTATCTCGCTACCTTATATATGAAACTAGACGGTATACCCGGCTTCGCTCGGGAGTTTTCTACACCCGGCTTTTCACACTGATGCGGATAGTTATTGATACTAATACATTCACTCGAGCTGCCCACGAACATTTTGATGACCATCATGTTGAGTATTCTCGGTAGCCCTTTCGTCACCCGCACGTAAACAAAATAACTGGTATAACAAATTAATCAAATTGGTGCAAAATAATTGTCATATTCGTGTTCAGCGTATTCGGTAACCCCAGTAGACATGTCCTCACCGACCCGTGGGCAAAAATGGCAAAAAATCAATAAAATCGATAAATCAATACTTAGTACAAAACGGTTGTCATATTCGTGCTCAGCGTATTCGATAACCCCAGTAGACATGTCCCCACCGACCCTTGGGCGAAAATTGCGAAAAATCAATAAAATCGATAAATCGATAATCAATCGATAACCTAAGGTAGCCTAAAACCTCCGCCGGCCCGAGTTGTATATGTGTGCAAAGTTTGGTCCCGATTGGTTAACTCTCCGCGATTTCTATTCGGAACATACATACACACACACATACACACACACATACATACAGACATTCATTTTTATATATACAGACTAGTTTATTTTACAACTCTTTGACAAAGAGTTTCGTCCCTACTCCAGAAGAGGTGGTGTCACATTTTAATCTGCATAAGGAGAGGTTATTCTGCTTCTGGTAGTGCGAGCTGCATATTCTTCTCGGTTCTGTAGTCCTCCAGTAAAAATGGCCGTTCCTAGGTAGTGTCATTAATATTTGTCTCAGTTGTCGCGAATTACTACTGTTATTTCGCAACTGGCCAATGAATAATGATTTTGACAAATGAGATGATAATGAAAGGAATGAGTGTTGATGAAAGAAATGATTGCCTTGGAAAAATCTTAGTCAATGCATGTCGCATCACACCATCCTGTAAAGTATGAGCATATCTCCATATCCGTTCCAGTGCTAATGATTCATCTTAGTGCTGTAGTTTGTGAAATTTTTCCTTATCTGAATTCTCGCTTATCCTCACGCTATTACCACAAAACACACAAAGTTACATCAGCGAAAGCGGAGTGGTCTCAAGAAGCATGATTTCAGGCACACGTTCGCTGGTTTTCAGATTTCTTTAAACTTCTGTCTTCCCTTTTGCGGGATCAACATGAATGAGGAGGCATCAACTGCATTAATCCACTGCCACATAAAACATGTAGAAAGCTATTCATTCATGTATTGCGGTCATATTTGTATAGAGCTGCGGTCCAGCTGTGACCTGGCCACGCCCGTACCCTTATGCCCATTTGATTTGCCACAAAAGAGCACACCATCCCACCTAAGAACGTATTTTTTTGGGAAGTAAAAGCCAACTTCGCTTGTGGGAACCAGAGCCTCTCTGACAAGAAAATTCCTTTCATATTGGACAGGCATCTGGTATGCTAAACTGGATAGAAAGCGACATTTCATTTCCATATAACCCTCAAAATCCCACATGCTGTTAATAACCGTGTCCCGATTGTTTTCCTGCTTGTACTGGACATTTCTAGCTTGCGTCGCCGAATTTGTTCCTTGTTTTTGCCTTCGTCACATCGCATGCGCTGCGCACGTGCGGCAAATTTAGAAAAAAATTTAATAGTGGAGAGGATGGATCACAGAAGAATTTAGGAAGAAAAGGAAATTTTAAACATTTCACACCAGTGATTAAATGCTGATTTAATGATTACTGATCATTGAAGAGGTCAAGATCAAAACATGAGTTGATCGATGCAGTGGAGATTTTTTCAGACCACCAAGGAGTGGTCACCACATTGAATGGCCTTTTGATCTACTCGTGCTCGAGAGCTGGTAGCTCTTACTGTAGGTCCGTTTTTCAATGGAAACTTTTTGATTTTACTTAGCTGTATTTTTCAATAGAAACTTTTTAATCGTACTTAACTTCTTATTTACTTATTACTAGGGTAGCCATAAGTGAATCGAACTACACTCTAGTATGGCATCATCTTTTTCGTCACCCATATTGTTAACGAGAGTCGAGAGAGTTTTGTAGGCGTTATCTTATCAGAAAGTGCATCCATGTGGGCCCACTGTCTGCTCACCTCTCCGTGTCATTGATTTCGATTTGCATAATAAACAATATAATAAATCTATGTGTTGAACGAAATTCCAATTTCAACTGGCTGTCTGGCTGTTTGGAGAGTTTTTTTAGTGCTGGCGATTGCTAATAAACCGGTTTCGATTTGAAAAATGATATCAGTTCTGCAAGGGGCAGTCACAGCATGTTGACTGAAAAACACTTTCTAAGTAGGATCCCTGCACGTTTCCCTTTATCTCTATGGATCACTGAGATTACTTTTATTTGCCTTTGTTTTTTTCCTGGTGGAAACCATCAAACTCATTCTGACCTTTTAAAACTAGCACCAGGAGGACAAAACTTTTTGGTAGTCTTCCAATTTCGTTTCTGACTACATACATAGGTATTCCACCGGCTGGTTATCTCGCAATTAATCCTCTTTTTTATCCAGCCAATCCGTAATCCTGTATCTGAAAACTTCCATGGTATTCTATAAGTGGTGCTAGAGTATTTGTTTTGAGTTCACCAAGACCTGTTTTTGCCTACTACAGGCCAATTTTTTGTCTGCTTCCCCATATTTCTCCGTCCTCCCAACATGCTTATGGCTTCATACCTCGTGAACTAAGACCTTACTTGTGAGTACCACAAGTCGGATCGATCGACGATGCAAACCGTACTTTTATCGTCCGTTTGTTCGTCGTTGTTGCAATCGCCTCTCTTCCACACAATATTTCATCGCCGGTCGAGTGATAAAGAAATAGAACGGTCGTTTGCCGAACTCGCAATATTACGTGATCACACGGAAATTGTTACCTACTCAAGTGCACTATATACCTGTTACCGTTACGTTCCTTGTTTTGCCCTCTTTTATAGTGTTGATACTGTTGTCGTTTCGTTAGAAACCATACAAAATAATGTGTTTTACGCAATTATTCTAAAAAAATTTTGCCAGTAAAATAACCACGATAAGACCTGTGTATTATGTGCTGAGGTGAAAAACCTTCACACACGATTTGGTTGTTGTTTGTTATATAGTTTCTGCATTTATTTTTGCGGCCATACGTGTCCAGCATACGTACAAACAAATCTAAAAAGGATTATTTATTTATTTATTTATTTGAATACACGCATAGGTGTGCCACAAATTAAGGAGCTTACGTTTCAAAAAAGATGATTGTTGATACAGGCGACGAAGAACCTGACCCGTTACAAGTTAATTCAAATTAGCACCTACCACTGGCGGACGCTGGTAGGGGCGCCCCCCGTGAATGGGTCGCACAATTCTTGAAATTACTCTATAAAATAGTTGAAGGCTTTGTATTAGCTTAATTATAATAGTTTATTCTTCTTATTATTTTTTAGCAATAGTTGTCAATTATTCAATGTAATAATTGATGCTGTTATTATTTTTGTTTTCCATCATGTCCCGAAAGTCGCGGTTACCCCACTATTTTCTTACTACCCCCCCCCCC
>JARK01001593.1:180345-202465 GCA_000688135.1 Ancylostoma ceylanicum
ATTGCGAAAAATCAATAAAATCGATAAATCGATAATCAATCGATAACCTAAGGTAGCCTAAAACCTCCGCCGTTCTGGGGACCCAGACGGAAAATAAAATCAATAAAAATATTAATCTGTATATATAAAAATGAATGTCTGTATGTGTGTGTGTATGTGTGTGTGTGTGTGCGTGTGTGTGTGTATGTATGTTCCGAATAGAAATCGCGGAGAGTTAACCNAATCGATAAATCGATAATCAATCGATAACCTAAGGTAGCCTAAAACCTCCGCCGGCCCGAGTTGTATATGTGTGCAAAGTTTGGTCCCGATTGGTTAACTCTCCGCGATTTCTATTCGGAACATACATACACACACACACACACACACATACACACACACACATACATACAGACATTCATTTTTATATATACAGACTAGACGGTGTGCCCGGCTTCGCTCGGGTGTTTTTTTTTCTTCTGGCAGTTAAACGCTGACCACCACAACTGTGAAATGCAACGAATCCTTTCATAGTGCTCATTATATTTATGATCACCCTAATGATTCTTTTTCACCCACCCACATTCACGTTCAGCGCATTGGAGAGCCCCAGTATACACGACCTCACCGACCCGTGGGCAGAAATAGCGAAAAATCAATAAAGTCGATAAATCAATATTTGGTACGAAATGGTTGTCATATTCGTGTTCAGCGTGTCGGATAACCCCAGTAGACACGTCCTCACCGACCCGTGGACACAAATGGCGAAAAATCAATAAAATCGATAAATCAATACTTGGTACGAAATGGTTGTCATATTCGTGTTCAGCGTGTCGGACAACCCCAGTAGACATGTCCTCACCGACCCGTGGGCAACAATAGCGAAAAATCAATAAAATCGATAAATCGATAATCAATCGATAACCTAAGGTAGCCTAAAACCTCCGCCGGCCCGAGTTGTTTATGTGTGCAAAGTTTGGTCCCGATTGGTTAGCTCTCCGCGATTTCTATTCGGAACACACACATACACACACACAAACACACACACACATACAGACATTCATTTTTATATATAGAGATAAAAACTGCACTCATCTAGGAAACACCTGAAGACGAAAACAAAGTCAGGCTGTACAATGCCCTCACCCTTTCGGTGGGGGAGTGTCCAGGAGGACGCAGTAGCATCGTCGGCTAATTGTTATGCCATTGCGAAAGACGCCATACCGTCGGAGATTGATTGTTATTCCTTTATGCGAGTATGTTAGCGAACGTCAGCTATGTTATCCACAATGTATTCTTCAAAGGGGAACGTACTGTAGAAACGATGTCGATCTTACGGAAATTATGGATTCAAGGTCGAATTTGGGCTTGAATTTTTTCCCTCAGATTGAATTTTTGCACGATTTCTTCCGTATAAAAGAATGACGTGTCTGTCAGCGGAGCCTTCCAGCCCAGTCATCAATAAACGACTTCACCTCATTGTTCCCCGTCGAAGAAACTGCCTATCTCAATTTTTGGACCGCTCATTGCTGAGGGCGGTGCACTGAAAATAGGCTGGCAAGGATCCAAAGTAGTCCTACACCAGAAATACATTTAGCACTGATCACTGGTTTTTCCGTTAGCATCGCTAGGTGGCGACCCAAAAGGGCAACACTAGCACGACATCGAGGTATTCCGCATTCGCTTACCAAACCCGAAAGTTTGTGGTTAAAAATTACAAAAAGTACTCACAGGTATTTTCTGAAGTCCGATACTGCCGGACCAGACGAGAGAGATCCTCTCTCTACTTGCTCAACTGTTTCCTCTCTTCGCGAAATGGACCATAACAACTCAAATGTAGCGAACAAAATCTCACAGTTGAACAAGTGACCAAATCCTGTCCCGAGTGCCGTGATCGGTGGGGGACGAGGTGGTCACATACTTTCATTTTGAGTCTGCGATTTTCGCGAGTTTTAGGTTTTATGTGGGAACACCTCGACGTCGGGCGAGTTTTGCTATCTTGGATTGCCACCTTGCAGAGCCACCGGAGCAGCCTGTGACCAATGCTAACTGTAGTTCTTAACTAGGATTACAGTGGATTCCTATCAGCCAGTTATGACTGCACCACCGTCAGCAATGAGAGGCTGAAAATTGTGATAGGCAGTCCTGCATGTGAGACGTTCTATCCACGCTGATGTCCTCAGAATCTCTGTAAGGAGCAGGAGTGACGGACTGTGTCAGAGTGGTCCGCAGTTGCTCCACAAATTATCGAAATTGTGTGGAAAGAGAAAAACGAACAAAAAAGCCAGAATTGCTGTGATGAGCTCAAAAAAAGGGCACCAGGGTCATTTTAGGTGCCGATCACAATGGTACTAGAGGAAAAATTCCACGATCAGATAAAAAGTCGGAAGTGGAGAAGTTGGGAAGGGGTGTGCTATAATTATGTATTTTGGGACGATCCACTTCATAGATTGCAATCAGCAAGCCTCTCGTTCATCGACTACCTCTTCCTCGAACAACTAAACCATTTCAGCTGGGAGAATTTTTTTCGGGAACTTTACCAAATTGACTTTCGTGTGTCCGTCCCAGGAGGCTCCGTTCGAAATGCAAAGTGGTCCAAAACGACCATCTTAACGCTAGGGATTTGCGGGTCATAACAGTTCCAAGATTCGTTGGAAACATTGACATTGAAGCGAGTTATGGGGTCAGGAAAGGAGTAAAAGCGCCCATTATTTGTGCCTCAACTTAATACTGTAAATCACACGAAGTAACAGACCGTTGGGTAAGGCATTTTTTCTCTACATTTCGTCTCTCAATACTTATGATGTGTTATATATTTCGTGGGCTTGAGAATGGCGTTGAAGCTCGCGTGATAAAGTGGCCATTACTGAAGTCTGGAAAACTCCGAACATACTTATAAAAGGTGTGAGGATTCGTGACGGACGAATACTACAGCATAAATGTATTCACAAGCAATGTGTTTGCTATACTTGCACATTTTTTAAAAAATTCAAATATTCGAGTAATCGAATATAATCGAAAGTTTACTTTTTCGAATTTTCGAATTTCGAATATACTCAGAAAACTGAGATTTCGAATACTCAAATTCTCGAGCAATCACTCGAATAAACTGTTCGAATGAAGTATTCGAATTAATATCCTGGAACGATTTCAGATGGGCTCAAAACCCTAGCGTTTTAAAACACAGACCTTCAAATACAGTGCGTTTCATAATTATAGAACACCCCCCAACTTTCCCACCCCCGGCTTTTCCACATCCAAGTGGAATTATCCCTCTAGTACCAGTGTGATCAGCACCTAGAATAACCCTGATACCCCACTCTTGAGCTTACGGGAACAACTCTGGTTTTTTGAAACATTATTTCTCTCTTTTCGCATACTTCGCAGTTACGACATACCTTCAGATCTAGGAAGTTTACTTGCTGCACAATCATATTCACGGAACTTGGATAATTCGTGGAGCATCTATGGGCCACATTGATTTCATACAGTCCGCTACTCCTGCTCCTTAAAGGGTATCTGAGGACATCCGCGTCCATGGACTTCGCACATGGAAGACTGCCTATCCCGATTTCTCAGCCGCTCATTACTGACAAAGGTGCATTCGAAACTGTGTGACAAGGGCACACTGCAGTGCTACTTTAGAAATACAGTTAGCGCTGCTCACAGGCTGTTCCACTGGCTTTCCTAGGTGGCAATCCACGTAGGTACCACTCGCCCGACATCAAGATCTTCCCACATTTTCTTACTAAAACCCGCGAATCGGTGGCTCGAAATGAAGGAGATTACTCATAGGAGTTTTCCAATAATTTCCATGTGCTTTTTTCTCTGAACCTGGGCATTATACTCCAATGATGTTTTGTTTTCTTGCGCCAACCAGGTTGTTAGGTGGTGATCTTTATTTGGCCTGACGTTTCGGACAGATCGCCGTCTTCAGAGGCCTAAAAGTGGTTCGCGGTTTTGATCTGTGATTGAAACCGTCAAACGTCTCCGCTCACCCTGCCAGTTTCTCGACATTACCCCAAGCTCGCTACCCCCAAAGACCCAGGACGGAGGATAAACCAACCTTGTCACCACCGTTCTTGCGGAAAGCCGCAGAAGACCGTCGCTGCGGACGAGTGAAACTCACTTGGTTGTCCGCATCTTATATTATCTACGGTCTACAGCTCGCATAACGATATGTACGGCAGAAAGTCACTAGTGATAGATAAGCACTCATTCCTGTTATTCATCTTGGGGTTCCTAGCAGCAATCCAAAAGGCCTCAAGTGCTTTTCTGGCTGAAACCTCTGTTTCGTATGTCAGAATATTGCATTTGATACCGAAATCATTTCCCCCGTGCACCTCGTTCTTGTGCCTACCAAGTGGTGACGTTAGGCTTCCCCGTCTCTTACTCGCCAGGTGTTCCTTGATACGCACGCTGAGCACTCTGCCAGTCTCCCCAACATAGAGCGCGTGACATTCCAAACATTCAATTTGATACACAACCCCCAGTTTTGAGCAATCACCTACTTTCCCGTACGGGCATATAACGCAGTGCTCTGTTGTGCATTCCCTATCATACAGTCGGTTGCGGACCAACTGCTTTTTGATGTTATCGTTGGGAATGCTCACCAACAACACATCATTTTGCAGTTGAGCCCGGGCAAGACACTGTCGAATAGCCGCGTCAAATTTGTCAGATATGAAAGGTAGGAAGAGAGGGAGTTTGTGCTCGCGTTGGAATTGGTTACTGCTTTCAACGTGAGGTTTGAATCTGCGTTGTGATGCTGAGTAACCATTGCTGATAGCTATTTGGGCAGCTATCTTTCGTGATTCACAGCGCTCGACTTCACCAGTGCACACTTCGACAGCAGTCTTGAACATATTCCGGATCACAGCACGCTTCATTGCTGCCGGGTGTGCGGAGCTGGCATGAATGAGGATGTTTTTCGAGGTCTCCTTGCGATACCATTTAATAGTCACAATGCCTTTGGATAGCTTCACTTGCGTGTTGAGATAAGGTAGCCACCCGTTATGCGGAGATTCCCTCGTGAGTCTAATGTACTGCGACTGCTGATTCAAAACTTCGAAGCACTCGTCCATTTCGGACTGTGTTGACGTTACTATGCAGCAGTCGTCGATATACCGGCAGTACATAAGCGGCATACGAGCTAACACAGGTTGTTCTATCCTGCTCATGAAACAGATAGCTAGGACTGGTGCTAGTCTTTGACCCATGGCAAGTCCTCGCAACTGGGAGTAATACGTCCCAGACCATTTAAAGATGTTACACTTCAAACATTCACTTACGAGGGTCATTATGCGCGCTTTGCTGAGACCGAAGGTGTTTATAGTTGCAGCATATTTATCCAACATTTCTGACAAAGCTTGCAATGCTTCGTTATTCTGGACATTAGTGTATAGTGATGTTACGTCGAATGACTCGATAACACTATTCTGTCCAAATTTAGCATTTCGCAAGATGTCGATGAAGTGGCATGTGTTGGATAAATGCGACGGCACCTTACTGAGCAGCTGACTTACGATTTTATTGAGGAACCAGGAAATTCTATCGGATGGCCCGCCTACGCAACTGATTATTGGTCGTATTTTGAAACTATACGCAGACATTGAGCTCAACTCGTGCAAGGGGATCTTCTGCGTTTTTATGAGGCTGCAGAAAACGGGACAGCTTGGATTTTCTATCTTGAGCCTAGTGATGAATCTTTCGTCAAGCCCTGCCGATTTTGCCACTTTCACCCAGATGTCATTTAATCTTCTACACAGTGCTTGGAATTCTTTTGCAGTTGCCTGACGATACACTGTGGTGTCTGCGAGATGCGTCGTTGTCATCTTACGATCCAAAGCTTGAGGTAGTACTACAAACACCCCACCCTTATCGGTCACGGAAAGGCGGACGGACCCATTCGATATAAGTTCACGCATTTCTCTGAAACCTTGTCACTGATCTTGTGACAGATTAGTGTTATGGATCCGTTTGAATCTATTCAGAGTTTCTATAACACCTGAAGAAAAGATGCGGAACTTGATATCGATCTCCCTAACTGGCTCAGGCTCTTTGTAAAAGGACCGAGGGAATGGTATGGTTGGGAGAAGTCTCCTTCTTTCTTGCGCACAAGTTTGTGGTAGTTGGTCGCGCTTGGCCTTGGATCGAAATGCATCTCGTAGCCTATGTAGACCCCCACTATCTTTCGACATGTCGCAGCATTGATGTTCTGTGCTGGAGCAAATGATGGACCGAGGCTGAGAAACTCAATTGCTTCCGAGGAAATTTGTGCATTACCAATGATAGTGACTCTTGCCGCGTTATCTTCATGTTCATTTTGAGCTAAGGCGTGATTTGAACGGTGGGTGCTGGGTTGGCTGCCTACATCTTCTGAGTGCTTTCGAAACAGCGCGCTCGAAATGCTGTCGTACTTTGCTCGGAGTGTAGCTTTGACCTTAGACCGAATCGAATCGCAGATCAACCTTGACCCACCCTCAATCCTCCTCCAACTTTGATCTGGTAGGAGACGTCGGCATGCCTGCTCTTTTGCATTACATTTCAGCAACGGGGAATCATTGGTAATGCACAAATTTCCTCGGAAGCAATTGAGTTTCTCAGCCTCGGTCCATCATTTGCTCCAGCACAGAACATCAATGCTGCGACATGTCGAAAGATAGTGGGGGTCTACATAGGCTACGAGATGCATTTCGATCCAAGGCCAAGCGCGACCAACTACCACAAACTTGTGCGCAAGAAAGAAGGAGACTTCTCCCAACCATACCATTCCCTCGGTCCTTTTACAAAGAGCCTGAGCCAGTTAGGGAGATCGATATCAAGTTCCGCATCTTTTCTTCAGGTGTTATAGAAACTCTGAATAGATTCAAACGGATCCATAACACTAATCTGTCACAAGATCAGTGGCAAGGTTTCAGAGAAATGCGTGAACTTATATCGAATGGGTCCGTCCGCCTTTCCGTGAGCGATAAGGGTGGGGAGTTTGTAGTACTACCTCAAGCTTTGGATCGTAAGATGACAACGACGCATCTCGCAGACACCACAGTGTATCGTCAGGCAACTGCAAAAGAATTCCAAGCACTGTGTAGAAGATTAAATGACATCTGGGTGAAAGTGGCAAAATCGGCAGGGCTTGACGAAAGATTCATCACTAGGCTCAAGATAGAAAATCCAAGCTGTCCCGTTTTCTGCAGCCTCATAAAAACGCAGAAGATCCCCTTGCACGAGTTGAGCTCAATGTCTGCGTATAGTTTCAAAATACGACCAATAATCAGTTGCGTAGGCGGGCCATCCGATAGAATTTCCTGGTTCCTCAATAAAATCGTAAGTCAGCTGCTCAGTAAGGTGCCGTCGCATTTATCCAACACATGCTAGTTCATCGACATCTTGCGAAAAGCTAAATTTGGACATAATAGTATTATCGAGCCATTCGACGTAACATCGCTATACACTAATGTTCAGAATAACGAAGCATTGCAAGCTTTGTCAGAAATGATGGATAAATATGCTGCAACTATAAACACCTTCGGTCTCAGCAAAGCGCGCATAATGACCCTTACAAGTGAATGTTTGAAGTGTAACATCTTTGAATGGTCTGGGACGTATTACTCCCAGTTGCGAGGACTTGCCATGGGTCAAAGACCAGCACCAATCCTAGCTATCTGTTTCATGAGCAGGATAGAACAACCTGTGTTAGCTCGTATGCCGCTTATGTACTGCCGGTACATCGACGACTGCTGCGTAGTGACGTCAACACAGTCCGAAATGGACGAGTGCTTCAAAGTTCTGAACCAGCAGTCGCAGTACATTAGACTCACGAGGGAATCTCCGCATAATGGGTGGCTACCTTATCTCAACACGCAAGTGAAGCTATCCAAAGGCATTGTGACTATTAAATGGTATCGCAAGGAGACCTCGAAAAACATCCTCATTCATGCCAGCTCCGCACACCCGGCAGCAATGAAGCGTGCTGTGATCCGGAATATGTTCAAGACTGCTGTCGAAGTGTGCACTGGTGAAGTCGAGCGCTGTGAATCACGAAAGATAGCTGCCCAAATAGCTATCAGCAATGGTTACTCAGTATCACAACGCAGACTCAAGCCTCCCGTTGAAAACAGTAACCAATTCCAACGCGAGCACAAACTCCCTCTCCTCCTACCTTTCATTTTTGACAAATTTGACGCGGCTATTCGACAGTGTCTTGCCCGGGCTCAACTGCAAAATGATGTGTTGTTGGTGAGCATTCCCAACGATAACATCAAAAAGCAGTTGGTCCGCAACCGACTGTATGATGCACAACAGAGCACTGTGTTATATGCCCGTACGGGAAAGTAGGTGATTGCTCAAAAGTGGGGGTTGTGTATCAAAGTGAATGTGTGGAATGTCACGCGCTCTATGTTGGGGAGACTGGCAGGGTGCTCAGCGTGCGTATCAAGGAACACCTGGCGAGTAAGAGGCGGGGAAGCCTAACGTCACCACTTGGTAGGCACAAGAACAAGGTGCACGGGGGAAATGATTTCGATGTCAAATGCAATATTCTGACATACGAAACAACCAAGTGAGTTTCACTCGTCCGCAGCGACAGTCTTCTGCGGCTTCCCGCAAGAACGGTGGTGACAAGGTTGGTTTATCCTCCGTCCTGGATCTTTAGGGGTAGCCAGCTTGGGGTAATGTTGAGAAACTGGCAGGGTGAGCGGAGACGTTTGGCGGTTTCAATCACAGATCAAAACCGCGAACCACTTTTAGGCCTCTGAAGACGGCGATCTGTCCGAAACGTCAGGCCAAATAAAGATCACCACCTAACAACCTGGTTGGCGCAAGAAAACAAAACATCATTGGAGTATAATGCCCAGGTTCAGAGAAGAAAGCACATGGAAATTATTGGAAAACTCCTATGAGTAATCTCCTTCATTTCGAGCCACCGATTCGCGGGTTTTAGTAAGAAAATGTGGGAAGATCTTGATGTCGGGCGAGTGGTACCTACGTGGATTGCCACCTAGGAAAGCCAGTGGAACAGCCTGTGAGCAGCGCTAACTGTATTTCTAAAGTAGCACTGCAGTGTGCCCTTGTCACACAGTTTCGAATGCACCTTTGTCAGTAATGAGCGGCTGAGAAATCGGGATAGGCAGTCTTCCATGTGCGAAGTCCATGGACGCGGATGTCCTCAGATACCCTTTAAGGAGCAGGAGTAGCGGACTGTATGAAATCAATGTGGCCCATAGATGCTCCACGAATTATCCAAGTTCCGTGAATATGATTGTGCAGCAAGTAAACTTGCTAGATCTGAAGGTATGTCGTAACTGCGAAGTATGCGAAAAGAGAGAAATAATGTTTCAAAAAACCAGAGTTGTTCCCGTAAGCTCAAGAGTGGGGTATCAGGGTTATTCTAGGTGCTGATCACAGTGGTACAAGAGAGAAAATTCCATGATCTGTGGAAAGGCCGGAACATGGAAAGTTGGGGGGATGTCCTATAATTCTGAAACGCACTGTATATCGTCATTAAAATTCTACAAAAAAAACTCTAAAGTAATCCTCATGAATTCATTTGAGACAAAAAAAAAACTTCAAGTGACCCATGCAAATCGAATAGCAAAAATGGTCCAAATATGTATGTATTCGTATTTTGGAATCTGCAGATCATTAGTGTCTTTGAAACTAGTCCTTTAAAGCACTAGCCTTCCCACAATGAAGCCCACAAAATTACAGGATCTTTCTTTAAATAGTAGATAAGATCCAGTTCGATGCATCAAAAAAATAGCAACTTAATCAAAACCATCTTTCTCAGGTTTCTTCAGAAGTACCTTCTTCTGTTGATGAGAGTCTCTTCTTCGTGTCCTAACGGTCTCGAAGGCTTAATTTTGCAGACAGAGACCGTCGCATGTAACGTCACCTAACAGAACTCAAGACGATGATTCCAAAATATGCAGAGATAAAGAAGAATTTACAACTTCTACCCCCTTAATAAGTTGTAACAAAAACAATTAAGAAAGCCGAGCCCTTGCGGCACCATGCCTTGCTAAAGCTCACAAACGGTATTGTTTGTAATCGAGTCAACATATAAATGCAGAAAGCATGCGCTTATGTGAAAACTGAAAAAGAGAGAAATCACCCGTAGGCTCGACGATGAAGTTGACGCGCCGGTCAGTATATTTGAAGTTACAATATTTCGCATTGAACGTTCGCGACTTTGAAAAGGCGAGTAGACTGGATCGTGGATTTACTACAGATCCTTATGGATTCCATAAGAATCCACAATCGTTTAAAATCACTGAACAATATTATTGCGCACTACAATCGACAAGATGAATTGTTCAGGCCGCGCCTTACCGTAATCTTTCTGGCGTAGAATATGGTGCTGGCCGGGCGCGCTACACAAAACACACTGAACCGGGCGTCAGCGCCCCATTTGGACAGTGGATGATCTGCGAATGACGTTTTTGAACTATTAGCAGTGTTTTTGATCTACTGCACACCATTCATTGTTGTATAAATGTCACTGAAGGAGAGTTCCGCAATTCTAATGCAGGTTCGGCTAGAAACAATGAATAGTGTGCCTTCAAAAACTACAAGAATGGGAATGAATGTTTCTTCATGGAGATTCTTTATTGCAGCACAACAAAAGTGAAAGGCGAGTGCCCGGTATGTGGAAAAGACTTGGGTAAAAGATATATGCCCATCTTTTTTCGGTTCATGACTACACCGAAGACGAAATCCGACGTCTACAACAAGCAAGACGTCAGAAGGGTGTTGTGAGTGAGTCAAACTCGGATTGTGGGACAGAGGCAATTACATCATACATACAGAACTATCAAGAATGCATTGTCCTCAATGCGAATATTATGTGAGGGTAAGACTTTTAGGAGGGTGTGCTGTTCAGAACCAACTTCAATGATTCCATAGGATCACAGAGAGCTCGTAACTCATGCTCAAAGTGTACATGCGGAGAGGATGAGTTCACATTCGAGAACGTTACGTTCCCCGATAAAACAGCTTTTGAGGTACTCTTTAACTGTATAAAAACAATTTCGCTACCATTGCTTTTTGAAGGAAAAGCCTCCTTAGTATTTTGAGGAATGGAAGAAGAAGTTTGAAGATGATAACATAACTAGATGGTCCACTCAAGCGGACATACCAAACGTACACTACCACATATATGCGATGTAGTAGAGCATTGCCGACATTAAGTTATGCTGACACTAGCAGGTCTAACACCAAGGAAGTCATGCTCTATTGCACTTGTTTCCGAACAATAAGTTCAGGGGCCAAAAGGGTGATTATAAATGACTGAACTTCAAAACAGTGTCCAAGTTGAGTTTTGTCGGCGGCACTGAGGTCATGAGCAGGGTCCAGCACTCCTCACTATGGATTCGGCATCTGAGGCGTACATAGTGTCCCTTCTCAAGTCCCTTCTTCAATTCACATAATATTCGCATTGAGGACATTGCATTCTTGATAGTTCTGTATGTATGATGTACTTGCCTCTGTCCCACAATCCGAGTTTGACTCACTCACAACACCCTTCTGACGTCTTGCTTGTTGTAGACGTCGGATTTCGTCTTCGGTGTAGTCATGAACCGAAAAAAGATGGGCATATATCTTTTACCCAAGTCTTTTCCACATACCGGGCACTCGCCTTTCACTTTTGTTGTGCTGCAATAAAGAATCTCCATGAAGAAACATTCATTCCCATTCTTGTAGTTTTTGAAGGCACACTATTCATTGTTTCTAGCCGAACCTGCATTAGAATTGCGGAACTCTCCTTCAGTGACATTTATACAACAATGAATGGTGTGCAGTAGATCAAAAACACTGCTAATAGTTCAAAAACGTCATTCGCAGATCATCCACTGTCCAAATGGGGCGCTGACGCCCGGTTCAGTGTGTTTTGTGTAGCGCGCCCGGCCAGCACCATATTCTACGCCAGAAAGATTACGGTAAGGCGCGGCCTGAACAATTCATCTTGTCTACAATCGATGGCAGGTTGGCTGAGCGTAATAAGATGCATGGCTAGAAGGAGTTGCGTGCCATTACCCTCGAAAGAAATCGTAGTGGGACCACTCTTTATACGCATGTGCAGGGCCTTCATTTGGCATCCAAACTAGGCTAACAAACGTCTTTATAACAAGGCTAACGCAAACGTCTCTGAACCATCTCATGTGATAAGCATATGGAATATTCGGGTGACGAGTTCGAATAATGAGGATTCCGAATACTCGAATAATCGAATGTACAGGGGGGCATAAGTTATTGTACATCGTTTGCTGGCTTATTACTCTGCGGTATCGCAAGGCTTTCAGGCAATCTAGCTCTCTCTTGATAGAGCTGGATTTTTTCTATTTTTTGATTACAAACATGCCGTGGATACTCGTGATATGGCGGAGAAATTTTAGCGGAAACTTCAAACTCAGATTTTTGGTGCCGCCAAATGCACTGATTCAGCCCGCAATTCCTCAGCAAAACAGCCATAAAAACGGTTTTTGACAACGGATTTATGTGGGATAAAAAATAGTCTCGTGCTCTCGAAGGTTATTTTGAGATGTATGTGCAAAATCCACTGAAGATCGGGGTAGATAAGAGCACAGAACGAGGCTGTTCCAAAAAATGCTTGAATGAGCAAACCAAGCCTAAGGTTTCGAGGAGCACAGCTGGCCTGTATCTGGGCCTATTGATGAGTCTGCGTAGCCATTCTGCAGCATTTTTACTCTAGTTTTCTGATCACATCAAATATTTAGCTAAAGTTCTGTCTTTCAGTGGAAAATTTCCTAGAACTCAAATTTGGTGGAAATTAGCCATTGTCGGTGGCACGGAGTGGCCGTGGTTTTTCGCCCGCAGCTTTCCCAGACTTCGATTTCTTGGAAACCCCGGATATGGCTTGGAAAAGCACTTTTTGCTTTTCAAGACGCGTATGAGCAGTAAAATTCATTTCGAAGATTTTGTGGATTTTCCAGAGAGAATTGTCACAACAACCCACTTTTCCCGAAAATTGTTGTTTCGAGGCCAACTGCTAAATTGCAAAACTTTTCCGAAAAAGCGGATGCGTGTTAGAAGACACTTTGAACCCTTCTCTATTCGGAAGAGAAAAGAGCGGAGCGACGCATGGGTTCATGGCAGAGAAATAAAAGATCAAACATTGTACAATAACTTATGACCCCTGTATTCGAAAAATGAATTTTTCGAGTATTCCAATATCGAACATATCAAAAAATCGAATTTCGAATATTCGATTTTTTAAGTGATTCGATTCGAATGATTTATTCGAATGACCGGATAATTATTCGATTCGATTCCAAGTATAGTGGTTACCCAATTTCGCCAACAAAGGCATGGAAAAGACAAATGAAATACTGGTGGAATGGATAGCGCTACCAACTTTTTTGGCATCGGTCCGTTCTGCAAGACGTTGTGAATCCCGAGTGAGCTTCAGTTTCAAAGTTCCCTATTTTCAAAACGTTTTGCTGTCCCAGAGAAAGTACACGTTTCCAGAGACTTTCGACGCAGCTATGTATGCTACTGGCGTCACCATCATTTTTGAACTCCTCTCGCGGGCTTCTGCATGAAAGTTTCGATACGCAGCATGCGGTTATCAGACTCACTAATAACTCTGTTTCGCTAATGGCACTGAAAGTGACAACGAAGAAATTCAGTTTGAAAGTGGCCTGAAGACTGAAATCTATCGCTAACCGGAAAAAGGGAAAATTTATCGCGTAAAGCTGGCCCGTTTGTAGCTATAGATCCCTTCCAGATCACCTCAGTGTGATCTTCGCTGTCTTAAAGAAGATTGATATGAGCAGAATATTCATTAGCTGCTACTGCGCGTTGGTCCGCACCGCACTGATCCTAGTGAGGATTATCTCAATAAAAAAGCAGGAAATGAAACTAAGGATCTTCTCATCCATATGTTGCCCTTGACATCAGAAATCTGCCATTCAGGCGTCAGAAATCTAGCGATCTCTTCCCGCTGTTCGTGAAGTCCTCGGCCCATAGGAGTAGATTACTGTTCGTGAAGCTTCTTACTACCTCCATTACTAGCTTTATTACGCCTGACTGGGATAAACATCCTGCTTGCGACGTTTTTATTGGCTTTGTTGCAATGGCTTCGGAGGTATGTACTAGGATCCGGAAGGGCATACTTTCTTCAACTTTCCGGTGCTCCCGCCTTCCTGATTCGCTTGCTCTTCATTGACTTCTCTGCCAGACACCAACCGGTGTTAGCTGCGAGGGCTGCGGATGCAGCTTCAAGCGATATTCCTTTATTTCGCAATGAAATACTGGAATTGATCTCGAGAATGTGACTTTTTGGATCCGTTTTCCACTGACAACTCCACTGCGGTTTCGCATGTTTTTGAAGGCCCATGCATGCAAAAAAATGAGTGAAGTAGATCATTTTTGGCCCATTCGCCGAAAAGATCTCTCACATGTAGCCATTCCCCATAGGCAATGCTTTCAGCTGCAGTTATTCGACTCAAAAGGGTTAATCGGGTTAATTTAATATAATAAGGGTTAATCTTTGTGGTATGGTATCATAGTATGTACTCATTGCCAGTGCACTTTAGAACACTACACACTACTCTACACTTTAGAAGAAGCCACTGAGGTGTTGTAGGGCATGGATTCACGTGAAGCTGCTTGTTTCACGATTATAAATGGGGTATCTCTGCAGATACAGTGGGCGTCAATGGCGGTGACCCGTCTGCGGCCTCGGAAAGCACGCGGCGCGACCGCGCCGCTCACGTTAGAATCGTCGCCGCAGTGGCGTGTCTAGGTTTTCTTGATAGTTGTTCATCAGATCAGATGATATTTAATAAAAAAACTAACCGACTATCAAGAAAACCCCATTATTTGATGTCCCGGAGAGGATTCTCGCTCGAGCGGCGCGGTTGCGCCGCGTTCTTTTCAAGGCCGCAGACGAGTCACCGCCATTGACGCTCACTGTATGTCAGCTGCCTTTGTGTTCTTTCCACATGTGATACGCTGACAGGGTTTTGCCATTAGTACTTCAACTCAAAGTCAAGAATTTCGAGGAGTGTTGCCTTTTAACGATAGGCTGTGACACACAACAAGCTTTCTGTCGTCCACAGTGCATGTTCACTCGTTGTTGGTCTTAAACTGGTTGCCTGGTTCTATCTACAAGGGAAATGTGGCTATTCGTGATGCGATGTGTCCCATATGCAGTTTTTAACGCTGATCTTGAATCCGTGGCCCAAATTTCCTGCGGAGCTCTGCAGGGGAGCTACACCTATTTCTTTCAGCCACCGAAAGTGGGTTACTGACTCAATCACGGTCCCAATGCATAAGCTCAAATCAGGGTAAGGCAATTGTATCGGCAGCACCTACAAGGCCCCTGTGTTCTCCAGGGCCCGTATCCAATACATCCAATATAGTCTAGGGAAAGGGTCGCAAATTCTTTTTGTACATTCAGGAGTCGTATCCAATATATTTGACCGTGGGAGGAAAAACGCAGCGGGTGTATATCCATTCCCACTCGTTTTCATCCACTCTGCTATCCAATATAATTCATCCATCTACGTGTTCATTTCTTGGCACAAGTGCGGTGTCTCGGCGAATGTCAACACAAAATGAAATTGGAGTAGATCATGGATCGTTATCAAGTGGGAATCAATCGGATAAAGATAACCTGGGCCCGTATCCAATAAACTTTATCCAGTCGGATAAACACGCTTTAGCGGATATGCTACAGCGGTTTCGACAATCTGCTATCCAATAAAAACATTTCCTTGGATATGCAAATCCACTCGTTTCACTGAAGGTTATCTTTATCCGGTCGATTTCCGCTTGATAACAGTTCGTGACCTTCTCCATCTCCACTTCGCGTTGTTTTTCGTCAAGACACCGCATTTGCGTAAAGAAATGAACACGTGGATGGATAGGTTATATTGGATAGCAAAGTGGATAAAAAACAGTGGGAACGGATATATACCCGCTGTGTTTTCCCTCCCACGGTCAAATATATTGGATACGGTTCGAGAAGCACTCCATAGTTTGAAGACACTAAAGCAGCTGTCTGACACAGCTTGGATCCCATGCATGAGTGCGCTATGCTAAATGGGCTCAGCAAGAAATATGTGCAAATCACTATGCAGAACCTAGCAGGACGCTTGTACTATAAATTCGAGTTCAGCGTTGAAAACTGCATATGATAATACACATCGCGTCACGAAAGGCCAAATACCCTTTCCTTGTTAGCAGTGTAGCTGTGTCTGTGAGCACATATGCCCCTTTGAGTGCTCATGCTGCATTTCCCTGAGAATATCTAGACTGTGACTCTAAGGAATTAATTCCTTTCGTAGATGTGTGCTTTTGCAACTACACGTACATGTCCCTTTTTCGTGGTCCCACCATATTTTTTGAAACGTGGTTGCTCACATGGAATCAGTCCAGCCTAACACACGCTATTCTTAGCTGAAAATTCGCTAAGCTTCTTTTTAAGCCCTTGAAAACATGGTCAACTGTTCCTCATCTTCTAAGCCCGGATCTCTCTGTTTTGTGATGCCTGTATACTCAGGCCGTGTCCTCAGAATCTCTCATGATGCGAGTAACATTTCTGCGGTAATTTGATGCCTCTGAACGACAAGCTGTAAGAAGTAATTGTCCGAACAAAGACAGCAAAGAACAACTACTTTGGCATTTTTACCCATTATTTTCCGAGAATAGATGTTGCAGACCATTTGCGGTTGGAAATTCACGTAATTAGCAGAAATTTCACGGGGTTCTCCGCCCACTCGTCGTGTGATGTGCGGAGATCCAGCAACTACATATGTCACTCCCTTTACTTTCCACGCTTTCAGAGTACTGTTTGTGTCCCACCAAGGATTGCAGGGCTTCATGCCAGCTGAGCTAAGAATGCAAAGCAACTGTATAAATCTTCAGGTGTTCATCCTCAAATCTCGTTTTCCCACCGGCTAGCGGTCCTGGCAGCCAGGACGTGCTAAACCAAGCGCACCAACTCTGCTCGCTAACTGGCCTGCAACTCTATACTTTCGATTGCTTCCATCCAAGGAAGCATTAAAGGCATGTTTGTCGTAAAACCAGCAGCTCCGGTGACGTACACGTGAAGTTTCGATGTTGCTTTCATGCTTCCCCATCCCAGAATTTGTGTTTTCCAGCTGCTGGAATCCCTTTTATAGCTGCATTCGCCCACGTCTCTGCTGGTGTTTGCTTTTTTTTTCGTGATCAACCAAAGTCATTTGAGCCTTCGCTCACTACTGGATTGAGTGAAGATGAGTCATCTGGTCTTCTCTGCTGCATAAGCCATTTCCTTTTATCGCTCCCACGGCACGTCAGCTCTGCGATAGTCAGAAACTCTGGATTTCTCATCTTCCCCTCATCCTTTCCCCGTATACAACATGCATTTTGACGCACTCGGCGCAGAAACTTTCTCCTTTCACTTTTTCCAAATGTTCATCTTTCTTTTCCGCCTTGCTTGTTGTGAAGGCGATTAGTGGATTTCGTCGCTGAGAGTTTCGTCACAATGTTTCAATTACTCGCAAGAAGTGACAGGCGCTGTCAGGAGCTTTGAGCTGCGCCGAAGGGCGCTCCTTCGACGAGTGACAGCAATTTTGGGACACTTCCTAGAGGCACTACACCGCCATTCATATTGTTCTTCATTTGATTAGGTTATTCTTGCCCCGACACTTGTTCGACCCATAATTTCTTGGTCTATGTTTGAAATTATTTGGCAATAGAATATGGGAGAATGTCCTACTGCTCCTCAGCTATAAAAATTGGTAGACCAAGTTCCATCCAAAACAGTAATCTATGGTTGTTTGAAAAAAAAAGCGTGTAAAATTTGGTGCAAGAAGTTTGGACTAAGCTAATACCTCTAATTTTTATTGAAGGTATTACCGATGAGTTACCACCCACACGTCAGGCTCCAGAACGGAAAAAGAGTGTTCAAGGAGAATTTGCGCCCAGGAAGGAGTGTTTAGCTTTGATCTAGAGTGATCAGTATTGTGCTGTTGTGGCCGACAACATCTTTTGAACTATGTTTGCTGTTTTATTCCGTGTTCCAAAAAAGTATTAAAAACCTGAATGTACAAGAAGAATTTGCCCCCCCCCCCCCCCCCCCCTGTCACTCAACGGTCTGCATCTGTGTGAAGGTGTTCGGCTACCAGTAGTCGGAGTAACACTGTGAAAGAGGTCCACTGCTGCATGTAAGGTCCAGTTTCATTATCCTCCTCACCTGAAACGATTTTCTTCTTTGTTTTCTTCTGCTTATTCAAATGCCCCTGTGGAGGAATCATCCCACTGGAACCACCTCCTCGTTTTGTTCTGCAGTGAAAGGGCCACAAATTGTGTCACTATCCATCGTCCTTCTTCGAGCGGACAAAAAGTTTTGCTGCTTTTGAAGATAACTTATTTTAGCATGCACTAAACCCTGTTAGTATTGGAAAGGTCCCTGTCCAACGATACATGATGCAGCTCACTAATCATCTGCTAAGCTAGAAGGACCGACAACAATGAGGACGTCACCATATACATGTTTGAAGAGGAGATTAGAAAGTACATAAATGTCTTGCGAAGGCTCGAAGGCGTGTGAACTTTCACCAAGTCGAATGGGCCCACGCACATCCTTAATGGATGTGCCCAGGGAAATTTTCGCCCCTGAGTTGGAAAAAGTGGGAAAGCCTGTTGAAGTATGGCGTTCTGAAACAGTCATATGACATCATCCCCATAAAACATATGGGATCCCTGAAACCAGAAACATCAAACTTAATAAAACCCTATGATACATGATACCTTCTTTTTTTTAGTTTACAGCAAATTACGCGAGAGTGTCGCTTTTCTGCAATATGCATGAAATTTAGCACGAAATAACTGTCAGCTGCTGTCCACATGTGTTGTATATTAGGCAAAGATGCGTTTTGACAATTCATTCGATCATCCGTTTCTGGATAGTAAGCCAAAAGATCAGTACTAGATTTTTCCGTGAACATTGTCCACCGGCTGGATTCGCACTCTCACCTCCCGACATACAGACTTCGTTGTCACATGTGTCATACCCTCCGTATTCCATGAACTGTAGCTTACATAGGAGCGGTTAGAACTAGATGCGTGCGTTTGTTGAGCGTTCAAGCGACTATACATATGATAGAGGATTGGCCGGGACGCACCTCTGACGTAGCCCAAACGCAGAGAAGACTCACGTGCTTACGATGTCGCGGCTAATTTCGGCGTTTGCGTGGCAATTTTTTACTTAATCTGCGCGGTGAACTTCACTAAAATTATCCGCGCGTGCGTATTACGCGCGACTGGCGCACGCATCTAGTTTAGTTTTGCATTTGAAGTGAAACACACCGGCATGAGCGATTAAGGAGGTTACACCCTCAACTGGGGTCAAGGTTTGAAGTGAACGGGAAAGATCAAGAGTAACCCTTTCAAGTTTGTCAGTACTGTCATGTTATGATTCGTTCGCATACAAATGACGTTTCTTCAAAAATTAAAGAAGCATTGCGCTACGTTGGTCCTTGTACCCCTCAAAATTACACTTTTTTTCGCAATGACTGCATCAGTGGTTTTTACTATCGCAAAAAAAGTAGAATGTAATTTCGAAAGGACGAATGCTTTCTATGACGCCCTCAAAGACGTTAGCATAATATTAGAAGCTCATGCTTTGTACCTCATTCCTGAAATTTGAAAAAAGCTTCGCTGATTTTTTCAGGTCTCTGCGGGAACGTACACATCATATCGTCGAACGAATTCAAACTCAACCGAGAGACCTAGAATTCGATTCTTTGGCTTCTTCGTCGCGTAAAAAACCCGAGAAACGAAGGGCCTGCTTCGCTACTCAAAGCGATTTTCTATTTCTAGCGCTTCACATCAAGCGAGGCGATGTCCAAGCCTTTGTGCAGATAAAGACGCCTTTCTCCTTATAAGTGATTGCTTATTACTTCATCCAGGATCATAAGTAGTGAGAATTCCTGCTTGTCTGGCAAAGCTAATACCTTCATCCTGAAAATCGTCTGAAACATATGTACGTAATGGCATGTGAATAAGGTTTCTTTCTCCTAATTTCTAGATTTTGAGACTGCAAAAAGGCCTGCCTTTCGAAGGAGAGGGTGAAGACAGGTTGGTTGGCAAGGCACCAATCCATAGAAACTTTGTTTTTAAAGGGTAGGCCTTCTGTGGGAAATTCCTTGAACGAGAAATGCTGTGATTTGCGCCAAAGGGTTGGACATCGCGCGAACCTAACGTGCTTTGCCTGCTTAGGTATAGCGGATTGTTTTTCAGGGATTGCCATGGAGTGTGCCTTCATACTCTTCCTGCGCGCTTTTTTTACAGAACAATATTAATACGTTATCCCGTAGTAAAACACTAACCAGGGAGAAGATGAAATTTCGCGCTTTCTTCCTCTCTGTGAATAGAAGCGGAAAGAGCAAGGGTTTAATTTTTCGATCTCACTGGCTCCTTGAATTCCTTTTTTTTATTGTATGTGCTCTGGATGGATCAACTACGTACGCCTCAAGGTACCAACTCTAACATGCAGCTTGGTATTTTACAGGGTGCGCTATAAGTTCTTGCACACCATACTTGGTAACACCACAGCGGTTGAATTCAACGTAATGGCATGACCTTTATAGCGAAAATGAGTCAACTCAATAGCAACCCAAATCACCTATCGGAACAGGAATATGTCGCTATTTGCTTCCGTAGTAACTCAAACTTGAGGGAGAAATGAGCTGCTCGCGGCACGGTTTGGAGCGCGGTTACACTGTCTCTTGGAACGGCAGGCACTACTCAGAGCAAATCAAAACGTTTCTCACCAAATCACTGGAGTAGACGGAGGAGACATCGAGGAATTCATCGGATGTACTGGGATCCCATCTTCCCTTCCTTTCAGAAATTTCAGAAATTTTTTTAAGGAAAGGGCGTGTATGAGTAATTTTTTCAGTTTTTTATGAACCGCAACATCAAAGTTACTCTGGATTTCACTCGCAGAGCATTTTTGGAGAGAAGACACCTTGCTGCTTCCAAATCAAGCTGAACAGCGCAAAGATGACGCTTCTGTAAAGCTTAGAACCTGCTCTGTGCCATATGCGCCTCCTGGAATGCTGCACGACCGAAATCCCGTGCTCAGAATGAACTCTTCTACAACGCCAATCCGATCCTGATGGATTGCCGTACTCAACTATGTTATAGGGCAAATCAAGTGCTATATCATACATAAGTTTGGACTCGTAGCATAAAGCTGAGGTAAAGCTTCGAGAGGTTTTATACCAAATACACCTGCGCGCCACGAGGTGCTCGCTACTCTCACAACTTTGAGTTATTACAAAAGCAAATGGAGACGTATCCCTGATCTGATAGGAGTTTTGAGTTGCTATTGAGTTGGCTCAGTGCCGCCATAGAGGTCATGCCATTATGTTGAATCCAGCCGCTGTGGCATACTAAATATGCTGTGCAAGAACTTATGGCGCACCCTATAGTGCATTTCTCCCGCCATCAGTCTGCCTATGCAAACACGAAAAGAAAATTTGTCCGCTCTTGCAGGGTATGGTAACAGGTGTTGTACTTCCTAAAAAAACAAGAAGACAGGTGTCACTTTTATACCACTCTTGAGGCAGAATTCGCTTATGCATACATATTTTGCAGAGGAATCGATGATCACTTTTTTAAATGAATCCTCGAATTTTGAATAAACTCACGTTAGCATTTAACAATAGGGAGCTTTCCCCGAGCCTCATGCGGAGAAACAGTTGCACCTTACAATATGTGAAAACTCCGCTGTGATACTTTTGCTGGGTCGCTTTCGGTATTGATGTACATACACTGAATCCATTCTCAGACACTGGGCCGGAAATTCCCCAGCAGAATACCGGAATTTCCGCAGGTGACATGTCGGTTTTTCTGCTAATCTCCTGCGGAAATTCCGGTATTCTGCTGCGGAAATTCCGAACAAGAGTATTTTGCTGCGGAATTTCCGAAATAGTGAGCGTGCTCTCCCCATCGGTAGGTAGGCAGCCCACCGCGCCAACAAACCTATTACACACACACACCACACACACACACACCACACACACACCACACACACACACACCACACACACACACCACACACACACCACACACACCACACACACACACACACACACACACACACCACACACACACCACACACACAC
>JARK01001593.1:204374-241441 GCA_000688135.1 Ancylostoma ceylanicum
CACACACACACACACACACACACACACACACACACACACACACACACATGAACTGCTTAGAGAGTTTCAATATATGATTTTTTGAAAAGTTCGGAAGGCTGCCGATTGTACTCATCCAATTGTCGTGTGGATCGCCATCAGATAAAATCTTCTCTCCTATATAGTCAATTCTCTTACAGCGAGTCTAATACCCATAAGAGAAGGGTGTACTACGGCAATAACCAGAAAATCTGTTGCTCAGTGAANTCTAATACCCATAAGAGAAGGGTGTACTACGGCAATAACCAGAAAATCTGTTGCTCAGTGAAGACTGGCTACTGAGGGTGTAGCAAATGTCTTCGGACAAGCATAAAGGCTCGCTAAAAGCGCACGGAAGAGACGAGTTGTATCCTCACAATACAGTCGCGGCGCGCACTTACACCTAGGTCCGCGGCCAGACTTCGGCAGGAGCTTGACTCAAGGCAAGCGGGACTTCGTAGAAGGTGAGGTGAGCAAAGCGGACTTCGTACCTGGGANCAGGGTGTAGCAAATGTCTTTGGACAAGCATAAACGCTCGCTAAAAGCGCACGGAAGAGACGAGTTGTATCCCCACAATACAGTCGCGGCGCGCACTTACACCTAGGTCTGCGGCTCTACAGAAGGATTTTATAGGCTGTTTTTTTCCACCCTAATACATCAACACCATTTTTCCTGGAGAAATGTGGTTACGGTAAAAAATGGATACGACTTCGCACTATGCACTACAAGTAAAGGAAGTTTCAAACTTCTGCCGCGATGACGGCGTCTCCACCGCGGCAAATGCCCTGAATGGAAGGCCCTCAACCCTCCCAACTCGGAGAAAAATTGTCTCTGAAAGTTTTGAATCCGCCAAAGTGGAACACTGCTGAATCACTCCTCAGCATCCGTGTGCGAACGTCGACATTGTCGGGATTGACATTCTCATTATACTTGTTAAGGCGTACAGTTCTTCTCGAAAAGAGGAGCATTAGTGCNTCCCACAGCTCCGCCGGTACTGAACGGATCCTGCTCAAACTTTATAGTAAGATTGAAGGTGCTACTGTTCTGCCAACTGCGAAAGGAAATTGGATTTAATTGATTTTGACAAAAGTTTGTGAGGTTATNCCGGGATTGACATTCTCATTATACTTGTTAAGGTGTACAGTTCTTCTCGAAAAGAGGAGCATTAGTGCACTTCATACATTTGGCACGGCAGCGGCGTCACCGAGCCAAAAGTGGGTGCGCGGCAAAAGTTGTCGCCGTTAGGGAAAACACCGCCACGACAATTCCGCGCCGCACATCGCTGGGCGACGTCGCCGCGTGCCGCCGCGGCAAAGTTTATGCAAGCTCCTGCCGCAGGTTCCTTGCCGCGGCGACGCTGCCGCGACGTAGTCGGCCTATGTTCAACCACTGCTACGAAACCGCCCACGCTATCCGTGTTTCTTTTAGAGACGGAAATGAAGAGGTAGGGAAAAATATCTCAAAGAGGTAGATGTAGAAAGTGAATTTCTTAGTGGTTATAGTTCAAATACAGGGTGGCTGTTAAGTATGGATCGCTCAATTTTCTAACCTCTTTCTCCAAGGAAGTAAGATATTGCAATACCGTATCGACTATCTGTTTTGCACAACCATTGACCATCACCGTGTGAAGGGCTGCTCAAAGGCGCCTGCTTCGGAATCTGTGCAGGCCCTAAGTCGTGCCACAAGTAGAACTTCAGTTGACCGCGATAGGTTGACGTCGGTTTTGCTTCACTCCCTCTCGAATGCTGCCCTGAGGGAGTTCACACTTTTGTGGCTAGTAGCAGACACCTTGGCCTCTAAGAATCTTTAAACGAAATAGGACAGCGGATTGAGATCAGAGAGTAAGATAACAATATATCGTGGCCTATCCAATAGGGACAGTCAGAGTCACATAAGGCAGAAGCGGATTCTGTGGTCCGGTTAAGGGCAAACTCTTGCTACGGGGTGAACCACTTTGTNCACAGCGGATTGAGATCAGAGAGTAAGATAACAATATATCGTGGCCTATCCAATTGGGACAGTCAGAGTCACATAAGGCAGAAGCGGATTCTGTGGTCCGGTTAAGGGCAAACTCTTGCTACGGGGTGAACCACTTTGTGCAGTTGTGTCCCTTCATCAGTGGAAAAAGTACGTGTCGTAATATGGCTTCCTGATGAGACCCGGCGTCATTTTTTGGCAATTTTGTCACGAAAAAACAAAAAAAGGTCTTCCTGAAGTAAGTTCATCCCAGACCGTAGCAGACTAGAGAAACAGGGTTCAGTCGCTCACCACCGATTTCTATAATGTACTGCGATACAATGACAGTGGTTGGGTTGGCTCCCACAGAATTCACGCGGCCCTAACAGTGAAAAGTTTTTCGTCTTAATAAGCGAAGTTGAGGAGGCGGCCGCGAAGATTTCTCTTGAAAACTTTTTTCGCCTAATCCAAATGCTCCCTGTTCACTCAATCCGTCAGTGTGCTGTTTCGAAACATCCAGTAGCTGCTCAGTTCCAGCCCAAGCTTCGCGATTTTCTGAACAGTGCCTGTGAAGATATTTGAGTTGGAAGTTGTGCGATTCATTCTGATCGAATTTTCACATTGGTACTCTTATCGATGTTGCCACGACAACGTGATGTGCGAATGGATCAAGGTGTCCTTGGTTTCTGGAGGGAAACAGTACGACCTGTCGCTTTCTGCTGTCCCACAATATTCCCATTCGTTAGTGCAGAGAAATCAGAGCGTTTAGCAAATTCAGTAACATGGAGCGTGCACCCGATGAGGTTCACTGATGGCAGTAGATGACGAAATCTCTTGATAACTTCTGAAGGGGTCCAAGCAGAGGAACCAAAAGCCACTAGCTATCGTAATATCACGAGAGATGGGTGATAGCTACTTTCCTGTTTCCTTTATAGCTTTTGGAAAAAGCGATCCATACTTAACAGCCACCCTGTAGTTATAAGATAGTTCAAATAGTTGTAAGATAAGAAAGACAGAGAAAATTAGGCTCGAACCAGTGAAGAGGATGATAATGCACTCGGTTGGCCATGATCATACATCCAATAGCCTGAGACGTTTCTCAGGCCACCATCACTTTTGATGGTGCCAGGATGGGGAACCTTCACGTATGGCGAAGAGGATAAGGTGGGTCCGGGACGCAGTCCCGGACCAAAAAAGGGAATGAAACTATGCATTGTTATTCGGGCAAAGCATGTTTTTTATGAAATCCGCAGTTGTGGCTCAAATTCTCCACACAATACAGTCTCAGAAAAGCCGAAGCTCAAACATGGCCGGTTAATTCCTTTCGAGAAAAAGTTTCCATAAAATTGGTGGGGATTTGCGGCAAAATTACGGTTTGACCGACAACATCGTTCTTTATTTGCGAAATTAAGCTTTGCGCACTTGTCAGACTTCTTGCCAATGTTATTGAGGACTAGATGATAGCAAGATCACAGAGGGGCAACTGAAAATGGCTGAGAAATTCGTGAAAACGTGAAAAGAGGATTATCTTGCTTATTTGAAGGAACTGGGTGTTGCGCAGTTGTCAGCTGAATTGAGAATGAAATTCTGAGCAGAATGATATATAATACTTGATAATTTCGTTCACTCCCGACGAAGAAACCAGGGTGAGCCAAATGCCCCGTCTGGCTCACCCTCGCGTCTGGCGCCCTCCCATACTGTGTGCTCTCTTGCTAACCCCCCTGAGCCACACGGGGTATTTGGCTCAGGCAGGCTTTTTCAGCCCAGCGTGAAAGGAAGTATCAAGTGTTATATACCATTCTACTCGGAATCTTACGGGCTCGGCAGCTGACAACTGCGCAACTTCTGAGTTCTCAATCTGAAAGAGATATAAAGTAAAAAAGCGTTTTCATACATGACCCGTTTTCTGGGCCAGTTTCAGATAAAGGCACCTGCTTCAATGAGCATTGCATGCGCAATGATGTCGCAATTTCAATAGACAACTGCGCGATTCACGATTTCTCAAAATTGGAGAGAAATTTCAAAGGACGGAAATCCCCCGTCTAGGATTTAAAAAATGATTACTCCCTGGATTTTTGGTGAAATTTGTCGCTCTTAATGTCATCTTGTAAGGAATTTTATGAAGAAAGTTGCTGATAACTGCGCAATATACAGTTCTGTGAAACTACCGAAATATTTAGCAAAAATCGAGCTGGGCATTTTCTACGTTAGGCTGCGCGCTGGTCCCGGCACGAAAGCAGGGAGCCGGCGCAAATCTCAGCTTCGGCATTCCATCTTCGAACAAATGGTCTTTTGTTCATTTTCTGGGCAATATTAAAACAGTTTCGGTTGAATCCATATTTGAAAGAGCTTTCACTCTCTAGTATATGTCATCGTTCACTTTGGTGAGCGCTTCCTCAGCACCATTGAAGCTTTGGTTGCGGAACAACCTTCACTTTTCGGCCCAGACAACCTTCACTTTTTTGACGCCCGTCTCACCCCTATCGTACGTATGGCCATGATGAGCCGGTATTACATGGAACATGAGACTCACCATTTATTTTAATCCAAATGGTTTGCCTGGATCCGAATATGGTTGTTTCATTAACGACGACATCGCAATTGCGAAGAAAGTGTTGAAAATAGGAATAATAGTGAAGATTCATCGAAGAAGAAAAGAACTTTCGGGCAACTACGACCGAGGAGTCAATCAATGTGCCACGTCATCAGATGAGTTGTCCTGCTGCGGAAATTCCGAACTTCGGAGCAGTTGTATTCCCCTGCGCTTCTCCTGCGTTTCTGCTGCGGAAATTCCGAGACGCTTTTTTTCTCTGCGTCTCTTTGCCTGTGAATCTCTTCCTGCTGCTGTTCTTCCGAAGGCAGTTTTATTCTGCTGCGGAATTTCCGAAAGGCCTTTATTCTGCTGCGGAATTTCCGGCAGTTTGTCTGAGGTAGACATGTTATAAAGAGCAACTAGACAAAGTTCTCTAAATAATCCCTTCTACTAATCATATCTTTTGAAGATAAACGAAAACACGAAACCAGACAGACTGTGGGAATTTGCAACGAAGTCAGGAGGAGTTGAAACAACGTCGGCATCGTGAATGGATGCTCCAGCAGCAAAATCTGCAAAAATGAATGCCCATTGCACATGTTAGGTCCCCTCCTGTTGAACTTTCATTGGATAGGGCTCAATACTTCAAGCGAGTGGAGGTGGTACTGAACACTATTCAGCGAATATGCGTGCTCTTCAGGCCCCTTATTGCTTCTCTCGCACTGCACAGCGGGATTCGCTGCTCGCGGGACACTGGATGCGAAAGTCGCTCTGCCAGTAGCTCGTACCCTCGTCCATATCTATGTATGTACACAGTGTCTGGATGTCAGATGTTCCAACACCTGTTAATTTTCTCAGTTCCAAGTTTCGATTATGTCATTTCTATAGTTCTGCATCAGAATATGTCTTTTCCACACACTTTTTAAAATGTCAAGTGAAAGCGTAGCCTCCACATTCTTGCGCCAATACCTCAAGCATTACGGTTTAGTAGTAAAATAAAAGATAATTGCCAGTTCTCGGTGTGCGCGAATAAACTTTTTTCTGCTGCCCAATTCGAGCCACTTCAACCCAATATGTATAATCTGATGCACGCGAAATTCCGGCTTGCTTTCTATTGGATCGCAAAAAAAAGTAACGAGCGAACACAATTTTCGGGTAAAAATGCCTTATGACTTCAAAATCAATCACTCTATATCAGGGTAGAGACGCTTTCCCAACTCTGAAATTTTCCAAAGCAGATCTTTACCATATCATGGTCATCTTATGAGTTCCTCACAGTGCCCTTCTCCAACCTTGTCAGGCAATCACAACAGAGTCTAATTGTTCTAATTTGTATGTAGTTTCGAGTTGACATTCAAAAAGCTGCGACGTACGTGTGTGGGCGTCAGTGCTGAATAGAAGCATGCTTCTCATGCTCTAGAATTACATACGCTAGGCCTCACACTGCAGAGGTAACCCGGCAAAAACTGACGCAATAAGGCTTCGAGGTTCTCAATCATTTTTCTTATACCTGAGAGATTTTCTTACTGATTATCACTTTTCTCGAGCTCCAGATGCAAACCCAAATCACCTGCAGGTAGCTGATTTGGAGCATATAGGAATCGCCATGCAAAAGTTTCAGGTTTTGCGATCTCAGCTTTTATGATAAAAGTATGCCGTTTCTCTTGGATTATTAGGAAAAATAAGTGAGTGGAGAAGCTTTCTGTAGGGTGCGCCATAAGTTCTTGCACACCATACTTACAATTAGTAACACCACAGCGGTTGAATTCAACATAATGGCATGACCTCTACAGCGAAAACGAGTCAACTCAATAGCAACCCAAATCACCTATCAGAACAGGAATATGTCGCTATTTGCTTCCGTAGTAACTCAAACTTGAGGTAGAAGTGAGCTGCTCGCGGCACGGTTTGGAGCGCGGTTACACTGTCTCTTGGAACGGCAGGCACTACTCAGAGCAAATCAAAACGTTTCTCACCAAATCACTGGAGTAGACGGAGGAGAAATCGAGGAATTCATCGGATGTGCTGGGATCCCATCTCCCCTTCCTTTCAGAGATTTCAGGAAGTTTTTAACGAAAGGTGGTGTATGAGCAATTTTTCTCAGTTTTTCGTGAACTACAACATCAAAATTACTCTGGATTTCACTCGCAGAGTATTTTTGGAGAGAAGGCACCTCGCTGCTTCCAACTCAAGTTGAACAGCACAAAGATGATGCTTCTGTAAAGTTTAGAATCTACTCTGTGCCATATGCGCCTCCTGGGATGCTGCACGTCCGAAATCCCGTGCTCAGAACGAACTCCTCTATAACGCGAATCCGATCCTGATGGATAGCTGTACTCAACTATGTTTTAGAGCGAATCAAGTGCTATATAGTACATGAGTTTGGACTCGCAGCATAAAGCTGAGGTAGAGCTACGAGAGGTTTTATACCAAATACACCAGCGCGCCACGAGGTGCTCGCTACTTCCTCAACTTTGAGTAATTACAAAAGCAAATGGAGACGTATCCCTGACCTTATAGGTGTTTTGAGTTGCTATTGAGTTGGCTCAGTACCCCCATAGAGGTCATGCCATTACGTTGAATCCAGCGGCTGTGGCACACTAAATATTGTGTGCAAGAACTTATGGCGCACCCTGTATTATACCTCCAACTAGATTGCCACTTCGGCAATTGATTTCACAGTATCCTGCTACATACATGCGAAAGTGTACCTTCGAAGACCTTTTTCTACTAGGAACAGTATCCTCTACTCTTTTAATGGTTCTAACATGATCCAAGCTCAACAAAAACTGCTGAAACTCGTTGTCTTCATAGGTAGTTGAAAGTTGGAGGAGATACTACTTGTTTCAAAAATGAGAGCAATTCAATGTTTTGTCTGTAGCTAGACAAAACACATCAAACTTTGGAAATTGAGCGCTGTCAGTAACTGAAAACGTGCCAAAACATGTCTCGCCTATAACAACCGGCGAGACTTACCTCATCTTGGAAGCCTGCCAAGTGGCATAATTTGTGAAACAGACAGTACATACAGTCCTTGTCGAAAAGTTAGACGGAATGCGCGTGCGGTTCGGTGTCGCTACGATCCCGCCGCGGCGCGGCTCCCAATCGATGCGATCCGCCTCGCAAGGCATTTTTGTCGTGTTTTTCGTAAAAAAATCGTTCTTTCGCGTTTCTTCCTTGCAGTTTTCCACTTCTACTCATTTCTTTACATTTTTAGGATAGTGCACAGCAGTTTTCGTTCCCTTTTGAATTGGTTGTGTCTACTTTTGCAAAATATTCCAATTTTTTTAATCCTTTCTATATTTTTTGCCCTAATTTGCTATTTTTTGCTGTTCTTCGCCTGTTTAAAGTTCCAATCTGTTGTTTTGGTGTTGCGTTCATCGTTCGCCTCTCACATGTCGCTGTTTCTTCGTTTATTTGCCCATGTTTTTGTTTCAGATAGATTTCCGATCATGTCTACTAAGCGATAAACGAAGAAACAGCGACAGATAACAAAATGCAACTATAAACAAGCGAAGAATAGCAATTTAGGGCGAAAAATATAAAAAGGAATAGGAAAATATGGAATATCTTGCAAAAGTAGACACAACCAATTCAAAAGGGAACGAAAACTGTTGTGCACTATCCTAAAAGTGTAAAGAGATGGATAGAAAGCGGAAACTGCAAGGAAGAAACGCGAGAGAACGATTTTTTTAACGAAAAACACGACAAAAATGCCTTGCGGGGCGGATCGTATCGATTGGGAGCCGCGCCGCGGCGGGGTCGTAGCGACACCGAACCGCACGCGCATTCCGTCTAACTTTTCGACAAGGACTGTATGTATGTACCATTCGGATTCCAGCTTGCACAACATTTTCTGATTTGGCTCAGAGATTTATTTCGCCAAACCAGCTGAAGATGGCTCGAACTAACTGCCCAACTGATGCCAACAAAACACACTGGGATTTTTTGTTGTTCAGAGAAGAGTGATAGGTTGAGATGAAGTTTGCCTACGAAATTAGTGAAAAAAGTAGAATTAACAGTTGAATTTGGTAATGTTGGTGGAGTAGGAATTCAGGTTCAGAATTATTACCAAACGTCTAATTTGTAGCACTCCTAATCCGCTTTTCGAGGTATTCTCTGCAGACAGACAGCACTCCCACTTCTCACCTTAGACCCTCATTGCATCAAGGCGCCCCGGAAATGTCTGGAGTGGTACTCAGAGGTGTCAGTGAAGTGTCAATGCAATTTCGCAGCTACGACCAAACTACGAGCTAATTGCCAAGCGCTGGATGATGTGGCCCTCGCAAATCCTTTACACTATCACAGAGTCCAAATTATTACCCACAGTTCCGCGGATTTTCCCAAACATACCACCGCACAATAAATTCCACGGCAATCGCTTCCGGTATCACATAATCTGCTAGTAGACTTCGTCGTGGAAAAAAAACCTGCTTTTGATAGGCGCACCTAGAAAATCCGAGTCCGTGCTCATAAAATGTCCTGAGAACTAAATTGAGAATTAACGGATCCCAGTAGTAGTCTAAAACATTCGCCGAGAAATTGAAATTACTGATGTTCACTGTAGGGCAATACTACACACAACTTGTAACTCTGGATGGCGTTAAAAAGTCAGACTCACTTTCTTTTTGACCCCTGCGTCCCTCGTGAGCGGTCAGGTATCTTGCCCACGCTCATCCTACCGCACCGAAGGAAGAAGAAGCCCAGTCCAACACGCCGTTGGTTGTCGTGGACCATAAGCCAGGAAGAACGGGTCAGCTGCGACTGTGTACAATTAAAGGCAAGGTGCGATCAAATTCTTGTCCAACCAGGTTTTTTGTTCTTTGGAGTCCGAACCATATACGTATGTAGCACGTGTTTCATATTCGAGAGCTCGACGTAAGCTCTACCGCAAGGTATGGCACAAAACGTCTGAGGATTGCGGTAGCTGTAGGACAACATGCTCCAGTTCACAAAGGTGCTCGCGTGCATAATGAACACGATCGATGATGCGCATGGATACATGTGCCTTAATGAACACTTGCTTAGACCATCCTCACCAAACGGACCATGTGCAGTCCTTCGAAAATGATTTTTTCCTACGACGTCACAATAGACAACATATGAGCTCGCTGTATAACGTTGTTTGGAAGCACGTACTATGCAACCATGCAACCGCCATACCAAAATTGGTCGATAAAAACCGTTTGTTGTGGGGCTTTTTCCGGGAGTTTTCGAATGTTTCCGCCCAAGGCGTCGCCGTGAGAGATGAATTCTGTAGAAACCCTGGAGACAAATTTTTGCCCGGACTTCGCCTTTGATGTCCGTTCAATCGTCCCCAAAGCTCGAGTAGCAGGTTTGAAGACAGCAAGGACTAAGGATGTGGTTGGAAGATGGACAATTCTGTTCAATGATGCCGATTCTTCAAGATTTTCCGCACGAAAAACTATGGCCGCATTATTGGTGTCGGTGCTGTGGAGAATAAATAAATGTAAATATAAGGGGGTAAAAATTTTGAAGAAATATGTATATGTACATATGTATCCTTCTCAGGGAATCCCTTGCACATAGCTCAACATCTGCGTCTTCCTCATCCGCTCTTGATCCTCTTAATCGATGTCAAGGGAAACTTGTAGAAAGAAGTCATCCATGGCTTATGGGGAATACCCAGTTGTTGCCTTATAATGGAACTTTTTTCAGGTAATTGAGGTCTGAAAAAGGCCTTGGCATCCTTAGTTAGACGTCACCAGATAAAGGCATCAATGTCCACAGGCATCAAGAAGCAGTTTTTTATCTGGATGAAAGGACACCTCCTCGAAAACTCCATTAAAGCCAGTTGAATTGCTTCCACCCTGGCTCGTTCTGCTCCCTCTTCCCAAAATCCAGAATAAAAGTTCAAATTGAATGAAAGGCACTGACGAGGATGAAAAGCAAGCGTGAAGGGAACTTTTAACGTCGGCTCCGATCCTGAACTTTCGGTGTAAACAAACAAAAGCGTTGATGAACAGACGTCGGAAAGAAATCCGACCTTCCTACATTTCACCAAGGTACGAGGTCGTGAAGAGTACAAAGTGAAGCTGCTCATTAAGAGACTTTAATCTCTCGCCAGAAAAGTAGCTAATCGTTAACGCATTCGGCGTATTTCTGTTTATCCGTCGGGAAAGACGCAAGGAATGCGTCAGTGCCGCCGGAGCAGGCACAGGTGGACTCGGCGTGCAATTACTCAACAACACGTCACTTACACTGATGCTGACATTTTCGCGCCTGGAATTCTGCAGCAGCGCGGATTTTCTCATCTGGCAGTGCTAATATTTCGAGGAAAGCGCTCAAAATAACCTCTCGATACCTGCACTGCTAATGTGTACGATGTGCTCCTCCCATGATCTGGAGAATTTAGTCAAAGACAGGTATCCTGAGCAGAACCCAATATCTTTTTTTCATTACATTTCTTCAGCTACCACCATTCATTGCTGCTTAGCGAAAAGGGATTTGTCGAGGGGGGGTGGAGAAAGGGCTTCGCTAGAGGTCACAGAGGTGCTCTTGACAGGTCGTACACCTTTTCACTTGCTAAGCTTAGGGAATCAACTCCGATCTTAAGTTGTTATATTATAAGATAGGCTATCTCTGTTGGGGCGCGTGTGGCGCAGTGGTAAGAGGCTCGCTGCGCACGCTGACGGTCAATGGTTCGATCGCGCCCGTGATCAACCAAGCCATCCAACCCTCCAGGGTCGGTAAATTGGTACCAGAGAGCAGTCTGGGAGGATGAAGCACTGACTTGGTTCATCGGATGCCCCTCGCACAAGTCACTGTATAGGGCACATATGCATTCAACGCCTCTCCGATACTCAGATGAAGTCGAATGCGTTGCGCATCCCACATGAAGGGATAGATCAACGCCGACCACTTTATTCTTCATCCTTTGACCAGCTTGGAGTTGGGGGGGAACACCACAAAAAGTGGTCGTAATGGCTACCTTGGCAATGCTCTTGATGTCCAAGCAAATTAAGAGAGTAGATCGACCTAATATTCACTGAAAAGTGGAACAGAAAACAAAACAATTCAAAAAAAATTACAACAGCTACTCAAAGGCAGGGGACCATCTCATTTCGTATGTTGGAGATACCAACATATCCTGGACCTTCTCGTCATGACAATCCTAGTAAGGTACATCAACAGGCACAAAAGCGGCGAAAGCCGTGTTCTTGAAGGGGTCACTGTGGCTAAAATTTGGAGCCGAGAGGTGGATCGCTCCAAGCTGTGCTGGCTGCCCGTCACAGCTGCAACGTTAGCAAACGAGTCTTGGAGTGTTCAAAAGATAAGATCAACGGCTTCACGTCCCAATTCGGGTCAGCAAACTGTTACAGGCCCCGTCCTGGAAAACGGGTTTAAAGACCTTATTGAGACAATTTTTGTATACCGCTGGCATCAGCGTGCCGAGTAGGTGCTGAATCTGCTACTACCTCTACCAAGAGAATGAGGTGGGCCTCCGCCTTTAAGTGTTGATTCCATTTTTCCTAGTTAAAAATTAATGCGACTAGCAAACTAAAGCTTGTTCGACTTGTCAAAACGACTCTGAGAATCCTGAATAGGCCCACTCTATCACAAACCCCTGTGCTTAGAAGAAGGTGAACGGCGTCTCAAATGCACCTCTGTGTTCTGCAGCGAGTGCCCCCCCCCCAGTCCATTTTGCCCCCTCCTCCTCCTGTTGCATGCTTTGCAAATTTTTCTTTGTCGGAAATTGCGTTTTCCGTTGGTTGTGGGCCTGATCACAAAAAATAAATCGCCATCAATTACTGACAGACTCCACGTCAATTTTGCAGGAGCTTTAAACAGAACTGCCAAGGTTTTGCGCGGAATTTTCTCGAGGAGTCATTCTTCTTGCGAAACACAAGATCCCACGACACTCTCATGAAAAACGGGAAGAAATGACGCTTCAAAATAAATCTTCTTGGTAACGATGCGGCTCGTTTCCTTTTACGAGGGAAGGGATATTAAACAGGGCTGCTGAAGATAACTGACGCTACAACAAAGTGACTTCTCTTATCTGCTGCGGCGTCCTCTATAAAGGGTTGCAGTGGTTTTTCCGCAGGGACCTGGCATTCATCCAATATCCTGAAAGCAGGCGCGCCAGGGTTAGTGTCCTGCTTCATCTGATATTCCTGCACTTTCTCATTCATTCGAAGTTTTGTGCATTCCATAGTTGTGGCTTTGCATGTTGAATAAGGCACCTCCCTGCCACACCTTCCATGTATGGATTGGCCTTACATATGATCTCTAATACAGCTCATTAGTTGTTTAGTATTTTTATACAGGAGCGCAAGTGATGGCGACCGACTCACTTTCCGCACGAACTGCCGTAGGTTTGACACCGCTCAGGACAACCACCCTTTGTCTCCCTACGAGGTCGGTAAGTTGGTGCCATAGGAATCTGGAGGAGTGAAGCAATGACTTGTTATATCGCAAGTAACATTAAGGGCAAACACGCGTTCAAACACAGACCTATGTGATTAGAAAGCCTGTCTAACGTGCTACAGACTACCCTTGAATTCTGCTGAATGGCCCACAGAAGCTCAGAATTCCACGTCGATGACCTCCTGCCATAGGAAGGAGACTTGGACCGTGTGGCATGTGTGGCATACTTTGCGTAGCTTTTTGTAGGCAAGGTTGTGCAGCTGGTGACATGGACTCCAGATCTGTTTCTCCTTCCCCGGATCTTGCCTCCATCAGGAGATGCGCCCGTTTTTCTCAAGGGTGCATCAGGCCAAGACTTGTTCATCCGACGTTGCTTCTGTGGCGGGCAACCAGCACAGCTTGGAGCGAATCCCGCCCAGCTCCAAATAGCGGGAACTTTGACCTTACCAGAAGCGGGGTTTTTGTCACTTCTGTGACTTTTGTACTGGCTGTGGCGTAAATACTGTGTCAAACTCAGTCGCTAGATTCGTCCCCAATAATACAAAGCTCTCCAGCCTGGATTCTACCTCGAGTATTGTCACCATTTCTTCTCTTTTACCCCGCGTTTCATAACCGCACACCACCCACATTATAGCAAGTCCGAATTTGAAAAGATTCTCATGTGAAGCCCAATCGTACAATTTTGCTTCTTGATCGCCTATCATTGGCAGCAACATCACTGCACCGTCCAACT
Organism: Ancylostoma ceylanicum; assembly: GCA_000688135.1. Lineage (NCBI taxonomy): Eukaryota > Metazoa > Nematoda > Chromadorea > Rhabditida > Ancylostomatidae > Ancylostoma > Ancylostoma ceylanicum. The sequence continues at coordinate 218,006 of JARK01001593.1, forward strand.
TGCGCTACTACGCTCTGCTGTTGAAGGGCTATTCTTACCTGCATGTCACACAAATGTCGCATTTCCACATATCAGAAAAATCCACAAGGAACGAGTCCCATGCTAAACTGCGGGAAAGAAAGATGAGGTGCACATAAAGGTGAGAATCTTCACAGAAGGCAACACCAACACCAACACTGGTCAGGTAGGAGGTCCAGACAGAATACTAGAAGCGCCAGGGAGAGCTTATATCGAGCGAGGCGTATTACCATGAGAGAAGCCAGAACTTAGTGAAGCTTCTTGGGAGGACCGTGAAAGGGCCGCAGGAGATAAGTAGCTTACAACGTTGATCTACAGTTCAATGCGGAGTGGAGCTTTATTAGTGAAAATTGCTCTGCACATGCTCAGTCTCCCAGGATATCAGATGAAGTAGAGAGGATCTCTCTTGCTGATCTCGTTTGACCATTAACATTATTGAAGTTAATGTTTAGGAAGCAAGCTCATGCTTGCAGTTTACGCCTGAGAAGAGATGGAAGATCAGCTCCTTAGTAAAGCACTGGGGAGCAAGTGCAGCTTGAGGATCACTCATGCAAGATGGGTCCGCGAGGTTAGCAGTGCTCCAAGAAACGAGACGCAGAACAAAAGTGACCAGTGTCGCCTCAACTACACGAACTCATCCCGACAGAGTAATGGTGTTCAAATTTCATTGACTTCGATGGTATGGAGGAGCCAATTGGCAATCATGAAAGAGTTAATGTGCGCTCGGTAACCTATCGGTACCATAATTGTAGGATCGTATATAGAGCAGAAGGAGGAAAGAATTTCCCGAGGTTGTCTGCGGTCCACAACGGTTTTGCTTGCCCTAGGTCTAGGAACTATCAGGAAGGCAGAAGGAGACCGCGCTAGACATTTCCAAGTAAATTTAATCTGTAAGGCTTCAAGTAAGTAACATTGAAGAGCAATTGTAGTTTCAGCTTTTTTGACGAAAATTATTAACAGATGATTTCGACACAGTATTTATGCCGCACCATGTAGTGCGTTTTTGGAATCAGTGTGATGAAGAGGTCAAGAATCTACTGATATTACCAACATGCAAAATGAAGTGGGCTCCTGCCTTAAGCTATTCCACGAAATCCTCCCAGTTTTCTCACACAGAGTAATTTCAGATGCTGGTCGATTATCAGCATTACTTTGAACAAAGCAGTACATACAACATCATGATCTCGATGCATATTTCCCTTGTTGCCGTGGTTTGGTTGCAGAACAGTTGTTGTGCTTCTGTAGACAATTTAGCAGATTACAATTATAGCCTAAGTTGGACAGGCTTTCTAATCATGTACATGGTCATGGTCTCGTCTCACTCAGATTGGCTTTCTATGATGTCGACGTTTTTTGCCAAAAAAAAAGAAATGAAGCAAGGCAGGATCCATGTACGTGTAAGCCCACAGGAAACCTAGTGCGAGACCTCAGTTATCAATATTTCGGTGAATCTTCATTCCAAAGTAATTTTTGTGTGCACATGCAGTCACAGACGATGAGATTCCCTAAAGCCAATACTTGGTGTCCTTCTGAAGTCAACCCTTCTCGAGACGAAAGTAAATAAAGACTGATTCAGGGTAGTCCAAGTAAGCGCATTTCATTTATGCGGTTTCATCGGAGCGGTGTTTTGACAAGGGGAACTCGCCCGATTCTTGGCCACCGTTCAGTCTGACGTCTATAAGAAATACGGTGACGAAGTGCTCACTGCTCCGCTTCATCAACGTTTATTTCATCATTTCTGTCATTGCCACGTAGGCTGACATGGTTGTTCGACGATCTTTCAAGCTTTTTAGAACGCAGGGCTTCAAAGAGCCTCATGAAAATGTTGACGCACTGCGTCAGCTTACATACTAATTAAACTGCTCTTTGAAAAAGTCGCTGATAATCTCTTAGGTAATGCCCGTGACCAAAATTACCTGGGCCTCGTCTTTGTTACTCTGAAAAAGTTCTAAATGGCCCCTAAATTGTTAAAGGGTTAAGAGGACAAAGACCTAGCCGCTGTTCAGTTCCAGAAAAAAAGCGCTGGTACAGCTGATGAATAGGCTATCCGCCTTCCTTATTACACACTGCTTTACCGCTCATTACTCTTCCACCACCTCTGTGGTTTTTCAAATCCTTGTCGGCTCATCCTTGGGGCAATCATTCTCAGCCGTCAATGTTGTTGTTCTAGCGAACACTGAACGAGTCACGGAAAATGGGTTGTGTGGAGAAAAAATCTGTAATGTAATGCGTCAATCACTGGCACCCTCCGGATCTGATATCGTTCCACATTTCTTCAGCTCATGTTTGTGTAGCGCCCAGCAAGATGAATGTGCCGTCCTCCATTCCCACGGCATTCCTGGCCTCGCCTTCCTGGCATCACATCCTTCCCGGCTTTTGGAGATACCCGGCCTCTGGAGTCGCTCATTCCATTTCTAAGGAAAGAAGCTGTGATTTGCAATACCTACATAGGCTAACCCTTCATCGGTTCTTTGGTTAATGGTTTTCTTTTTTTTTTTCTTCGGCTAACGGTTTTCTCCTGTAACAATGAATCTCACATTGAAATGGTTACAAGATTTCATTTGTTTTTTTTTTCATCCTCACTACTACTTGATCGCTCGTGCATGGTAGATACAAAAAAAAGCAGAAACAACTCAGAAGTCCACGGCAACATTCATAAAGAAAAGCTTCGTCGAAGAGATTTGCGTTCCTTCCAATGTGCCCTGTGCTGGAATACTGCAGGTAGAGTAATACTGTGGTGGTCAATATGATATGATCAGAGAAAATTTGAGCCATGTCCAGTAGTTTTCCTACGATCACATAATGCTAAATATCTGAATTTTCTGAGAATCCGAGATGAGCCTTACAACCTTGGATTTGTCGTTGGTTTGTTCACCGTTTAAATTATTGAGATTCTGTTAAAATTAACTCTGAGTTATCCGCATTTCTTTCCTTCACCTTGATTTATGGCACACCTTGTTGTGTACTGGAAATAAATAAATAAATAAATAAATAAATAAATAAATAAATAAATTAGACTAAGGAATCTTTCGCTATAACTCCCCTCTGGGCTGAGCTGTGCGACCCAAATTTGTGCCAAAACTCCATGGGCACTTTCCAAAGGCAGCTTAGCATTGGCGCAGGCTCACTCAAAGGCAGCACCCCCGGAAACTTTCGTCTCTGAGATTTCCGTTGATTTGGAGCCTAGCTGGGTCTACTAACAATTCTACGGCGATAGTACCTCGGAAAACTCAACTGCTTTGGAAATATAAGCAGTCTAACTTGGATCTGCAGGATCTGCGTGGGGTAGTTCGATCGAGTTGTGCCGGCAGAGAACCGTTGCTCCCAACTGATTTAGTAGACCGTCATTTCTTTTGTGGTCATCATTGGGCTGTTTCTCTGTCCTTAGCTTTCCTTTTTTGCATTGCTCAGCGCAACGAATTTTTCTAGTTGTTCTTTTACAAGAAATCCACTTGTTTCGTTATTTGTACGACTGATTCCTACCATTGTGGTGCTTTCGGATTATTTCATAGTTTTAAGATCGTTTTGGAAGTCGATATGTTTTTTGAGACACCTCGATTGCTCAGGCCATCTTTCTAAAAATTTGGTTTCTTCCATTAACTTCGGGAATGCTACAAAATAGTACCAAAGAGCGATATCGCCGACAAAATAGCTGGCCAAAAGGGCGGTGGTATCGACTTTTCTTGATCGGTCCACAACGAACAGGTCGCGCAACTCGGCCAACATGCTCGAAAGCGAGGGACTGAGAGGTTCCAGAAAATAGGGATTTCAGGCAATTTGACTGTTCCCAAGTTTGCTAATGTGATAAGTTCACGCGACTACGTCAAAATGCACCGAAATCCCGAGGTCGGATTTTTTCGTGGGTGCTGCCTTTAAAGGCAGCACCCGCGGAAATCCTCGACTCGGAGCTGATGTGCGTGTGGTGAAGTACAGACTCATCACATCATAAATGTGAATTGAACACAAACAATAATGGCTTACCCGCAGAGAAAATCGAACTGACGTCGTGAACCCGCCTGGCCGTGTTCACGCCTGTACGAGTTTTCCCCGGCTCGAAGCGCCAGCTAGAGCTAGTGCGGCACATGGCGTGGAGCAGTATATGTAGTGTAGTGTATGAAATACACACCATCCACATGATTTCGTGGCGTTACACGCGTATACCTTCAGCGGAAAACTCGTCCGCGCTGTGAACGCATGGAAAACAGCGCCTTCATTTCCCGTCTTCCGGCATGTTTCACGCTGTTTCATCATTGCCTATGAGTTCATCGTCTCCGATAACCTCAAAATTCAGCAAAATCTCAAACATGAAAATTTCCGCGGGTGCTGCCTTTAACGGTGATTATTGAGCGCAAACACCAACTTTCTCGGATTTCATTGGTTTTGTATAGCATCCCAATTACTGGGAGAAAGGAAGAGTTGATAGAGATTGAGCACATATTTGTCTATTATTTCCACCACAATGCTATTGTTGTGCTTCCTTCGCTGCTCAAACGGGAAGACAGGATTAGCTGATTGAAATCACCAGAAACTGGGTTTAATTATATCTCAAGCATATGAACAGCAATACAGTTCTTATTTGAATACCAGAATAGTTGCTAGTAGCCGATATCAAAGAAATATTCCATATCATGATCGATGTTTTCCTTTGGAATTGTAAAAGAATTCTCTTTTCTCAATTTTACACGACTTTTTGATAGGCTCATTTTTTTATGTGAAGAGGAGAACGATCGAACGCAACTTATATAGCATGTTGCTTGCTTACGATAGGATTTAGAACAATTTCTTCCGGAGCTGAGATGTTGCGGCACAGTCGAAAAACCACAATGTTAATAAAACAGTGAATTTGCACTTGGAACGCAGTAGATCTGCTTGGAAGCAGTTTACGTCAATGTTAAGCAGCGGTGAGAAAGAACACTCGGACCTATACCACATTCTCAAAAAGCTCAATCCATAGTTGAATTATAGTTCGAGATTCTGCCTTCAACAGCGCCTCTGATCATATCATATCGACCGTTACTGTGCCTCATATTTGATATGATGAGAGCATGGTGGGGGCATGAACGCCACGCGAGAGCAGCTGCTCTAAAAGAACATCTTGATTGGTCTCAGCCCTTGACTCTGGAGAGGACTTCTTCTGGCATGAGATCCCTCAGCCGGTAGTGCCCATCATTCATCATTTTGAAGGAACATCGTTTGACGCTCAAGCTGGTTCCTCTCTCCCAGTCGGCTTCCCAACCATAGCCATATCCCTTCCTCGGGTCATCATCTCCATCTTCCATTTCTCTCCCCCCCCTGGCTGAGCAGTTTTTCTAGTGTTTCTGGTTCTGCATAATGCAGTGAGCTGCGAATGTCTATTTCCTCCTAGCATGATGTGTCTCTAGCTCGGTTTCTTCCTTGCAGGCAAAATAAGTTAACGGGATTAGTGACTTGATTGTCCAAGACATGTTTCCTAATCCTATAGGTGTCTTCTTCTACCCCCGCCCTTGTTCCCTAAATGTATTGCACTGCTCAATTTTCCGCTTTTGTTATTTTCGTGGTGAAGTCATAGGAGCTCGCTCATACCTTCAAAAAGCGATCATCCTAAGATTGTACTACACTCCTTTCTCGGTATTCGCAGCGGCTTCTCACCGTCTTTGGCTCATTTCTGAGATGGATGTTGAACATCATGCGCAAGTGCCTTCGGATAAGACGAAGTTGATCCCCTTCGCGCGGCTTGTACGGTGCTGGGAACGAATAGGCACAGCGCAGCGGAAGTGGCTTCAAAGATGAAGAGGATTCTTTCAGTGATGTTCTGTGAAGTAGTCGTCTTTAGCTAAGGCGTCACACCTCAGGATGACACCCACTTCTTCTATATATGTAACAATTCGCTGGAACCGCACTTACGTATTAATGACGCTTACAAGCTGCCTGAGCTTGGATTTAAAGTGAAAGTATGAAAATACTCATAACCTATACATAAGGTGAGATTCCACACGAAGACTAGCACAACAATTACTCCTGGGCATGGATGCTTCGCTGGGATTATCCAAGGTAAACGTGTTGACGCCAGTGTTAATGATGGGTACATTTGAGTGGTGTGAGCACTTTTACCCTGGGTAATCTCAATGATGCGTCCGTCTTCTGGAGCTAGTCCGAACTCACCCGACATCTGTGCGTGATTACGTAATTCCTCATTCCGACTTACGATCTTCGATTTATCCCCATCTTTTGAAAAAATGTATCAATTACGATTCACGAAAATTTACCTAATTTTTGTGGAAAATCGTAGTTGCTGAGAGTGAAGGAATCCGCTGTACCGCTCGTGACTGGAACGGTGTGCATAGATTTCGCACAAAAATTGCGTAGATCAGCATGATCCAGTAGAAATAAACGATTTTGTTAGTTCCAATTCGTTCAAACGTTCCGATTTCCACGACGCGTCCGAACCATGGATGAGCATAAGTATTGCGTGCGACTGGAAGTTGGATGTCGAGAAGAGCCTGAAATAGAAGAAATTTTGGGGCAGACAAGCATCTTTGACTTCTGTCTTTAAGAACTTCAACTCCACTTCTGCTAATTCTTCAGAAAGCTAGAAGAACCTGCCCGTATGGCGCCAGAATTAAGGAGCTACCGACTGCCGCAACCGGATTTCCGCTTATCGCAGGTCCACACCCACTACTGATTTTTTTTGCCTGTGTACCATATGTTGACGTTATCTTTACTTATCCTCAATATGTGAACCTATGGTCGGTTCACCGGAGATAACAATGTATGTAGAGATGGGGCGAGCCTTGCGAAAACTCGGCACGGCTCATCCTGCAGGAATGTGTTCACTGTTCAAGATCTGAACGCACGGTTTAATACCGAACTTGTTTTCAACGTTCTTGTCAAAGAAAATCTGCTCAAACTGCGAAGAACGAGAGCTTAGGTAACAAATCATAAAGACATCGAAAAGAACCAGTTCAGCCTATCCTTATTGATGAGGAAGTGCTCTGTAGTTCGGTGGAACATCTTACCTTTCTCTTTCGAGCATCGTTTATTCTGACCAAGGTAGTATGAACTGCGATTGATAATTGGTCGTAAACAAGTATCAAGACATTCCTAGCGCACAATGAGTCCGAGGCATATGTGAGTAACCGTCGCGACACTCACCAAAATGGTCCTTGATTCTATGCCGACCTCACCATTTTATATGATCCCTCAATTTGGCGACTCCCATAACAAGAAAGTGTTGCCCTGTGCCGAGCTCTCTGCGCTGTACTCTAGCCCTATATTCGGGGGGTTTAACTCAACCTCATACTAATGCAGGATATTTTGACACTGTTTAACTTTCAAGGACCCAGTGTTCGGAAAAATTTCAGCTGAAACTGGTTGGTTTATTTAGAGTGCTGAAGACACATGACGTATTCATTTTGTACCGTTAGCGCATTATTGTACAATTACGGTAGGTGTACGGTAGCATGCGGCATGTATGTCACAAAATCATCAGCGGTATGTCAGCACCATGGGGAGCAGAGGTCGTTTGAGATGCAGAACAGTACCAACATGAATTTCCAACTTCTAAGTCCTGTCCAAGGCAAAGTATCTACACAGCGCATCTATCGTAACCTTACAAAAATTGGACTTTGTTTCTTTGTTACATACGAGCGCATGCTTCTTACCACTCATATAGGCCTGAAAAATCGAATCAAAGAGGTTCTGTGAGTTTGCACCAGATCCATCGAGACGCGACAGTCAGCCACTTTGTCATTGGGCCACGTGTGCCACTGTGTTTTGGTTGGAGTTTGGACAGGGTTCATAATCTGCCGATATCACCATTACTAAAATACCCTACCTTCAAGTTGATGTGGCCATGCCACACCTTTGTTCTCATTTAATCCTAACGATGCAATTGTTGTGAATCTCATACTATTACGCTTCATGGAACATCATGGTACAAAAGATTTTTCACCTCCACAACAAGAGAGAAATAAAAATTTTCTCACAATCAAATTAACTGCTCAATATAAGTGTTGCGTGAGGAGGATTACGTCCACAGTGGACAGTTTTGGAGGCGTCCAGAGACGGCTTCAGTATGAAATGTCCTCAAATTCCCTTATATTGTTGGTGGTGCCTACGGTCTGCGGCACCATAGGGCAATTTATACTAATTGTGTGCGTGCGTAAGTCGCGCGAAGAAAATGCCGTGAAGCGGACGAGCTTCGCGATTAGCTGTGATTGCAGCAAACACGCCATACCGCACGTCTAATAATACACTGACGATTTTTTACATAGCCCAAGCTTCTTTATTCTTCAAATAGTGGACAGTATTAATCTGAAAAAAAAACTCCCGGACTGCGTAGAGTGATGTCCAAATGGGGTTTTCTTTCAAGAACATCTCATACCGAAGTCATAGTATGAGTGAATTGCTTCCTCGCCCTTTGCATGTCGCACGACCGCCGCGAATGTCCAGCGACGCCGTAAGTGCGTGCGTAAGAGCCGCGACTGCGATGCGACTGGCCCTATTCTTCATCATATAGACGCACGCGCGTCAGTCGCGCGCATCCAACATAGGTTACCCCTACCAGGAAAGTCAAGGTTTGCCGTCTATGAAAGTCGAAAGCTTCTCAACCCTTTTGCTGTTGCTGCTGAGACCGAGGAATCTTCAGCAGAAATTCGGAAACAAGGCGACATCACGAGCGTGGGGGGGGGGGGGTTAATTTCTTATGCTTTAAAATCGAAGTGGTGTGGTATTTGGGTTGCGGCAAACAGTTAACACGTTAAACAGTGTCAAAATATCCTGCATTAGTATGAAGGCATAATTAAGATTACTCAGGGTCGAATCGCACAAATCTACCCATGGTTAGCATAACTGTTGAAAGTTGACCCTGGGTAATCTCAGTTATGCGCTCCGATGGTGCACGCTTTTTTTCACGTATAGAAGCCGACATAAGGGTTTATCCGATTGGTTTTTGTCGCAGAAACTCGTTTGACCGCCCAATGGATTGGTTGAATATGGACGGTGGGCCTGAGCGTTCATCCTTGCTTGATACTGCTATTAGTTCATAAAGCAAATGTTTTGCGAATGATTTTTGATTCGAAGAAATCAATGATCTAGAATTGACGATGCTAACAAACACTCGGGAAAGTTCCCAAATGATGTCTCTACTTAAATCGAATTTCTCACAAAGGTATCAGCACAGTGCAAATAGAAAACACATGTTTATCTTGTATTAGATGGCATCTGGCTGGCCTACATGTGTTGGATTTGTCATCAAGGTATGTATCTGCTAAAATCTGTTCCATTCCACCTCACTCTCTCCCTTCCGTGCCGAAACGAGCTTCGCCATAGCTACTTCCTCTTTTCTTCAAACATCCTGGTTATTTCATGGCATATTCGTATCAAATTTCTCTCGTGCCATGCGAGATTCGAGAATACCAAATTTTTAGAGGTACATTACATGCTATGAAAGACGAAAAAAAAGAGAAAATCTCATCTTCTCACAGGAAGTGATGATAAATGGCCAGTTTCGCGTTCATTTGTTAACATGCTAACAAGAAGAACATGATGGAGGTAGGGATGGGTAGAGCCGTAACGATAACAGCGAAGAGATTCGCCAGCGTTTCCGGGAAGGTGCTGGGCTACCCGCAAATCCAGAATTAGCGAGTTTCTTGAGCAAAACCGGTGATTTTATCCGAGATTTTCGTCATAAGAAAAGGAAAGATGACCAGTAAGGTTCCCCGAATCCTGCCCAGGAAACTCGTCCATTATCGACTAACGGACAGGACACATTCTTCCTAAGAACGTTTGTGAATCTCGCCATAGGTGCTTTTTCTAATGCTGATCTCAAATTTGGCCTACGAGCACTCATAACAACGAAGAGGCTGCTTTAAATTTTTTTCTTTTTTACTTCGTTCCAATCTTTTTCGAATTTAACATTTCATTGCTATTTGGTGTTCGTCTGGCGCTGTCTACACGTGTATTCATCGCTAATCAAGCGGATCGCGACGAAAAACACACGAAGTAGCCTTTTAGTTGAGCGTTTGTAGGCAATAACAGCGACGTCGTCGGCCGCCCTTAGCTGGGGCTTCATCACCAAGGGCAGCAATATAACTCTATTATTCTCGTTCTCTAGTCATGCTCACCCTCAGCCACTTCGCGTTCCTCTTAGAACCCTCCGAATCCTAGAATCTGAAGGGGCAGTGCTGTCCGAAAATCTCATGGTGTTGTTCTTGCTCCTCTTGCTTTAGTAGTTTTTGCTTCAGTGTTCAGCTCACCCTTAAATTTTATCTAACACTTGTACATATAGTAATTCCTCTCTCGTCGAATTATTCGACCTGTCGTTGACACGCTCAATCCAGAACATTCTACTTTATTTTCGTTCGCTCGTTTTACTGTGACTGAGAACCTCTCTTCAGGCGTCTAGCCAGGTAGGCTGAATTACTATATTTCATCTCTTCTGGGTCTGAAGAAGGGGAACGACTTCCGGCTCAACGAAGACGTCCACAGGGTGATCTTCGCCTGTGGGAAGCCACCCATATCAGATTGACAGATGTTAATAGACAATACAACCAACGTCAATTAATCTTGTACCTCTTGGGACTCTATTGGTGAGTAGAAGTACAGACCAAGATCGGCGTCCCATATAGGCGAAATAGCAGTGCAATCTTCCAGTGCAGCTAGATTCCTGCACTTTGAAAAAAATTCCTGTTGACTTTCCATTACTCCCATGCTCCCAGGCCAGTATCCAATATAGTATATTTAACCGAGGAAGGGAGAATATAGCAAATTATATCCGTTTTCACTCTTTCTCAACCAATCTGCTATACAATATAACTCATCCATCTAAATGATCATTTCTTGGCTCAAGTATGTTGTCTTGACGAGAGGCAACACGAAGTGGAGATGGGTAGATCATGGATCGTCATCAAGTGGAAATCAAGCGAGTAAAGTTAACCCGCAGTGAAACATGTGGGTTCGCATATCCACGCATATGTTTTTATTAATTACCAGATTGCTTACTGCACGCCAACATCCGCCATGGATCAACTGTATTGGATGAGGGCTATGTAGTCTTTTTGAGATCGATGAAAAACCTTCGAACAGTACGGACTCTGAACTACTGGACTAACCTGTTTGGGCCTTTGTCGAGAGGGAGTCAGCGAAAAGAGGCTTCTTACTTTGGACTGCTTGGACTCGGACTAGATCAGAATCACCTCCGGTGTCAATTCCGCAGTCGCTTGTTTAAAGCTTATACGGAAGTGAACTGTGGGCACCTCGACCATTCACTACTGCTCTCTGAAACATTTTTGGTCCATGGTACTGAAATACGAATATCGTCAGGAAGCGCTTATTTTTGGGTACGTATATGGAGTTTTTGCGCGGGACGAGGCCTGCATAACGTGCACATGGCTTTAACTTGTTGCGAATTCCGCATCAGCCATGATTTTCTTATGCGCTGAGTATGTGGAGAACCTAATCGCTGATGCTGAACGAATTTGGGGACCTGTTGCACTTTCGACCGGCACGACACCCTTATTTTTGCTGGCCGCCGAGTCCTCGGTGCCATCTTCGAGCTGACGCACTAACTGGTTCCCTTCCTGCTTTTTTGCTTCCAGAGCACTGAACCACTAGACGCATTTTCATTGTGTTGGAGAGGCTTTGCACAGGCTAGGATTGCTAGAAGCAGAGATTCGTCCATTAATTCCTCGTTACTTCGAATCAAGCCCAAGCCAAACGAGCTCGGCTCGGCGACAGAATTCATCTACTCCCATTACCATAAACAATCTCTAGCAGTTCTGCAACCCAGTGCTCTCTGTCTGACTTCTGTAGTCATTCCGGCCGTAGCCTTTTTTTGGAATGTCCTGTTTCTGCTATTTCTGAAAACAGTTCTGTTTTATCTACATTTAACGTTAAAGCCTATAGCGACTGTACTTTCCGATTTCGTAGCAGAATTTGTAGTATTCTGGAAATGCGTCTATACATTGTTGCCTTGGGGAAAACGAGTGCATGTCGCTGGCGCATACCCACAAAATAACATATAGCGAATGCCTCATTTTTGTGTGTGCGCCTGTGGTTGGTTTTCATTGACAACTCGCATGGGGACATGTTACGTTTGCTTGTCATGAAGATTCGTAACAAGGAAGAAATACAAAGAGATATTTGCATGAATAGCTGGCTTCTCCTGTTATCATTCGCCCAAAACGTCCAAGATTATGAACAACAAACTGATACATATGGGCCTCAAAAAGTGCTGTGCAATGAATCTGCTGTGCAAAAGTGATTTTTCTTTGTATTTATCATGATAGGAGCTGTAAATGTTGCATCATACGGTTCGAGTAATCCTTAAACTTGGACCGGTCGTCATCATTGAATTAACGTCGAGTAACACTGGGTAATTTCGGATTTGCCACCCTACTGGGCTTAGACTTAACCTTAGGCTTAAGCTTAGGGCTAGGCTTTGGTATGGGGGAGCTATTTCCTGTAGAGAAAAGAGTGTAGAACATCTTTTATGTGTATTTTTTTTTATCAAAACTGAATTTCTGAAAAAGAATACACGAAGAATAAGCGAAATCCGTTTGAAATTTTCCACCCTACTGGGCCTAGCCTTAGGCTAAGGCTTAGGCTTGAGGGAGCTATTTCCTGTAGAAAAAAGAGTGGAGAACAATCTTTTTTTGTATTTTTTATCAACTCGCGATAAACTCAATGATGAATACGATTCCAGGTGTTAGCATCACTCAGACCGCCCGATGTAACAAGTACAGCTTCTGCAACGGTAAATACAATACAAAGAAAAAGTCCCCCTTTTGTGTCCCACAAATTGACTAAGAAGCACTTTTGAGGGTCCATGTGTCGTCATTCATGATCTTTGGAGGTTTTGGGCGAATAATAACGGAAGAAGCCATTTGACCATGTAAACACCTCCTTGTATTTCTCCCTTATTGTGCGAGCTAGTCTGTATGTGACCATCTATTGCATTTAAAACCATTGGTTATTACTTTAGCTGAAGTACCGTAATTCTGTGATGGGCGAACATTCCCGTGTCTGAGGAAATCAGAAGACGGCGTGCGGAATTTAGCTACTCATTGTCTTTCAGTACTTACTACTTGCATTCATTATCTCTACGCATTGTTATTGCACTGCATACGAAGCAGAGCTACGCTGCACCGTTGCTGCTACATAGCAGACTAGTGGTGCCGTCATTCTGAGGCATCGCCGGTGGAGCAAATATGACTTAGTCACCAGTGTCCTCATATTATGGATGTTTGTAATAGTAACACCAACGGCGAAAACAATAACAGCTCCACCGCTGACGTCCGAGAATCACGACCACGAGGTGATCTTCGTCTCCATTCGCCTCCATCGCAATAGCGATTGCGCTTAACCATGTTACTATCATGCCTATACATACATATACTTACTTACTTAGATACTTAGATGGCCCGTCTTCACTTGTCGTGCGGGCCCCAGCATCGCTTCCATTGGATTTTTTCCCTCGCCATTGTCATCCAGGAGCATCGTGGACGACGCCGTCGAGAATTTTGACTCTTTTCCAACTGAGCTTTCAGCTGGTCCATCCGTGCAGCGAAAACATCTGCCCATCTCGTTGGTGGTCTCCCTCCAGGTCGTTTTGTTTCTCTTGGGATCCATTCCAAAGTTCGTCTTGTCCATCTATCATCTTCTCTTCGCATTATATGACCGGCCCATCGGTGCTTAGCTTTCGATACGTATTCCGCCGGATCGTGAAGGCGGGACATTCGTCTCAAATAGGAACTGCGAAGTCCAGCTTGCAGTTGTGCGCCGGTTGTACCTCAGAACACATCGCTCAAGCGCTCTGTGCACGGTGCGAAGTGACTTTAACGTGGCCATGGTGTCCAACCACGTCTCGGCAGCATAGCAGAGCGGTGGGAGTACTGTCAAGTCGGAGAGATGAGCACGGAGTTCGTGGTCTTTCAGTTGGTCAGTGGCTTCCCTGAGAGGCCCGAACGCAGCTCACGCTGTTCTTCTCCTTCTACCCAGCTCTTCTTTAAGGTCATTCTCCACGTTCAATGAGCGTCCGAGGTACACATAGGACATCGCTTCTGCTATTTGAGTCCCTTCAAATTCTATTAGTTCTCCATCGCAGAAGGCATTCTTCATGAACTTGGTTTTTGTCCTATTCATCCGCAACCCTATCCTTATCCCTACTTCGTTCAACTCGTTAAGCATCGCCTGTGCTTCATCGGTAGTTCTTGAAAAGAGGACGATATACACTGGTTATTCTGACACTGACTGAGGATTCATATTTGTTATGTTATATACATACCTATATAACATAACAAATAAGAATCCTCAGGACAAGTTGTCAGCCCAATGCCTGCCGACAACTTGCAGAATGGTCAGCAGTTGGCCTTCCAAGTAGCCAACAAGCTTTGCATCGGGCAAGTTTCAGATCCGGTCAAACTTGTTTGGGGGTGGGGGAGGGGGGAATTTGAGTATAACAGTAAGTTTACACAACAATATCTGTACCTACTTCTTTCCTAATTCACTTTCTCAAACTCCCTTCTCAATGTTCCGCTCATCGAATGTACCCGTAATTTCCCATTCCACATACTTCCTTACGGATTGGATGAATTTCAAGCAATGCTCATATTTCTGTACGGTAGCGGTGAAACTACACTCGTCTAGATATTTCATCCTCAAAGGAGTCTTGTGGTTTCGCTAATTTTCTCCTTGAGTTCTCCATTCTCTCTGCCAATCGACATTTGAATGTAGACATTGAAGTGCTCCCACGATTACGAATTCTTATCTTGTAAAATTGAAGAGCAGCAGCGAGAACGTTGAAAAGAGTATTAAAGAGAATGTTGAATCTACGATGATGAATACCTGCTTGGTTGCGCAATCAGCTGGCAGCCGTCACCTCATAGGTGATCTCAGTCATCACACCAAGCCAACAGCTGAACATCGTGCTCGCGGCGATCTTGTTAGCTTCATACAAGTATCGTCTCTTTCTTTTCTTCTGCGACTGTCACCGACGGCCATTATTTCTATAGCACATGAGGCTTTCTCCAGGCTTCACTCGGCATCTAACTCCTGCGATGGGGAGACGACCAGCCGTTCTGCACTTATATCTTTTTTTTCAGTCTTCGTTTTCGCAATTTTGAACCAATACGACAATATCCACTACGGTTACTATGGTGCCAACATTGACACGTTCACTATGGGTAATTTAAGTAATGGGTTGGGGCCCTGGAATGCAAAGAACGTTATGTGTATCTTGTGGTCTGCATAAGAGCTACAAGCACTAACGTCACGAAACAATCCAGGGCCTGGATGTATTGCCTGAACAATGGGTGGTTTTATACCCATGGGCATGATTGTCCATGCGTATCAACGTGGTTTAGACAACGCTAAATATGGGTAAACATGTTGAAGGGTGCCAAGTGACGAGTAAATTGGGTGTGTTAACACTTTTACCATTGGTAATTTCACTGATAAATCTGAACCTAGAATGACTTCTCAGGGGATGATTACTAGCTGCCTTTTTTGCATAAGTGATTTGAGCTGCATGTGTGTCACTAATATCACTCAGGGTAAATGTGCTAGCACACCACAAATTTATCCATCATTAACATTATCGCCATCACATTTACCCTGGGTAATATCAATGATGCACCCAGCCACTGGATGTGAAGTGCTGTGATTCGTATCCGTCAAGAAAGAGGATCTGACTCCCCATTGATAGTAGGTCAGGAGTTCGTTCGCGATGTTACTTAGCTCCTCTTCAAAGGTTCCCCATAAACGTCTTCTTCTGATCCACAACGGAATTGAAGCTCAGACTACTCAACGCTTCCTTCTATAGTAGAGGAGACGGCTAATCACTGGAACACTAGAATCAACCGTGTGCAGTTCGTTCCTTCCCGCGATCAACGGAGATACGACAGTTTGAAGCCAACACGCTGCTTTGCCTGATTATATCTTGATCAACACTGTAATCCTCGGCTGGACCGGAAAACAGAGGATGTAAGCTGTATTAATCTCCATCGCCGCATTGTGACGTGAAGGTTTGATGAAATTTGCATATTCCCATCACTTAAACCAGAACCAGACCGCACATCACATAGCCGTAGGCAGGGATTCGTGAAACAATAGCTATACATACGAACAGCATTGGTTAGCGTGATCGGATTATCCTATAGACTGTAATTTTAGGAGATGAGGGGCACGAAAATCGGTTTTCTAGCGCGGTTTCGCGTGACTATGTGCTCATCGATCCCTATGTACTATTTTTATGGAATCGATCGTGCCACCTAAAAATTTCCGTCGCGAATCGAGTGCCGAATCCTGAACCCCCGAGCAAGTTGTCTGATCGCATCTAAAACTCGCTCGACCTAACTTTTTGACTTGTTTTCGCCTCTTCTTGTTGACAAGTTGCAGGCCTATAAGCTTATCGGGGAGTTGTGAAACTAACAGCCCACCAATTTGCAAGTTGTCGACAAGTTTTGGGCTGGCAACTTGTCGACAAGAAAAGGTGAAAACAAGTTGTCAATTAGCTTTGGGTCTAGCAGGTTTCAGTTGCGGTCATACAATTTGTCATGGTTTCGAGAGAGTCGTGAACCCAGGAGTCTTACTAGGGTCGCTCACAGAGTCGTCCATCCAAGAAATCGGACATCCCAAAAACAGAAATCTTCACAGTCGTTATATTCGTCCACCCAAGGGTGTACGGCTCTTCCTTCCATTAAGATTGCGATTTGTCTGCTTATTCGAAGTCGAATATCCGATTATCGAATACATCTAATAAATTATTCGACCAACACACTATGTATGTAGTACTAAACCTAGGACCGAATAAAAATTGGAAAACCCGATTAATATATTTATCATTCAGAATCCGATCCAAAAAAATTGGTTGTTGAGAAAACGAAAAGCCTCTAACCTCTTCTTAGTATTCCTCGAGAATAGCACTTCTCTCTCTTTTCCGAAAATCCGAAATTGAAATTTCAAGTTAGTCGGAATCGAATTTTCGAATTCATGCATATCCAATGCATCACTCGATTCTAAGCCTTGTATGGACATAAAAGTCCTTGTCCACACATTCAACGCATGCAAAACAGAACACAAACCCCTCCACATTTCCCTTATTTTTAATCCACGTTCCGCGTTGGATATGCGTTCTACCTCCCCCAAATCCCCTAAATCTGGTGAAATCTCCAACACTCTCAAACACGAACATGTGGGATGCACTGCTTTTAATCCCCTCTGACGTCTGGTAAGATTCGACGCGAAACATCACTGCTTATTGAACTTCATGTCTCCGCAAATAGGTTTCTATGATCTTATGCCCGGACGAGAAAAATAAGGTGCTATCGAAATGGCTTTGTGGGAACCTCTTTAACTTAGCACTACATGTACATGTTTCCTGCCGTTATATTTATTTCTATCAGGATATACCACGCTAATGGCGATGGCAGTCAATATTTCCTAGATCACTGATGCCAGATGTGAGCAATTCAACTTCCGTGTTGACAAAAAAATGTACATGGATTATGCTGCATTGTTTGCTGTGTCGAAATCCATTATTTTTTTATACATGCTGGCCGTGTCAATGAGAAACAGATGGATTATCATGCATGTCGGTTCTGGTCAGCTCTCCGAACATTGCCGCTTTTCGCGTTGTTTGCTGCTCCTCTGCCCATAACACTCTTCAGTTTCAGACGGAGTTTTCCTCATCCTAATCATTCTCAGTGGAGAAGGTTTTTTCAGACAATGCATGAGTTCGTGCGCTAATTTAAGAGAGCGAAAATTTGATGTTCAGCCTTTTTGACATGTGTGCCCACTCTCACTGAGCACCTGCTCAGTGCAAATCTCAGATATGTCATGAGTCCGTGATATTATTATTCGATTTTTCGATTTTAGCATTTGATTTGTGAAAACTAGCGAAGTATCCACATTTATGGAAACTCCTCAAACCATCGCACCTCTCTGTGACGGCAACATTATAGCTGTCTTCCATTTTTGAGAGATTCGCCACCTCCAGCTGATAGACTCTGGGGATTGTGGACAATTTTAATGGTGAATACTTCCCCATCAGTCCACAACTCATCTTCTCGCGGCGCATCTGGAAGATCTGCGACGTTCTTTTTTCCTTTTCTGAGCATCGCTTGGCTTTTCCTATCTAAATAGACCACACCTACGCAGTCTCATCTTTTTCCTGACGATAAGCTGGATAGATGAAGCTGCGAATACAGGACTTTTTGCTCTTCTTACTCAGGCTGACCTCATCATTTCGGCTGATCCTCTTCTTCCTGGGCTAAGATTCTTAAGCCCATTACCACGCAGGATCAGACCAGCAGACCAATTCTTGTGTCATGTGTTTCTTACATTACATAGTCTATACGATATCCGAGCACTTAACCATTGCTAGTTATCTTGGTTATCATTTTGTGGATCCCAGCTCTGATCCCAGGGATTCTTCTTGCGTTTACTTTACGGTTCAACCAGATATTGTTCTCATATTTATTGATGGTCCCTACTCTTATTCATCGCTTGTTGATTTTTTTTTGAAAAAAAAAAAACACATTTTGTACTCTGTCGAACACATATAAAAGCAAGATGGAATAACATAAGGGCTGAATGAGGCACTATTACATTTTACCACAATGTATATTTTACCACAATGTTTGTCTACCAGAAAAATCAGGGGAGATCCGAGAAACATTCCAGAAATGGCCAAAAACGCTGTACGATTCCGATAATTGGACCGTTTCCAATCACTCCACACTTTTCCCGTTCTTTTCTTCTCTATTGTTCCCAAGTATCTTCTTTCTATCCGAAAGGAAGTAATTCCCATTCGACTAATTCCTGGTTTGAAACCATTACTAGATAGCATGCTTCATGTTCAACCTTTTTGTTATGTCTTCACGCCTCACTTGCCATCTGCTCTGCATATAGGCAATGGCTTCAATTTAAAGCACATATTCTCGGAACTACAATGTGCAGGCCACTCCTCGTTAGTGTTCGTCACCTAGAAACAGAAAGGTAACACTAGAAGAAAGGACGTTGAGTGGGTAGCTACATACTTCATTTCGCCAATGGAAAAAGTTGTACTTCTGGAACGAAACCTTGTTTTTGTCTGTGAATAATTTCCAATATTTCTGTGAAAAACAGTCGTTTCGTTGGTAGATGTGGAATGTGTTCAGCTGTAGGCTTAAACTGATATTGATGCTCATTTCGGCAAACATTTTCACGTTCTCGCCAGAGTTTCAGAAGTTGAGTCACTTGTAACCTACCCTCTCAAGCATCGTCCTCCTGATCGTCTCTTCTCAACAGACACAAAAACAATGCAAGAAAAGAAGAAAATTCAGCGCCAACATCAACTGCCATCTCGTTGGTGGAGTGAAAGATCTAGTACCACATCTTGCCTTTAGGTGTTCTTAAAATTGTACATTAAAAAGAAGTCAACATAGGACTAATCCAGAGATCTCAATAGGTATGATTTGTCAGCTACAGCGTTGCTGTTGTCCCTCTTCTTCACTTTTAAGCTCAGAGCTGCAATCCAAAACGTTCACGGATTTCTAAAATCGTGATGGGTTCATCTGACAAGGTGATGAGGTCGTCCTGGATTTCTACGTCACTGGAATCCGATGGGTGGTGCCCGATTTATTAGAATGTTTCAAATGAATGCCCTCGACAAGATGTTTTATCATTTCGTATTGAAGATGTCACTGCTTCCAAAAATGTTCAATCTTTTTCTAAATTTGAAATATGATATCACTTCCACAACTCAACCTGTAAAACTACGGGAAGCAGGACTGAAGCTTTTGAAATATAAAGTTAACTTGAAATTACAGCAGAAAAAACACGTGAGGGAGAAAGCTGAAGTTCGTAGTATGGCTGTGAAGCTAGAACACGGCTTATGCAAAACTGTTTTATAATGCATTTTCATTCTTTTCCACTGCCGTCCCTTTCGCATGGATGTTTACATGGTATAGGGTATCTGCCGACAATTTTGAAGAGATCACCACCGTATTCATGAACACCTTCGAGAAGGCTTTGGACTTCCCGCTTCCTCAAAGCGGCGAGTTTCTCAAACGAAATGTGTCATTTACTGCTGCCTTAGCTAGCACCTGTAATCGCTGACTGAGACAAGTCGCTCTAGCACTGTATATCCATTCTCATCCTGAGAATTCGTCTGCTCTTGCGTAGCGGGTAAATCCCAATTTTCCCGGGTACGTTCATAAACACAGGCACAGGATTGCTCTGAGTGCAAGGAAAACACAGAAGCTTGCAAATCTCAGTCGGTAACAATAACATACGATTCCACTGAAGTAAATTTGAGATATACACTCTTCGTCTTGGTCCGCTCTGACTCTTATGTAGTATATTAAGCTCAACAAATTGGGCATTGTTTACTTGCCAGTGGAATTATCCCCAGTTTTTCTATCGCGTGGATTTCCTTTCCTTAGTTCTGCGCAAACATTGCAGTGCCAGATTCCAGAACAGTTCTCCAGAAAAAGCGGCTCCCTTTCAAAGTCAATGAAAGTATCCACTGGCCTCGGTGTTGTGCCTTCCTTCTTACTGATGATCTCATCGTAATCCTCGCCAAGAGTGTTGACTACGATCTTCTTCTTACATTATGATTGTCACCGTTATTATTAAAAAGAGAAACAGGTCTTGTTCTTTGACGTCGCCCTATACAGAGGCAACAAGGCGCCTGGCTTCCGGAAGGAAAGAGTTCCGGAACATGTGTATCTTGAATAGGTCTATTTCTGAGAAGTAGCCCCTCCAATGAAGTAGCACTTCCTGCAATCCTCATAAATTTTAGATGTAAATGTTGAGACAAGCTCGCTTGTGAGGCAGTGGCAAGAGCCACAGTGGCACTCACACTGTCTATAGCTCGATCCAACCACTTTATCCTTTATCTCAGGACATTTACTACAAGGGCTATGCCAGTCCCCACTGCCAACAGTGGTTTCGCAGAATGCTTCTTCTTGCAGCGGTGGCCGGCACGCGAAAATCCTCATTTACCCCTTCAAAACCTCATTCCTCAAGAATAGCATGGAAAGATGAATTCTGCATAGTGATGTTTCTGCATGGGGGCAGGGAAAATAATCGGATCCTGACCACAAAAAATGTACTATAGATGTCATCTTCGGAGCATCTGTCATGTTTCTCCGTTTGATACCTTTTTCACCTTACCTTATTTGACACCCGCTGCCCAAATATTTCTTCAGCGGGTCACAGCTCTTCGCCTTCAATGTCTTCTGACGTCTCCATCCTTTTGTTCCAACTCTTCCTACTGGACAGAACGTTCTTTCTCTCTTTCTACGAGAGTAGTTCGAAACTTCCGAAGAATTTTTAGGTCGTCAAGTAAGTTTCTACGCTCCTTGAGACTTGCTTGTGTCTTCTCATTTTTCAGGTAATGAGCCAAGTGTTTATAGTTCTTCAAGAGCGCTTCTCTTCCTCTTCGTGTTTCCATCCTTTGAAAATCTCATCCTACCCTAAGTTAGTAGCAGAAACAGAAGTAGCCTTCAGCAAAAGCACCCAAATTCTGAGTTGTGTCATTTTTCCTTTGCTCAAAGAGCGAGTGGTGCAGTTCAAGACGTTTGCGTTTCGAGCGTAGAGTCAGCTACAGTTGACCGGTCGAGTTTGGCTGAGATTGCCTCCGATTAGCCAAAAATCAACTGGGTGGTGCTTAACGGCAAGGCCTGCAGTGTTGTTGTTCTGATCATCCCTCATCTATATTCACTGCTCTCATAATGCTTCAATACCTGAGAAAACGCGGATTATTGCTTGGCAGCTCAAGATATTGGTTGAATATGGAAAACGAGCATAAGCGTTCATTCTGTTTTGTATAAAAGTTTCCGTTCATGCCCAAAGTGCGCAGGTCTAGTGTGACATTCACCAGTTTGACAGAACCCCGGCATTTGCTTCTGTGAATCATGGAGAATCAATGCGAGAACATCTAGATAGTAAGAGTAAGACTCACTCCACATGGTCGATTATTGGATCAAACGCATGCTTAAATCCGCATGTTAGCACTGATATGCTAGAGGAAGCCCATGACGAAGCCCCTGACATGATGGTGACGCCTACACACCTGCGTTGTGCCGACGCGCCATTTTGCCGTTTCTGATGACCTGTGTCGACGCTAACGGAGGAATTTCGGAATCTCATGTTGATTACTGCTGGAACGCTTTATCACCTAGGTAAAACGATGAAGAGCACTGTTCTTCAAAGATCATCTTGGAATTGTAGCTGTTTCGTTTTGGAAGGCAGGACTATTTTTACCCGCCAATCCGACAAAGGCTCAAAAATAGTGTCATGTCAGGAGTATTTTTGGTCTTCCTGAAGATACCATTGCTCACTTGCTGTGAATTCATCTATCGTAAAGCTTCAATCATTCACAACTTCGTTGAATTCGAACTTATTTAGATTTCTCATGAGAGTTGTGATGGCCCATAATAACTAACCAGATGGCTTCGCTCGGGGATTTTATTATACCCAGCTGTTTCACGCAGACGCTGCACTCATTTAAAGTGTTCATCAATTTCGTGACCATCATGTTAAGGAAATTATCAATTATTAATTAATTATCCTTTGGTAATATGAATTTGCAAATAAACAATTATTTACTTTTATGTATATATATATATACAGATTCATTAATGAGTATTGCCTTGAAAAAATATCACTAAAAATTCAAACTTCAGACCGATAGGTTTAGGTTGATCAGATTGTTGGTTGTTTGTTTAGCACGATTTTTCGTGGAGTTTCTTACCGGACTGTGAAGTGAGCACTCAGGAATTTATGAACCACGGTGCTCGCTGTAATATGCGCAATCCATCTGTTCTCAAAAAATTTCAATGGATTTATTTTCACGGAAGTTATGAACTATGTAATGGTTCTTTGCCACAGATTAATGCTGCTGATTATAAGTGTGGTGAGATTTTTCGTAATGTCTTGTCGAATACCCTGTTGTCGCTCTGTTATTTGCATTGTATTCAATAACTGCCTTGTTGGGGCTCTTCTGTGTGTGAAAAGCAAGGAATTCAGCTAGGATTATCCAGTACCATCTCGCGCTCATGCCACTGCAGTCGCTCCTTCCTCATCACGAGGAAGCTATTAGAAAGATATTCTCTGCACAACGCCCACAGAAATCAGGAAAAAGCTGTCTGTTTTTCCGCAAAGTTAATCGGGTTTTGAGACTCTAATGCGTTCTTTAATGCTTGCAAAGATATTCCCAGCGCGCAACGTCACTCGAATCACAAAAACTCTGCTGAGAGCTTGATATTGCCTGACCTCAAGATGGGTCTGAGAGCTCCCAGAAGAACGTTGTCCTTCCAGAGATTCCCATCTAGCGGCTAGTGGACGTTTCCTGGAAGAAGGGCTGCAAGCTCCAATTCATTCAATATGTATGTAGTCGTGGAAGGCTTTGTTCATGCAATGTTCACAATCCCAAGTATCTTCCACCCCCCCCCC
>JARK01001593.1:241692-274355 GCA_000688135.1 Ancylostoma ceylanicum
TTGATGCGGATGACACTCAGCTAACAATTCTCAATCAAACATAAGCTGTTTCATCAGTCTGGACTCGCCCTCACGCACCTCATGGTAGCACAACGTCTGCCTGCGGAAAGGTGGGTAACGTTCTGCTTTTGGGCTTCATACATACACCGTGCTTGTATGATGACGAAATCCGGCCTCCGACACTTATTCTACCAGAAAAAATCAGTTGAAACTAACTCACAGAAACAAAACTTTCTGAAACTAACTAAATAGTTAAATGTATTCCGATTTATTCAACCCCTCCCCTTGAGAATGGAGTAAACTACGTTCCCGAAAGTCAAACTTCAATATTAACACATTCGCGACCTTACACTTTCGGCATGGTGCGTCGCGTGGGACACAGGCGGTCCCTTAAGCACGCATTTGTGCTCAACCGGTTGAGCACGCGGTCCCACGCGTCGCACCACGCGTGCTCAACCGGTTGAGCACATTGTCGCGAATGTGTTAATGTCTTGATCAACGCTCTCGCTCTGTCGAGCCCCGATACACCAATCTCCGAGGAACTTGTGCAGGAAAATACTATGTAATGAACATACCACTTTATAATAACGAACATATGTATAGCAGAAGGTATTAGAACAGGTAGGATGCGTACTACGTAGGATTAAGGATTCCAAAAGTAGTATGATGGTGCTGTGCGATGTTAGCACATCTAATGGTTGGACCCCTTTGGACATAATCAGAACGGTATGCAGTGTGCTTAGATTTAGACCATTCATATGGCGTAGGTGTAGTTCAAGGAAAGCAAATCACCTTCCTCTTGTCCATTGCTGATTTCAGCATCTGCTTGTTAAGCGTATAAGCAAATCTGATTCCATGCTATTTGAAGGCAGTGTGTCACCTCGTTTTTGTGTTTGAGCTATTAGCAGATTGTGGATCTCCTCGACAGGCTGTTTCCGCCGATATACATGAAATATCTCGAAACGGTCTTTCAACCCGTTTTTTCGGGACGCAGTCTGTAAGAAGTCTGGAACAGTTTGCTCGATCGAACCGACGTGTTAAGCTGTTGTTCTTATCTACTGGACACGTAAAAACTTGTTAGTCAACGCTGAGGCCGTGGAGGACAGCCAGCACACCCACGGACCGCTCCGCCCAAGTGCTCCGTGAAATGCGCTTTTGTCCATCCCGAGAACGGGTTTTTCTTTACTTTTGTGACATTTTGCATATATTTTTGGAATCAGCGTGGCGAGGAGAACAAGCATCTGTTGATATCTACAACACGTGAAACGAGGCGATATACTGCCTTCAATCTATAAAAAAAACATTCCGTTGACTCATCGTTGACTCTCTTGGTCTTGGTCAGCTGGTCAGCGAGAAAAATGTCCACAAACACCATCTAAAAAATGGTCCAATCCGGGCAGAAAAAAGGGCATTTCATCCCTGTTCTTGCTCATAAAAGTGGTGTCAGCAGCCTATCGGTTGCCTTGCTGTTCACAAGTAGAACAAACAGGAACTTTGTCATTTTCATCCGGGGTCTTTAGCCAGCAGCCTTCGCCTGTGGGCTCGCTGGTCTTTCTCAAGCAAGGAAACTTTACGACGAGGTTCCGGTTAAACAACACCTGTACTTATGGTCGATCATTTATCCTGCATCAACTGAAATAAACTATTCTAAATATTCTAACATTTATCTTTTGCTTGATCACTGTAAAGTGGAGATTTAGGCGATTTTAACTAGATGCGTGCGTTTGACGCGTGTGCGTCCATATGGTGAAGAATAGGGCAAATCGCATCGCTGACGCAGCTCAGACGCACGCGTTTGCGGCCTCGCAGTGGGCAACGTTCTTTCCATCGAGGGTGCACATGCCACGTTGACCAGCCTTCAGGGAAAATCCTTCGCAAGTGGATACCTGCGTCTGACGCGCGTACCCTAGTATTAATTACCCTATAAGAGAACAATAAAAACTTCTGAATATCATTGGATTATCGCATGTCATCTTCTATTGCTGTTGCTATCACATCTCTGCACATCTCCCACTGACTCTTTCCGTTCTTCGTATACTGGATCATTTCCAAGTCATCTCGGGAACTATTGATGAAAGGGTTCCTGATCCGTGGATCGCCAAGAGATCGCTTTTTCTGTCTAGTTCAAGCCTCAAAACCTGTCTATGTGTAAAATTAGTAAGAGCTCTACCTCTTCAAGACATTTCAAGCATTTCTATTTTCTCCTCAGTTGATACTGAACGTATGCAGTGTTACGTCTCTCACCTACTATTAATTTCTGTCTCTTTTGATGTATGAGAGCCGTGCAAAAAAGAAACTTATTTCAGCTATGGAGAAACGAACGTTCCCTTCCTCCTCAGGTACTTTTCTATCCATCATTCATGTACATGCGGTCTTCGCCATCTAACTGGCAAACATCATTTAATTCCATATTGACATTCCAGGATTATTCCCTAAGAATGTATTAGCCAAACGGCAGAAGCCAAGATTCCTCGAATTGCCGGCTCATGAACTATTGTTGTCACTTCTTCATCAAAAGTGATAAAAACAGCCTCGTGAGAGTGATTCTGGGCTGTTATCCGTTCGAGAAATCTGAGAAAAGCTCAGCGGTACTCTTTCGAATGTCCTTAGAATGTAGTGCCTCTTCTGGATCCACCATTTCCTGGCATTCCTTGCTTTCTTCGCCAGTGTTGGACGGTTCTAGAAAATTATGAATGCAGGAACGCTCTTTGCGCTCTCAGCTCTTCTAATTGTCTAGTTCTGCTCCATCTTTTTACTTCATTCTTATTTGTGCATGAGGAAATTGAGGCGTTTTCAGCTGGAAATAATGGCAGTGTCTATTTATGGTTAAAGATGTGGCACTAAACTCACGTTGCAGCTGTGTCACAAATTACGTATTTAGGTGTTTTGTGATGGGACGCATCTCCTTCGAGCACTTCACTGACAGATTTTCGTTCTTACTGAGCCGAATGGAATTGGTCTCATCATAATCGGATGTTTTGAAACATTTCATATATGATCCCATGTTCGACCATCTTTGAATTTTGGCATTGTGGTGCGTTCGTCGGTAGGATTAGCTTGAGCAGTTGACCAAGATTGTTACTTAACTTTATTTCGGCTAATGTTTCGGCGTCGTCGCCTTCATCAGAGCCTGGAAAGTCAAAGTCATATGCAATCTAACCCCTCAAACACCTCATCATGCTACAAGCAGATAGAGTCAGGAACAAGCGTAAGGAAGTAGACCAATGTCATGCTCACCTTCGTAGCCGTAAGCCGCGATGTCAGCGGACCACCTGGCATTGGAGTTGAGCCGTTACTACTAACCAGTAGGTGCCCCCGCATCTGACCCCGTCGATCAAAACCCGCAAAGGGCTTGATAGGGAGCCAGCTCTTTGGTCACAGCTATACGCTCTTCCTTGCAGTTCATTCTTGGATGTCCAGATGGCACAATGGATGGCTGATATCCAAAACGCTTCTGAAGTTTTGCGAGCTAGACTTTCGGGTTCATACGCCAAGATCGGAACAGCCGCTCTGATGGGTGCGTTTTCATGGCGTTGGCTGCGATGAGCCCCTAGAGGAGTGTAAGTTTTGGATTTGAATAGGCCATCCAGGTGCTCCTTGATACAAATGCATAGAGGCCTCCCAGTCTCACCGATGTATTCATCCCCTTATTATTGACATGTGATAAGATAGATTACACCTGAGACCATGCAGTCTCCCTGCCTACCAAAAGGAGAAATAAAGCAACTGGGGTACCAGAGTCGATCATAGAGGCGATTTCGCACCAGTTGCTGTTTGAGGTTCGCTGGCGGTATATTCACGACTCTTGGAGGTCTGCATGGCTCAGGCTCACCCTAACTGCATTGCTGACTTCATTAGAGATGAAGGTGAAACAGAAAGGTATTTTAGAAGAGCTGTCTCTTTGATTATTGTTACCATGCCCCAGCTTACCCTGCCTTAGACGACCCCTTGCCGGATAGCCACTGGATTTTGCGATGTGCTCTACAAGTTCTAATGAAGCAATGCGCTCATTTGCACCCGATGACACCTTTGCTGCTGTTCTAAACATGTTACGAATAGTCGCTTTTTTGGTGCTACGTGGATGGGCTGAAAGGTAATGGACCGCGATGTTTTTAGTGCTGAATTTTCTATACCACCTGGTTTTCCATGTGCCGTTGGACAGATATACCTGAATATCGAGGAAGGCCAGCCAGTTATCCTTGGGTCGCTTCCTTGAACTTAATGTTAGGATATAGCTGGTAAAGAATATAAGCAGGTGTCTACTTCTGTTTGAGTGGGACACACAATATAACAATCGTCAGTGTAGCGGCAGTACAGAAGGGGTCTTCTTTCCAGTACGGGGTTCTCCACTTTAGATATGAAAGCAACAGCCAGTGTGGGTGCTAGCCTTTGCCCCATGGCCAAACCTAGCTTTTGCCCCATGGCCAAACCTCTATTTTGCTTATAGTACTGCCGTGACCAACGGAAAATGGCGCAGTTAAGGCATTCCCCCAGAATCTTCATTACCTGCCCAATGCTGAACCTATACATACGTAACGAACCCTGGTGTTGAATGAGAAGCTCGAATATAGTCTGCATAGCAGCGTCGTTGGAAACATTTGTATAAAGGGACGTAACATCGAAAGACACGATGACGCACTCGCTTGCGTAGGCTGCACTGCGAAAACGCTCAAGGAAGGCATTTGTGATAGTGAGATGATCTTGTAGCATGATTTCACATATGGTGTTCGAGTGGATTCATAATTTCGATGTTCACGGTATCTCCTCTACCTCGTGTGCTATGGCCCATACAAAACTACAGGGCCCTTAGTCACAAGCCGCTACACTGCACTATCAACCAAAAGTGAGAGAGTGACTTCAGTGAGATACGCGGATGCGCAGACAAGCAGAGTGTTGAGACGGAAATGATGCGGCGCGGCGAGCAGGTCCGGAGTACTAGAATGTCCAATATGTAACTGCAGATATTTCTGAGTGCTTATCTTCAGAGGTAGCCAAGAACCAGAGGAAGGGTTACTCCGAGATCAACACGAAACTCTCAGCGATTTGATCGAACCAAAGAAAAAAAGCAGGATTCACAGTTTTCGGCGACGCGCGTAGTACCGAGCACTTTCCACACTCTGATAAGCAGTGTTTGCCTGTACAGCGCTGATTCGTGTTACAGTATTTCGCTCACGCCGTCGAACGACGCCCATTTCTTGACATTTCCATCTGCCCCACTTCACTACCTTTATTTGCATTGATGAGAGGGAAATTCCACGGCTCCTAATTGGTATTCCCGGCACGCAAGGTGCAGCAAAAACATCAGAATGCGTGCTGACATCCATCCCATAGCACCATAGTCGTCACGGTATACCCATTGTGTAACTGTATGCTCCAGTGAATTTAGTCACGCAAAACCTGTCTCCAATGTGGTGGACTGGGCGAAAAATCTCGACATGATCATAAAACATGGCAAAATTAACGTATGCTACTTATGGGCGTCGGTACGTCAAGGAAGTTAGATGGGCTAAGGTCCCATAAGGGAGATCCACGCCCACTTCGACTTCTAGTAAGAAGTACAGTGAGCTTGCAAACTCTCACTTCACTTCAGGTTAATGCTGCAGTTCTGTTGTCGTGTTGCGTTTTTCTACCCGATTCGGCCGTATCAAATAAAACTAATGAAGAGACTCACCGAATGGGAAGGGCTATGGTAGTAAAGGTAATGAATTGGTAGAAAGGAATGTAAACATAAAAAACAATCAAATACAACGATAATAGCCGATTGAATCGGTGCTGGCAAGTCTGCCGCGCCGCCTCTAGATTTCCCACCAGCCTCATCCGCCCCATCATGTTGAATGGACTGTACTTATCTCTCGCCACTAATTTATGCTTGCCATGTTGGAGGCGTTATTCCGTTATGTTCATATGTGTTCATGTGTTCACCCTCTTACTGTCACACCTCTCGAAACCCAGGCTAAGCGAGTTAGCACCCGCTCTCCCAAATTCACCCACCGTTAACTCTGTTCTCAGCTCCTCTTCCCTGGGTAACCTGACTGATGCATCCATGCCCTGGTAAAAGCTGTTTGCTTTTTAACTGCATTAAACTGCCTTTCGGTACCGAGTATTGCCTTCGAATATTCAAATATATTCGAATAGTGCAAGATATCGTATTCTCAAATTCGAATATTCGGTCACTGTGGAATTCTCAACTACTCGCGTATTCAACGATTCTAGTTTCCGGGTTTTTTCTGGAATATTCACTCAAAAACTTCTATCACGCGGCCAAATCGGAGCCTCTCAACTGGTCATACGTAGCAAGGTGTATTTTTCCTAAACTTGTCCACAAGGGAGAAGCTAGAAAAATGCAGCATTCCGGCTTCAGCTGACGAATTTCACATCGAGTGCAGAGAGTGCCAAGCGATGTTTTTTCAGTAATTTGCTTACGTTGGTAGATTGAGTAAAATTAAGGACTATCATATATTAGGGTGTAAAACTATAAATGCGCGTTTGTTGGTCATACATAAACCACTCCAAAAACGACGACACAACACCTCAGTCCGAATTGTATCTATCAAAGGTATCGATGAACCTTCTTTATCTTTTGAGCAGAGAACGAGTGCCTCACTAAAAGAATCCGCTGAGCTATGAGGGAAAATAGCACCTTACCCATGTTCTGATCTTGGCGCAGTCTTTAGACTTTTACTGGGGGTTTATCACTTAATTTTTGCAAAGAAGCTTTTCCAAGAAAAGCTTCTTTGCAAAAAGTAAGTGATTAACCCCACTTCATAACCTGATTCCCAACATAGCTTATGAATTGGGGATGATCAGAAGTCCGATCGTCACACAAAATTTCGGTTCAGTTACCTAAGTTTCGAGAATTTTCAATTTGCCGATTTCTGCTCAGATTTGTTCTGATAGCAAAGCAAACACTCCAAGGATGTCTACCATGGAGTGCTCTGCAATTCTGCTACTGTTTCTCCCTGTTTAAAGGCGCATAACTTACGAATGGAAAATACGTAATTTTGATCGGTCATATTCCAAATTTCTTTAAAATTCGAAAGATGGAGATTGTCCAACAATCCGTATACGAGCAATCGCACCATGAATTGTTCTTTCATAGTGTTTCAAACATTTAAAAATTGGTGTTCAGAAACGAGTCCATTGAAGCGGTAGAAAACAGCGCGCATTAATAGTTTTACACCCTAATATATGATTGCAAAGTGTTTCATGCGACGTTTTGAAAGCGCATAACAACTGCAACTCCTGTGAGCAAAAGTCTCAGAAAAGATTGTATCAAACATTCCAGAGCATTTTCTGATTCTCACTATTATATAATCTTCGCGGTTGTGTCTTTGCAATGACGCGAAACACAGTGATAAAATTACTAGTCAACAAATGTATGATAACAATTTTCCCACAATATTTCCATTATTTCGGAATGTCATCAAAAATCCTACCTTTATGATACGATAACCCTTTCCCTCGAGGTTCATTAGGCGAATTTATACAAAAAGTGGCCTATGAACTGCATCAAATGGTCGCATTTGCCCATTTTTAACTCCCCATCTTATTACAAATTTCATCAGTTTTTTAGGGAGCTCATTTTACATTTGGTCGAATTGCTAAATTTGTTGGCTGGCCCCGCCTACTTTTCACTGCTCTTCTACCCCTTCCGCCGCTGAAAAGTTCTGCGTCCGCTTTGGTAATTAATGAGATTTTCTTTTATAGCTCAATACGATCGTAGAATGTCAGCGAATTTCGATTACTCTATGAGATGGGAGCATAAAACATGAAGACAGAGGTAGAGTCAAATGAAGCCTTCACAATAATAATGAAAGTTGACGATGCCGTCATATTCTATTGGTTCCTCATCTGAGCATTCACTGACGGCACACTTCTGGGAATCCTCTAAGCCTTGACGAGGAAACGCAAAGCAGAAACGCCTGAAGGGTTGACGTGACTTTCCCAGATGTTCGAGGATTTGCCTTCGTCATCACTTTGCTGGACAAATAGATCCTTCGGCAATGTGCCTTTGGCTACGAGACTTTGCTATTGCCATAAAGAAACAGTCAATTTGATCTCTACTCATCGTCTCTCCCTCGTTTTTATTCGAATTCTTCCTCTTTCACCAATTTTCATATTGTCTCATTCAGCGTATGCTAGCATGCGTTCCAAACGTTTTACCCATTCAGGTAAACACTCCTGTTGAAATTCCCAAAATGCATAAAAGCCCGCTAGTTAGAGGGTCGACAGAATATAAATCGAATAGATCCAATTAATTCGAATGAGAATTCAGAGGTCCATCCGAAAAATCGAAGCTTTAATGACACAACACAGTCCTTATTCTCGCCCACTCAAAAGTGTAGGGCTCTCCCTTTCCTGAACATTTACATTTGTCGCTTTATTCCAACTCGAACATTCGAATGTTGAATATATCTTATATCTAGTAATATCTAACATTATTCGATCAACAACATACTGCAAGCCTCCATAAATGCTGGACTTCCGAAGAATTCTGAAGTGGACATAGCAGCTGAGGGCTATTATGTAGGTTATATTTAGGTACATAATGTAATGAACTATTCAAGGGCTCCATAACCTTGAAAGAAAAACTGATTGCAAAAGTTGTTCCATCCAACACTCTTCATTCTCGATACGAAATTTATTTATTTATTTATTATTTTATTTTATTTATTTACGTATTTGTCTATTTATTTACTTATTTATTTATTGTTTTTTCCTATTTCATTTTTCGTTTCGACTCATTAAACGCGCTGCGGAAACGTGATCGAACAAAAAAAAACCGTGAGACGAAGAGACGCGACACAGTCTGGCAAAAAGAAAGAAGGGAAAATGGTGGGGAAAAAGAAAAAAAAAGAACTTAATTGGAATTTTGAAAGATGATTCATTGTGATAATGTCCCAGACATTAGCTTAACAAGATGATGTATTTCTAGTGTTTAATTGATGATAGGCTACAAAAAACACGCTTTTGTACGACTATCTTAACGTCGTCATAATTGTCTAATTACATAACGTTCTGTAACCCTATTATGAAGCAAATCTGTTTGTGTCTACACTGATTCTTGCAAGAAACGGAATATTGCAAGAATTGGAGAAGTTTAAAATAGTTTGGTTCGGAACATCCTTATCAAAAAGGAGATATTCTGTACTGAAACATTCTCCACACAACAATGAAGAATCGTTATCTTGATCATTTCTTGATCATCCTTCCCTTGAATCTATTGGTTGTTACCATAACTCCTTGCGCTTAAGTTTTAC
Source organism: Ancylostoma ceylanicum (assembly GCA_000688135.1). Classification (NCBI taxonomy): domain Eukaryota; kingdom Metazoa; phylum Nematoda; class Chromadorea; order Rhabditida; family Ancylostomatidae; genus Ancylostoma; species Ancylostoma ceylanicum. The sequence goes on from JARK01001593.1 coordinate 250,953, forward strand.
CCACCAATCTGTTAATTTTTACCTCTATGTCATAAAAATTTGGAAAGAGCTATTCATACTCCACCAGAAAGCAGCAATTAGTTCTCCTCAAACTAGCAGTTTGTTTAAGTTTTAGGACTACGAAATGGAATACTTGAGTCCATGAAAAAGCCACTTACGACACCTGGCCCTCCTGGCGTTTAGCTGAAGCTCGAAAAGCTATCAAAACACCTCAAATGACTTGTGTTGAGTGTGAAAAAAAACGCTGGGCATGTCGTTAGAACAGTTGCCCACCAGCGATGTTTAGGATTTCGTGACGTTCGTTTGGACCAAGATTATTAGTAGTGGACACAGACCAAATCAGCCGTTGGTTGTAGAACATGTCTAATGCTTGTGCCCAAGCAGAATAACACAGGGTTCTGTTCAAATTTCTAGGGAGATGATATTTAAAAGTTAGCCCAAATAGTGCTCATGGGTGACAAACGTCCCTATGCCTGAAATATTTCCTGCATCGTCCGCTTCGAGGCGCCATTTCCCCGACAAAAAATAACGGATTGCTTGGAAAGACGATAGAAGTTCGGAGGAAGTTTTGGTGAATGAGGTTAGGAAGAACATGCTAGCCCACTTTTCCAAGTTCTTGAGTGCTAGTGGCTCAGCATGCAATTGGGCACCGTGTGGAGAAGCACTGAATATTTTCCACTGGTTGACAGGAGTGACAAGAGTTGCAGATTCTCATGCATATCAGATGATTGTTGGATTTTGATTTTCAGAGAGAAATCTGAAAGTTGGAGAGATTCAGAATGGCAGCGCACTACCAAGTAGCAGTGCTCTGCAGATTGACCTGCTACAGCCTAATTTCTTTGGTCATTGCTGGATACGATCCCTTTTTGTAGCACATCACAATCCGATTGGCTAAGGGCTGGTTCTTGCTGCGAATACATGTTAGGAGGAGATGGCTGCTCAATGAAACCATTTTTGCTCTTCAGCCAGCTCAAGAAGCTCTCTTCGTGATAGTTGTCGACCTCGAATGAGGAGTATGCTCTTAAAATTCAATGATCTCAATTTCTCAGGATTTTTTTTTGAGACAGTGGCTCTATCATCGGCTTGTAAGCATTGCGATGTACCAAATTGTCTTCGCTCTGTTCCGCTTCAATTTGAGCTCAAAGACATGAAGACCTCGAGAGAAAATTCGATATTTCTCGGTCGGCAGGATATCGCCGGTAGAAGAACACGGTGAGAATCACAGATTATGGCAACGCATAGCTCTAACATGTTTACTTATCATTTTATTCAAATGTCGCATGACAAGGTTGAGTATGACAAAAGCGCCGTTATTTTCGTGTTAACCTGTAGTTCTGTTTTGTATTATTAGCATGAGATGCCTGAAAAGCTAGTAAACGTAGGAAAGTGGATTCTTCTGGGTAACTTTTTTTAGCACTTACGTATTTTGCCTCCCTCACAATAACGCCTCAAAATATCATCATGTCTAATGTTTTTAGAGCTTTCGATACGTTCATGTACTTGCTGTTGTCAACGTGATAATGCTCTAAAGACTTAATTTTGAAGGCTTGGATCAGCGGCTTCAACGGTGTCCTTTAGATCTTGAGGCGCTCATTCTAAATTTGTATATATACATATGACCTTTTAAGCATGCTTTTCATGTAACAAGGTTATCTCGACCATTCGAAAATGTGGGCCTTTGTGTTTGTTACGTCTTTTCTTATAAAATATTATGGACTGTATTTTACGTACCAGCTACCAATGAGTAACAGGCAAGTAACTTCATAAGCAAGCGGCAAACGACCTACCCCAAGGTACAGCTGCACCGGGAGTTTTCCCCCGCCGATGATCAGTGATTCCCAGTCCAGCCAAATTCAGTGGGAAGCCAGTGGAGAGATTCTACCATGTCTGAAGCTGGCAAATTTGACCGCTCAATTTCATTCTATAAGAAAATTTTGTCATCGAACGCCTCGACCTATCCGCACCTTTTCAGGGTTACATAAGGTGTTCTAACTTTGGCTGCGTTCAGTTAGGTTAATAGTTTTTTTCTGTTCCGGAAATCATATTTTGTTTCAACAAAAAACATCCAGGTGGTCATATTTGGCCAGGTTGGACGACATGGAATTCAACCTCAACAAATCAGGATGAAGGTTAGCCAAATTTTCAGCCATACTTCCTGGGCTTAATCGTTTATGAGGCTCCAACATGGGTAATTTTCATTTTTGTCACGGGAGTGGTAACGAGGTAGTCCAAGGTTGAGCTGCGAACACTCACGTCTCCAATAAATCGCAACCGCGGATGGAAATCTTGTTCCTTTTAATCAAAAGAGTTCTTTTGGATTTAATAAAGGAAGAGCAGCAATCTGCACAAGCAGCGAGCACTCCAGTCCCATTTCTTGCTTTCTTAGGGTCTTTTAGTTGTTTGCTTTGCGCTTGGGTGCATTGCTGGACACGGAAGCTACATTGAGGAAGTGTTCGTAAGGACTTCTGAAACAGGGATTGGCCTTTTTCGGTTCACCCTTCTGAGGGCGAGATCTGAGAGTTAGCTTGTAGAAGAGAGGAGAAAGCAGGAAATGCAGGAGTTCTTGACGAATAGTCAAAAGTCTCTTGGGGAGTTCAAAAAGCGCGGGTGACGCTGATTTGCCCTAAACGCATCTGTCCCCCCAACGTTTCCCCTAAGAATTGTACGCGCTCAAAAAGTGCAAGACATATCACGTTCCATGACATACTCCCTCCAGATAAAAAGGCTTAGTCGGTAAATTTCGCCCGAAAAACCATTTGACTCGTTTCTACCATTTGTCACAATGGTTATACATACTTTGTTTCAAACAACTAAATTGATTGAGATGTGCTATGTCATTCGAGCTTTGTGGTCTCGACACACGTCGCGTTGTCATTAATGCCAGCCCGATGTCACGTCTGCGAGAAGACGAAAATTTCAAGGTTTTCGAGTTGTAGATAGCACATACGTATGATAGGTAAAAAAGTGCTGAATCCTGTTATCCTCGATGGTCGAAATTTGAGAAGCACAATTTCATCTGAATAACTTTTTTTTGATATAGAATCCTCTCCATAGTATCATTGATACAAGCTGTTCTCTCCAGTCAGGACCGCATGTCCAAAACAATGACTTTACTTTTTCCCTTTTGATCTGTTTGATTTTTTATCACGACTACCCAGTCACATGCAGCAAGCGACAAAATTCTGTGCGTTCATTCGAAGCGCCAATGATGAGAAACATTGTTAACTTATCACAAATGATGACTGACCAGCGAAGAAATCCGAATCACAAACACAGCTGCTTTGCTCGTGTTCGCGCAGGTACGATGCTTCAGCTTACCTAGACTTGATCACTTCCACAAGCGTGTATAAGAGCGTGTGGTGGGACCCACAAATGAAGGGGAGCGCGATTAGACGCGCAGTGAGCAGCACCTGGACTTCGTTGGTATCTTGTTTCTTTCATCATTGGGTATGAGTAATAGGTCCCTCAAAATCCCGAAACCCATCCTAATCTCTGCCAAGAATATTTCAGTGGGTGCCGCCTTTAAAACAGACGTCAGAAAATATGACAGTCTTTGTGCTGATGTCAGGTAGTACAGTCCTTCTCAAAAAGGCGTGACGGCACCATCGCGGCGGGACCTGAACTAGAGATGCGAAGAGAGCATGCTCTAAGTGAGAGGGTGGAGTAGGTCCTGCCGCGATTCTGCAGCCGCGACGCTAAGAAACCGCACGCGCAATCCGTCTATCTTTTTGAGAAGGACTGTACATATGTATATGTGTATACGCATAGTTAATTAGAAGAACTGGTTTAGACTAATACAGAATGTGAGAGTGAGTTCGAATAAATAAGCATTGTGCTAATAGTAGGGCTATTTTACCCAGAAGTGAACTTCTAAAACCTCTATGAGCAGATCAATAATCGATCGAGGGCAGGTCAGATATCTTGCATAACATCAGTTACACTGGATTCAAAAACACTACAATTCCTGTACAAAACGAGTATCTGGTGAACTGTTCTCTAAAAAATAGAGTTCAAGATTAAAATATTGAACACGATATCTTCACTGTTCGCATGAGTGATCATCACATTACAACATCAGCAATTTCATTACATTTTTATCGCAATTCTCGTCCATTGATCAGGCGAAAATGTTGCATCGAACGGAAATTACTCGTTTCATGAAAGCAGTCCGAGCGCAAGGCTCCTCCCACTTTCCAGGCTCAGATCCTCTGCAGCGTACTCATCCGGCCTCCACGCTTCTATCGCCGTTTTCAGGTCTACGTCTGCGTTAGAGCCCTTCCGGCATTTCCGTGGCCACGTTTCTTTGTGTTTGAGATCCATTCTGTCAATAGACATGGAGCAAGGGTCATTCTCGTCTTCTGAAACATCTGGATCTCAACAGTCATTGATGTTTAGGTTTTTTTTTTTTGTTTTTCCGAAGCTCTCTGTAGATGTTTTTACTTTAGTTATCATTCGGAATGTAATGCCTTCGTCAGACCTCAAATTATTGACCTCAATCTCAGTTCACAGACGTAACTGTGTTGAATATTGATATTCCTTGTCAAGTTTTATTGGACAGTAAGGTAGTCTAATCAGGGTTAGTTTGATAGTTACTTCAATCAGCACGAGCCGGACTCGGTGAGGGATTCATGACCGCTCCCGGGAAATCTCCCATCCAGAGTGAACCGGTTTTTGAGTAGAAAAAAATTAATTTCATTATTCATAGGGCTTATAGCATATTTCGCAAAGACGGTGTCATTGCGAGAATTCAGGATCAACCTATCTTGAAAAACTGCTCCTGTTCCAGCAAGCAATTCGAAGAAAATGATGTGACAAGGTTTCAGAGTTTTTAATATTTTGTTTTGACCTGCTGTTGAGTATTCCATACGCCTAATGGTACTCAGCTACCTGAGTCTAGCCCATCACGAAAAATATTCCAATTTTCCCAATAAACTCGTTCTCATCAACAAACCGAGAGAGAAACAGTCTCCCTGGGATCTCTCAGGAATACCTGGCTTGTCGCCACCGATTATTCACCTCGTGCTCATGTCTTCAGAGTTACGACCCATTTTTCCTCAATATTAAAGCTTTTCTTCCTAACAATAGCTTGTTTACCGCATTTCTTAATTATATTCTAGTTCTTACGCTTTCTATAACGACTATTGTTGACGGCAACTATCCGCTGGCCTACGCAGAATATTTCCACATTCATTACCAAGCGATTGAGTGGAGCCCACCAACTTCTGGATTTTTTAAGAATCTTCTTTTTTTTTGCAATGAATGCGTTTCTGTTTCTTAGCGTTCTTCCAACGAGGGAATCCGATTGTCCTTTGGAATGACATGTGACATGCAGTTAAACGTCTAAACACGTCTCCATAATTCTCTGCTCTATTGCATTCTCACAAACTGCAGCAGCTTCGTTTTGCGACAAATCTGCTACACTTCTGCATGGGATTGAAAGCTGCATTCATCGCGCATGAACGAAGCATTACCCATGAAGAAGTGATGTTAACCAAAGTGACTTACGACTGGGTTTTGCACGACTTACTTCCACCGAAGTACAGTGACTGCATACATCACTAAGACTACCCAGGGTAGACGTGTCCTCACCACATACCCATTGTTAGCACAGGCGTCAACAGGTTCACCTTAGGTAGTGAATGATGCAATCAGGCCCATTAGACCCAAGTTGTTGAGGCTCGCAACATGTACTGCACCGAATCAATGTGGCACTCTGACTGTCTGCGCATCCACACACTGCATTAGGATCACGTTTGCACTCTCGACCCTCCTGCTTCCTGCTTGAACATGTCCAAACGGGTGATGCGCACGTGCGCGGAGTCTCGAAAATAAATAAAGAAAACAAGTAAATAAATAACTAAATTTGTTTCACATGGAAAATAAACAAATAAATAAATAAATTTGCTTTTACATACATACCAGAATAAGTAGTGGTGGTTTGGATTGCCTTATCCGTGCTTTACCCTACTCACACAAGCACCGTGCAAGTGTGTAGGTACGTGCCCAACTTTAGCATAGTTTTCGCCCCTCCAATTTCCGTTATTCCCTGTCGGTCAAGATCTACAAGACTGCTCCTGTTGATAGACTAAGATCAACGAGTTTTCCCCGACCATCCCCACCGCGGATACTTTCCGGACGGGGATGGTCGGGGATCGGGGATGGCTGGGGAGAGATATGCATACGGCTCCAGAAAGGTGCGACGCGGACGCGTCACGGTTCACTGTATCTTCACGGTTCACCGTATCTAACGGACGTATAGTAGTTATCGAATTAATGGTAGCATTCGTGGAAAATTAGAGATTTTTCTTCTTACGAGGTTACGAGGTTTTTAGGGATGTGGAACTCTTATCTAGTGATGAAACAGCACGAAACGCGCATGAATTGGAAAATTCGTTCACGGAATGTTATTTTCGTGCACCTTAGCGCTCCACTTGACGCTCGTGCACCTCACCGCTCCTTTCACGTGTGTCCCACCACGTGAAAGTCACTCGCTTTCGTGCAGGTGAGCTCACGTGTAAGCTGGCGCTGCAGAAGAAAAAGGTAGCATTGAAATAACAATGAAGCATGCTCATACCGCCTTTACCCTCTGTTTGGTTCACACTGTGCGTGCGTCACCGGGGGCAACTTATTCGAGTGCACATTCCTCGAGTATGCTACTGTAGTCTCATTACCTATCGCTTCATATTATATTCGTTGCAATACGGTATGGAATGTCCGGTTTTTAGTGGGCAGGAACTCCTGGAGTGCACCCAGTAGAAACAATGCAGCCACTATTCACTCAATGAGGAATTGGATTATCGGACACTTGCCACCCGCACACGAAACGACACATAGAAAACTGCTATTTCCGCTGTTCTCCTGGAGAGGACAATTCGGCGGCCTTGATCTATGGTGATCAATAAAGCACTAGAGCGCCTGGGGGCGTTTTGCAGACCATGTCCCGCAGTTTTTTTCCACAATCTCGAAAAAAAAAGTGGAAATGCCTGACAATGCGTCACCACTTTTATTCCGATGAGGCCATTTGTCTCTAACTTACTATTTAATGAGTGTGTTAAGCAGTAAAGTTAGGTGTGCGACGAGGGTGTTTAACAGCGAATGGGAAGTACACTATAAAGAAGCCATGTAGTAAAAAAAAGCTTGGAAAATGTCACGTTCGCTACAAAGACGACAAATTTAATTTGTTCATGGTGAAAAAGCGCTGATTTTTCAGATATGAGCCATGTCATGCAAAAACGATGCAGAAACGAGTTTTGCACGTGTTACACGTATCATCTAACGTGCTTCAACATGTCCTTTGGTGATGTTGTTCACGTTTAATGCACCATTCATTCAAAACAGTGTTAATTTCGTGATAATTCCAGTTAGTATTTATGCCTACGTGCCATTTATTACTTAATTCAAGTCAAAACCATGTTGTCAGAGTTCCTGAGTTCCTTCTTCTGCATCACTGCATTCGAGCGAGTGCCCTCACAACGCGCAGCGCCTCAATGCATCATTGAGGTTACCGAGGGTAAACGTATTGACTTCCGCTTTCACGATGGCGTTAGTTTATTTACCCTGGGTAATCTCGATTATTTATGCGGCCCCAGGACTCCCTTAAAACAGTGTCTCTCCCATGAGTGTTCGCCATCTTTTCCTAACGATGAAACTGTAAGAAATTGCAGCAGATCAAGGACGCTGTAATTTGTTTTCACTTTTATAAATTGCCTGTGCAGACGACTCGTAGGGGGGGGGGGCTGACTCCGCTTCCCATCTCTTTAATCCGTTTGTGCCATCTACCGCTCGGACTTATTCGTGAACATTCTCCATTACCGCCGTAATAAATCCTCCATTCTTGAAGATGAGGGCTCGTAAGTGCTAAAGGATGAGGTGATAGTGGATATTGGACATGTACTGAGAAACCGTGAGTCATGTCTGCATACCGTACGGTGCGCTTCTAAAGCTCTCCATGTATAGCCAGCCTTCTATGTTTTATGTCTTCGGTTTCTTGTGGATGGGTCGTGAAGCGAAAGCGAATTATGTGAAACGTTATTAGGCTCTGAGCCTGTTTCGTCGTCGGCGTTGCTCCTCTGCATTCTAAGCAGACAACTCTGCACGAATGACTTGCTGAGGAATAGCCGGTAGATCAATTATTTTAAAAACTCCGCGTAAGGTTGAGGAGAAACAAGCAGGTAATGGTGAACGCCTGAAAGCTGGCATTTATGGAAGGTCATTGTGGTCCTTACCAGAGCTGCACGTTATTAGCGGAATGAGTTAACGCACTGACGCGTAGCAGCCATTTTCTAGTCACGTAACGTATCAACAATTTAACGTAAACCCCGAAAAAAACCTCCGTCAAAATTCTTTCCCGAGTCAAAAATTGATTCACCAAAATCGCAAAAGCTCGTCATTCCTTCCTACGAGAAGCGGACTTACTACACCTATTGATTGTCTTAGGAGTAATCATAAAATTCTATGAATTTGAAAATTAATCCTGGTCGTTGCAACTTTTTTTGTCGTTTTTGTGAATTGTGATATTTAGCATGCCTTACTATTCTAACGGGGTGTATATCATCGTGAAGGAAGAAGGGGCGTAACCAGGCGACTCTAATTGGCCCATTTAGGGTCCCTGTCACGCCCACCTGTTTGACTCTTATGGCGCTAAGCACAAATAGACCATGTGTTATGGGATTGACACCGTTCGAGTTCAAGTAGATGGGTATGACGGGTGGCTTGAGTGCGCCAATCAGAGTCGCCTGACTACGCCCCTTTTTCCCCTACGATGATACACACTCATTCTAACGGATTAACGAATTAACGCATTAGCGTGTGGCGCCGATTTTTTCTGTAAGGCCCCGATTTAACGGATCAACGAAATTCGAAGTTTTCTTAACGTACAGCCCTGGTCCGAATCCGTCCCTATGCGCCAGACAACAGTATCGATCGTGAATGAGACGGATACGCAGACGGTTAGAGTGTCAAGACGCGGATGGTGCGGCGCGTGCGAGGGTGTCCGAATAACAGAAGTGTTCTATAGCACTTGACTAAATGATGTGAAGGAATACAGTAGCACTTGTTGCGTGTAGCCAAGGTCGGATTTAATTGGGTTTTCTTTTTAAAACCCTCCCTACTGTGTTGCAGGCTCTTTATTCCTGAAGAACAAGACCAAATCCAGGGACATCTTTTTCCACTGAAATGCGCTCATTTTGCAGATTCAACATAACTTTATTTCAGGAGTGAATTTCAGTTTCTTCCTCCTCCAATCTTGAGTTTCCATGCAAACTTGTTTTGGATTAGGTGCTGAAACGAAAGGACGATCTGCTCCTTTGTCTCTTCCGTTCTATTGAGGACAATAAGAGTTCCTTTCATCAAAATAGACACAAATTATATGTCATCACTTTTCTGGGCTTTTTATCTGTATATTTCTTCTTTTAAGATCAATAAGCGAGTAAGTAAATGCTGAATATTCGAAAAAGCAGTTCTTAAAACTGAGAAAGCACATGTCCTAGTTTGTAACCACATTCTAATGCTCGTGCAATCCACCCTCGGCTACAAGCACTTGCTAGTTTTCCAAGTAATTATTTTCTGCTATGCGTTACGAGTTATTTAGCTTATTATCGTTGTTGCTGTCGGCTTGTCTCAGCCGCTGCGACGCTCAAAAACAACTGCCATCCAGGAACTGATCCCTACCTATCCGCCTATCGATCCTTTCCTGTCGATGACCTTTTCCGACACAGGAGCACTCCGTTTGCACTGATGCTCTTAGATGCTGTGAATATTCAGACGCGCGTGTCCTCAATTGACTCCTTAACTACCTCGTTTTATATGCTTATACTTATCCACACTCCATTTGCACATTTTTGATGAATATTGCTGATCTATGATGCTTTGTTCAACCTTGCACGAAATTTGCAACCCGTCGGCTCTTCTATTATCTGCCATGACAACCTGCTCATCTGATCTCATCCTTTGTTAGTTTGAATTAGTCGAAATAATGGATAATGACGGCGCTTTTTTCGTCGGCGCTGACGCTTCTCGCTCTCTTTCAGTGGCTTCTGCGCTCATGTGAAAATAGACCCTGATACGCCTTTTTGTTTCCCTAAGGCTCTTGACACAAAAAATGTCCTCTAGTCAAAGCCGCTTCCGTCACAATTTCTTCCCAGCTCCTATTTCTGAGCACCCCATGGAGTTCAACACATGAATTTAAAGTTCAAGTCTCCTATTCATGAACGTTTCCGCGGAGGTTACTGTCCTATGATGAAGATAAAAAGCTATCATTAATGAGGTTGGCAAGAACTTTCGCGACTTATCTGTAGCGGGATTCATGGGAATTCTCGGGAGGATTGAGGATGTTTCAGTTTCCTATAATGGACGAGTTTCTGGGTAAAAATCCCCGCACGTCACCACTTTCGACACTTATCTTCTCCGCTTGTTATGAAGGAATTTCGGATGAAATGCATCGATTTTCGCTTGAGAAACTCGCTCATCCTGGATTTGCCGGTATGTTAGTGGCTTCCTTGAAACGTTCAGGAATCTCGAGGAGGTTCCTGTCCACCCAGCCACTGTTACGTGGGAGCATCTGGGATAGGATTCATGAACGCATAACCAAGCCAAACCAGGTTAGCAAACCAACTTTTGCGCCCTGCGTCTCTCAATGTTACGCAGTCTATGGAATAACCAATCACGCTGACCATTGTTGGTTTTACATGGCTACCGTTTCATGGATTCTAGCCCTGCACGTCACCTATTTTTCCAACTAGTATTTGAATTTTTTTAAATGCTTTGACCTACATATGCTCCGCTGAACTCTAACAAGCGTCATTCCAAAAAAGTCTCCATTGTTTGAACATTTGACCACTCTGCCGCGTTCTTCTTGCTTCTCTGCTATTCAATAACTAAATAACTATTTTACCCTTGCGGATAACAAGGAAGGCTCCTGATGGGAAGCAACAAGAGCGGAAAGAGACCACGCCCCTTCCTACTTCCGTATGTTCACGAATCCAAGAGCAGATAACCCATCCGTCTTCATCAAACAGCTCATTACTACATTAAATAACCTTTCCTTGGTCCCTTGGTTCTTTTTTCGACGATCTAAGCCAATTTTCCAATCATTCCACCCTGAAACCAGGGTTACCGCTATTTTCGTACAGATGTTTTTTTTTGTATTTCCCTTGCCGTGAACGCGTTTGCAACAGCGATTCTTCGGCTTCTTTCACTTGTCCTGAGAATTGCTGAAATCTCTTCAGGTGATGTCAGCCACAGAGTACGATGACTACGATTACGACTCCGAGGCGAACCTCACCGACGCCGAATACGAGGACCTGGTGCGTGCGACGCTGTGGCCGCAGACGGTCGAGAAGTCGTTCGTCGTCGTGCTGATGTCGATGATGGTGGTGGGAGTGATCGGCAACACGTTGGTCGTTGTCGTCGTCATCTCGAAGAGGTCCATGGTGAGTTGTCGCAGGTCCTCTCTGCTATTTTTCTGTGTATTTTCGGTCTCCCTACCTCGGATTAACATGTATTCTCCAGGCTTTGCAGCTTGGCTTTCGATGGCCTGTCACATCATTAGTCTAATTGGAAATTCCGTGTTTTAGTTCCCTGTCGACCAGGTAAAAGAAATTATTTGGGCAGTCTTGTATACTTAGGACCGAATGAAGCATCAGATATATTTGCATTCGAAAATTCGATTTCGATGGATTTTTGAATTTTCGGAGAAGAGGGAAATATAACTGTCATGAAACTATGAGAAGGGGTTAAGAACCTTGTGTTTTTTCAACCTCTGAATTTTTTAGGTTGGATCCTGAATTTATATAATAATGAAATTAGTTGATTTTCTTTCGGTTCTAAGTTAATACATAGCCTTGCCTTCATAGCATAGTCTCAGCATATCTTTGCCGCAGTGGTTTTGGTCGGTGAGCTCGTGGTGACAATCAGAGTATTGACCGAATAAAAATCGAATAAATTCAATTAATTTGAATAACATTTCAAAAATCCATCCGAAAAAATAGAACATTCCTAAAATACAATGCCTCAGAGCCCTTATTTTCTTTCACCCAAAAAAGGACAACTCTCCCTTTTCTGAGCATTTCAATTTCCCGACTTATTCGAAATCGAGTATTCGATTACCGAATGTATGTATCTAATATATTATTCGATCATCACACTATGTAGTGACAATGGATTTGATGCGTATTGATTGGGTGCCGGCGACAGCGGCGCGCCAGCACAATCGATATTTATCGACATGTACTAAAATCAGTGTCGCCATGGCTTCCGCGACTGAAACCCCTAAATTCCTTCAGGAGTGTAGCGACAAGGTGTGTGACAGAAATCCAGCTTTGTGTGAAGGCCCCCCCCCCCCACACCTCCCAACTTTCCCCTAAATAGGGGGCCCAAACAAGAGGCATTTTTAAATAGAGGTATTTTTACAGAGAGTGATGTACTCCATTGTGATCAGCATTTCCTGGTAAGTCCAACCATACAAAAATTTCAATTCCAGAGCTGATGTTAAGCATAGCCTCTGAATGTAACAATAGGCTTCGTTTTTCCTTCCAAAAGTTCGCAGTTGATAGGGCGATATTTGCGATTAGAGCGCATTTGCATAAAAAATTACACCTTTCCTCTCACGAGACAGTATCAGACTAATTGAAATCGTTTTTCAATCTTTGCACGTCATGCTATGCTATTCCTCTCTCGTTAAGCAAATACCGTGTAAATTTCCAATTAAGTTGTCAAACAATTTCCAGACGATTTTTTGTAATATTTGCTCTCCTGCACATGACACATTTCTTGCTCAATGGGGATGTCGCCATCATTTTCGTCGTGAACACAGGCGGATTCCGTGGATGCAGGGTAGCGGCAGGACCTGGATGATGAATACGGAGGGAGCATACTTCACGTGAAAGAGTCGAGTGGGTCCCAGCGCGATTCCGCAGCCGCGGTGCTACGAAGCTGCACACGCAATACCTTTCACGCTCAATCCGTCCATCTTTTCGACAAGGAACTGTATCCCCCTGTCATTATTATGGAACTTTTGTCTATGAATGTGTCGGGAACTTATTTAACAACCAAATGAACCTAAAGTAACCAGAGAACGACGAATGCTAATCCTTTTGTACTGGAAAGGTTTCTGAACATAGTTCGACATTTTCTTGGCCTATGGTCGTTTGTTCAGGGGCATCTGAAAAACCGTGTTGCTGCAAAGGTCAGTCGCCGGGTTGGAATTCTGCCAACTTTATTTGTGCCTTTGAATTTGCTTCTTTTTTGGGATCACATGACTGGGTTATGCAAAAACCATTATCTTTACAGCATGGTTGGATGCAATCTAAATGAAACGAGCCAGTATGAGGAGAGGACTAAATCCCAGCGGAATGAGAGTATCCTTGATATTTGGCTGTCGCTACACTCCACGCGGAGTGTAGCACCCTGAGTGGCCGTCGGCGATACCGATTTAAATGTCTACTGAATTTATTAAAATCAATGTCAGTCGGTGCTGCCCATTACATTTTTGCTTTGTTACCTCTCATTAATCACTGACAACTGAACCTTTCTCGGGGATTCGCCGCCTTCCTCCTTGAGGCTTACCCAGGGTAAATTCGGAAGAATATGACGGCTTTATACAAGTTGCTCAAACTTTTCAAGAGCGATGCTGTTTTTTTTTTTCAAAATTTTCATCAATATTTTCCATCATCCATCAATTCCATCATCAATCAATTTTCCATTAACAGTTAACAAGTTCCAAGTCCAAAAATTCAAAAATCCCAAAAACTGGCAGGCAGCACGTTACCATTTACGAACCCACGCGACTGGGGTTCCCATCGGATCTACGTCAGTCCTGTATGGGAGCGGAAGCTGCATTCATCACTCGCGCATCAAGTGTACATAAAACACATGCAAAACCGAGTTGTACCTGGATACAGGACATCTGACAAATGAACTTCAAAATATTCTGTTTTTCCTTAATTATTGTTCAGGCTTCGTTTAACTTGTTAAAGTCTAGTACCATAGCAGCTACAGCGTTAGCGACGCATCGCCCACAATCGATATGCACTAAAACCATTGGCGCCGCTGTCGCAGTAATTAAAACACCTATACTGCTCGAGGAGTGTAGCATCAGCGGTGAACAGACACCATTCGATTGCCAACTCATGAAAATCTGGTGCAAATTCCTGTTGGAATTCATATATTTTGCACGCGTAGTTGGAACCGATGCAAAATCCAGTTGCTACGGCTCAGCAGCAACCACCAGTTCTCCCCCTACTTAGGTATGGCTTCGCTCGAAAAAAAAAGCGTGGGAGGTCCAAACAAGATTGTTTGGTTGTTTGTGCGCAGCAACAGCGTTGGTGACTTCACTCCATCTGTGCACGAAAAACTAATCAGAAAATAATTTTGTCACTGGCAGTCGAGCGTTTTTTGCATGAGGGATCTTTCTCACTTCAGGCAAGCTCTTGTGGTTACTGCTGCAAACAAACTAATTTTAAGTGATTTTATCATTGCGTTGATATCATTCCTGCATTTTATGACAAGTGTTAAAGTATCACAGCGATGTCACGGTTAATATGTTAAAATATCACAGTGATATACAGCTCTGAATCCAGCGTTTCGGGGCGTACGCGCCGCACCATGTGCGTCTTGGCACTCTGCTTGTCTGCGCGTCCACAAATTCAAGTCACCGTTCACACTTTCGGTCGACGCTACACATGGTGTGACGCGTGTGCGTTGATCCATCTGAGGCTCGCATGGCGAAGGCAATTGAGTTTTCCATCTAAGGTTTCACTAGCGGGAATCCTGTCATGATGAAAATTCGCGGTGATTTTCTACTGATTTTAGGCCTGCCGCTCCGGTAACAACCCTATCCACATGCACTAAGACCCTAGATGTCGCAGAAATTGGAATATCATTCGTCTCTGGATCTGAATAGTACCTTTCAAATTACTTCTGTGAGTGTCAGATCACCCGAAGTGTGGTTGTTTTACCATGATTGCTAAATATCCACAGCTGCTGTGCTACGAAGTTAATCTGCTGCTGAGACTTATCCACCTCGGAATATGGTAAGCTTTCCATGGTCCAAGCAAGGGAAATATTCTTAGAAAATGTGCTGGATTATGACTGAAGTCCACAAGCATGGGAATTCCCCAATAATTTCCCACTGAAAACATTCTAAAGCGATTCCAGGGTGGGCTTTCTTTTCTTCGCGTGTGGGACGGAATGAATTTCTCAAATCCTCGCTGAGAGTAGGGGTGCACATCCCCTCCCCTTACAGAATTTCATGGCTCATGTTCTTAGTGTGGTGCATCGTCCATAGGAGGGAAATCTACAAAAATAAGTGCTCAGGACTGCTCCACATTTGGGGACCGTCTTTCCATGCCTCTTCAACAACGAGAGCAGTCGTACGCTGCGAGTAATCAGCGAGTGGGTGCGTCAATATTAACTCGGCGTAAACCCTAACTAATTGATTCCAACCGGATTATTCAGTCCGGAATGGTCAAAGAGCAGCCGACACAGCCGGACGGAGGTTGGGAATCCAGCCAAGAGGGATCTTTGTTGTGAATAAGTTAGTTGGGATCATTCTTGCTGGGATTCTTAATTTTTAAAAAAATCCAGAGTTCCAAGGTTCATGTTGTCTCCATCCTTGCCAAAAACAGCTAATCGAACCTCATGTCCCTCTCCTGAAATTGTCTTGAACCTTTTATTCAGTGCATCATCCCGACAGATTTTTTCTTCACCAATTCTTCATGCATCTGAATGATGGGTTCAACCTTTATGCCTTATTCGCATGCAGTGCACTCATTCCCTTTTTCCAACTCTTTTCCAAGACACTGTTCTTTTTATCTTATTACCATGGTTACGAATGCTAACGTAAGCAGCAAGAACGCACTTGTAAAACCGCCGAATCCACTTTCCAATTAACTTCTAACAAACTACTCGTTTTTCTTTGGCGGCTTGCATGACGTGCAAGGGTAAATGGAGCATGCCATTAGGTTGCGACTTGACTTGGCGAAGATATACAATTATTAAGTCCTATAGATAATTTTAGAATTACCCATGGGAACTTTAAAAAAAGGCACAGTATTTGCTAGCCATATATCAGGTTGGTCCAAAAGTCTTGCACCCACATTTTTTTTATTTTTCTATGTATCCAGAATTTCTTGGTTTTGAATCCTTTGACAATAGAATGTGTTAGGATGTTCTACTATTTCTCAACCATGAAAATTGGCAGACATGGTTCCCTGCATGAACAATAACGTTATGATTGTTGGAAAAAATGTGTAAAATAGTATCAGCATCGGGATCTACTCTTCTTCACCTCACGGAAATTTTTTTTTAAATTCAAGAATATTGGAATCGATTCTAGAGGCTAGCCAGAGAAAAATCAATGAGAATAAAAGATTTCCTTGAAAAAATCCTTGTTAAAAATGAAATGTCATCATTTTATAGGGCATTCAGTAATACTGGTACATTTTTAGAATGAAAGTAAGCGGTGTGATCGTGCACTATCAACCATGCTTGATATTGATTGAAAACGACCGCGTCTCAATCCATGATCCTTCCACCAGTACTCAAACCCGGTTGATCTCCCCTGCAAGCGATCGCCATTATCACCCTCTGTTTCAGGAAATCCTGTATTATTTTACATAAAAATACACATGACTTTATGTGAACTAGCATTGTGGGACTGATTAGTCTGTTTATAGGGGAATTTAGCATTTATACTCGCGGTCGTACTGATTCAGTGCTGGTCCCTTCGCTGACACCTCCTCACAGCCGCTCAGCACCACAGCAGCAACACGGCTTCATTGCGGTATTCCAACGACTTTACATGTTCTGACGCGCATCACGTGTATTTTAATTTGTTTTAACCTTCGTTTTCCGTCCAAACTTGTTAAAACTATGGTAGAACTTGTCAGGACGTGAGAAAGCTAGAGAGCCCGCGCATTGCTGCCCTGCGGTTGCGAGGCGGCGTTGACGATGGAACTGCCACTGGATCAGGGTTACCGCGGCTATACATCCTCAATGAAAAGAACGCGCGGTTGCTTCGGGCCCGTGAACGCCTGCGTCTGAGCTGCGTCAGCGATGCGACTAGCCTTCCTTCATAATTAAAACGCACGTGCGTCAAGCGCGCACATTTAGGATAAATTACCCTTATGTAAGCAATAGACACGGAAGTATGATATTTGAAATCGCTGCACCTCATGAATTAATCGGCGGTTAACACGTGCATTCACGTCGAACTGTTTTTGAGCATTTACGTATGTGCCGGCTTACGGTTGGGTTGCATGTACGTATGCATGCCTATTTGTTTGCAAACACGCATAGAGAATGGAATTTATGTTATGCAACGGTTACGTAGAAGAAACTTCATCCCTTACTATATGGCTCTGGAATCTCGGGCTCCCAGAGGATCTCGGATTATTTCAGAAGGGATAGAAATCACTCGGCTTCTGGAGGGTACTTGTAGTGCATAGAGGTCATAGGCTAGGTAGAGCATGTATCAGAAACAAAACAATCAGCAGTGACGCCATTGATTTCCATACAAATTGTCAAAGATACTAAACAGAAGTGTTTCGGGACCATAATGACTGAAAAATAAGTGAGGAGCCTAATGATCAATACTACAGAAGTGTGAAAACGCATGTAGACCTTGCTGGTACACACAAGGTGCAAGGTGCGAATGAGACACCTCACGAAACACAAGAAGCTGAGGAGAGGGAAGGAGGAGCCTCCGTAAGAAGTCGCATCACCTGGACAGATCATCACTCTGATAGGATCTCGTAGTTTGGACAGATTAGGAATTAACAGGGTAAAAAATGTTGAGAAGCTGTGGAAGATTATATTCATCGATTCTTGTCTTAAAAATAAAACAGGTTTCCGCCTGAAAGACTTCAGAAGACTTAAGAAGCGAATTAAACTGACCTGAACTCGTGCTAGTTGTACTGAATGTCCAGTATCTACTGGTAGACAATTTCAGCATCTTTCCGAAAATGCGAAAGCAAAGAACTAAATTATCCATCGCCCTCTGTGAAATCTATGAGAAACAGCGATTGTACTACATATACGTAACTCCGGGATTGCTCAATCCATATAAATCGTTTTGTTGACTTAGTGTTCCATTTCCAATTTTTTTCTAAAATAGCGCATCTAAAGTGCATTGAATAAATAAATAAATCAATGAATAAAACGAGTAAGTCAACCTTCTCTTCGCTGAAAATCATTTAACAAAAACTACCCGAATTCTGCTCAATCTCCGCACCTCACGCAAACTCAAGCAAAATAGGGTCAATTATTTTTATTTATTTATTTATTTATTTATTTATTTATTTATTTATTTATTTATTTATTTAATTATTCATTTATCTCACAGACCAACTGAGCTTTTATGCGCCAAAGTCAATTCCAGATGAACTCACAAAATCGCTGTAACAAAGAATCAGAAGCTTCTTGATGCAATAATACATGGGGTAATCCTACGCTATGCTAAAAATTATGCCAAAATAACATTGGAATTTTGTATCAGTCCGTTATTTTTTTCCTGCAAAGCCGTTGCCTTTTCCCTCTGCTTTTTTTTTGTGAGAAAAATCTCGAGAGCGTGCGACTCGCGCTCAAGTGCGCGGAAGTCTCAAAAACGTGCCTCCACCTTTTTTTGCACCTAAATTTCCGTATAGCTCTTAGACGAGTACGAGTAGAAGTGGAAGGCTGAAAAACTTCAAAACGTGGGAGATACACATGACTGAAATATTTTGGTGTCATAGTTATAGCCGCAGTTATTGTAACCCTGTTACTGTGAAATCTTTGAAGTTCTAGAAATTATAAGATTTTTATCTACTTATCTATCATATTTATCTATTACACCAGTAGGTGCGGCATAATTGACAGGCATACCCTGTGTCAAGTAACGAAAGGCTGAACGAAGAAAAACACACAAAAAAGCGGCCATCACTCATCAGACTAAAAACGGGTCCTCTCTTCGTTTCCCGGTCATATAATAATTATGAATTTACAGATGATCCATTAACACCTGCTGATGTAAAGGTGACTGCAGCAAAGAACGACACTTGACTTGGATACCTGGAACCTGGAACAATCACTCCTAAAAATCCTATCTTCCGCGTCCAGTGATTATCTCTTTGCCCTGTCGGGGAAACAGCGGCATTGGCATTTCAGTCGGATTAGTACAAAGAGTATTTGAAGCTCTCGCGCGTTTCTGGATATTGCTTAGAGGAAACCGTTATTCCAAGGGATTTCTACCCGCTGCATATTTTTTTAGGGTCGAGATATAGCTGCAAGCCGGAATTTCTTTAGCGCTCCCGAAATAATCTGGAAACGCAGACCTGTTCAGCCGCCAAACATCGCTCTGCGAAACTTCTTAGGAGCTCTTGGTGGCTCAGCTCTCAGACAATCCTCCAGACGCCAACGAACCAGCATGTTTTGCCGACGCCGCGAACTTCACGTCGTCTTAGGAGATTTTCGGTGCTTCGCTGGGGTGAAGAAACACACCTCGGCCATCTTCTAATTAGCTGCTTCCTTGGCGAGCGAACAGCGCCGCGCCGCGTTCTCACGTCCTCGCCTCAGGAACTCGGCGACGCGGCCGAGGCTGAGGTTTTACATGAGTACATGCGCAATCAAAGGGATATCCTCGACGACGCTCATAGTCGCAAACAAACTCGCGTGCACAACATGAATGTTTGTAAACACTTCCTGCCCGCGGGGGCGACTATCTCGTTTTGCAAATGCATGATGTATGTCGTGCCAAGGGTGTTTGGAAGGAAGAACTCCTGAAAAAGCCACTTCCAGGGCTCATGAGCATGCAGACGTCATCCAAAACCTGCGCTTAACTATGCGATATAAATTTCAGGCATCGGGACATTATTCAGTCTGAATGCATCAATCAAAAGCGTTTTATGTGCAGTTTTAAGTTGGCGCCTCAACTCTTGCATGGGTTAACGAAAAGTGAATAGTTTAAGAGATCTTTTTCACCAATGAATTTGAAATGGTTTTCCCATGAGCTCTGAACACATGGTTGGTGTACGAAAAGTGATAGCTGATCCAAGAAACGCACCAAATGGAGGTTGAAAGCAACCACCATATTTTACCTCTTCGTTACTTGGTGTCCTTCGACGCTTGCATATTTGAACAAGGCTGGGTCTGAATGCATAATTGAGATTACCTAGGGTAAACGTATTGACACCCATGTTAACGACGTGGAAATTAGGGTGGAGGAGTGTTAGCATGATTACCCAAAGGAAATCCCAGCGACATATGCTGCCCTCCTCCCACTATTTTGCATGCTTGGTTAGAAGGATGAAGATCGCTGTGGAATAGCTCGGATGCATCCATTTACTGTACTGCGTGGTCATTTTAAATCATCAGAATTTGCTTCATTCGGGACGAACAGAACGCTAGGATGGAAATTCATAACCATTCTTGTGATTGGTCGCTCGCTATGATTGGCTGGGCGATGATCGATGTTCGATTACTGCTAGGAATGACCTATTGACTTGTCAAACCCTCCTCCGCTCCTGGTTCGTTTATTAGGAGTAGAGGGACAGCTCTACCCGAAATCACAAATTTCTATTCACAGTCCTCGAGATAAGCGCTGCCAACTTTTCTGGAACTAGTACCTACGCCTCACATTAATAAACAACATTTTTACATCCTACTGATTATTTTGCCTTTCAGTGGAGCCAGATGAACATCTTCCTGACGAACCTCGCCTGCGCCGATCTGCTCATACTGATATTCTGCCTGCCGCCAACAGTCATCAACGACGTCACAAAGACGTTTTGGTTTTCTGAAGTCTTCTGCAAGTCCATCTTGTTCTTCCAGGTATGTACTGTTCGTCTGTTGTAGCGGGATCTATGAACGTTCCCGGAAAGATTCTCAGCTACCCGCTGATCCGAGTTGGACGAGTTTGTAGAGCAAAAATTGAGGAAACTTGACTTTTCGACTACAACATTCCATAGTTATCTGAGACGAGTCTCTCGAACACAGCATACTAGTTTGTCTCCGGAAAACTCGTTCATTTCAGAATTGCGGATAAGTGACAACAATCCCGGGATCGTTCATGGATCTCACCACTAAATCTGCTTGACGTTATAAATGTGGAAAGAAACTGAGGCTTCATAACAAATCTGGCAAAAATGCGCTTATGACCACCCACTCAGGGTTGTTTTCTTGGATTGAGCAGCTGCGCTTAAAAGTTCCGGTTTTATGAACTGGTTAGCCGAGAAAATAGGAGGAAATTTGTTGTGCAAACTTGATTTTCTCATCCTTTCTGTAGAATTTCGAGTGACTTTTACTGCGTTATCATTCCCCCTTTCCTCTAGTGTTCTTGGATTACGTATCTCAGGAAATGCAAATAATGATGCATGCTAAAAGAGAGTGTGATAACAATGCAGTTTCGTAGTACCCTAGAGAAAATCCTGTGAACTTAAGTGCAAATCAAATATTTATGAGTAGTATGCCAGATATCTTTCGTTATAGATGTATGCGGTATCTCTTCCCAGGAATTTTTGAAGTATTATAGGAATTATTCCACTTTTGTCAAAGTGGTAGCCCAGTGCCAGACACAGCACATTAACGAGGTCTCGTAAAAACTCCAAACGTCTTTATCATAAACACCGCCACCCAATATCCATGGCCAACCTAATTACCTTGAGCATATGACTCAGAATTTTACGGTCACTAAATGAAGGCATCTTATCCTGAAATTCCTGAAAATAAGCCTCCACCACAAAGAAGTAGCGATGAGGGTCACCTCCTCGTGAGCCCTAAGTGGCCCAGTGCACGAAATTCAATGTCAACAAGCTCACTTCCTGTTCATGTTCCGCAAGTTCCCATCGGTTTTTGGTATAAACAACCTGAAGATGGTTCACTGGTGTGTTGCGAGTGAGGCGAAATTGCATTCCGTAGTAAGCGCGCCGACAATTGCATTCATTAGTACAGAAACACACACCAATTCTATCTGCCGATGGCCAAATATGGATGGAGTTCCGGAGTATCATCAGGAGTCTACAGGGTGCGGTTTATGTTCCTGGACACGAAGTTTTTCACTGACATTTCCTATCGAAGGTCCGCGCACTCCAAGGGGGCCGTTGTACATATTCTGATACTACACCCTGGGCCTCCCTAAACCTAAGGTTCCTATAACTTACAAAACGGAAGCCGCACGTTATAGACACACTTCTGGGCATGAACAGAGGACTGTTTGTCACCGTGTTGAGAGCTTGTCAGGAGTCCAAAATTGGTGGAAACCAGCCGTGATATAATTTCAAGTATTCTGATTCAAGTTGGCAAAAAAAATCGTTTTGATTGATTCGTTTTTACACGACACGGAAGGAAAAGTTCTTGTCCGGGCTAGGATTCATGGAAGCAAAACCAAGCGACACCAGGTTAGCAAACAAACTTTTGCGTTCTGCACCTCTCAATGTTACGTAGTCTATGTATAGGATAACCAATCACACTAGCCATCGTTGGTTTGCATGGTTAGCGTTTCATGGATACCACCCCAGGAATTTACCCCACACCCTGTACGTGTCGGAAACTTTTGCGACGAACTCCTCGCTAAGAATCCAGCGCCTTCAGACAGTCCCTTGTTCGAATGAGTAACAACAACGTCCAAACCTCTTACTGCGGCCGGATTCGTGAACGCCCCGGGTGGAATTTGAGCTTCCTGCTCATACAAACTAGTTTCTCGGATAAATTTTAATGAATTGCAAAGGCAATGTTGTAGCTATCCTTTTTCAACTAGAGGATCTCACGAAATCTGCTTGTTTTAAGAGGAAAAACCCGCCCACTTTAAAATAGCTAGAAATGTGGATCTTCCTGGAAAAGTTCAGGATTCCTCTGCTGGTCCAGTGTTCATGTCCTTGTATTTTTTTGTTCTCGTTACCTCTCGTTACGCTAGGACCAGAGGGCAAAAACGGTATCCATGCTGTAGCACCCAACGCTTCAAACTACATAGGTTTCGTTCCGATCTGCTGGGTTAGCCTCTTGCACTTCTCGTGCGCAATTGCGGAAAAACTCCGCTAACTGCAAAAACGCGCAGCGCATTCTGCTGATCTCACGCCGAACGCCTTGTTAGCCGGGCTCTTACGAGGCGCGCCCTCGCCAGGTCCTCCCTAATTGGCATCGTTCCCAGAGCGCTCGCTTATGGGCACGGCAGTATTAAGAAATCTCTGGAAATGTGGACAGAAAGCTGGGGGCGGCACATCTTACAAGTACCTATTAGAAATTCTGCGGTGTTTGTCCCAACAGACGAGGAACTATGCACTATTCTTTGGTCTGCATAAATAAAATTTGAGTGGAATTTTTCATGAGAAGTGGAGAAGTAGCAACTGATCGAAGTGACACATGTTCACAACGTATATTATAATAGGTTGGTGAGTAACAGTGGCGAATTAAGGAATGCTGAACACAGGGGCGGGG
>JARK01001593.1:275033-289396 GCA_000688135.1 Ancylostoma ceylanicum
GGGGGGGTAGAGGGTGGGAAAAAACCATGATGAATATCCATAGATCGGGGGTTATAATCATTTTTTGACTTTTTTTTCTAGTTAGATTGGCTCTTTGGATGCGTCTTCTTCATGGAAATGCTGTGCAGTTTTAACTTGGAGAAAGTCGAAGAGCTGAATGCGAAATGATCGCATTCAGTTCTCCACACTATCGCCTCGAAATCCTTGAAATTAAGGATTGCAAGTTGGTCGTTCCACGTTCTCACAGGGTACTTTAGCCGTCGAACTCAAAGTGTGCGTTAAATGGCCATATTCATGAATGCTGTCGGGAACTACATACATATCTGATCTATCCATTCTTTCAAAGTGGACGAGTTTTCTGTACTAAAATGGGTGCACCTCGAAAAGCGGCCTAGTCTCAGTCAGCACTGGAAGATAGTGGTAAAGACAGCCAGGTTAACATATTTAGCTGAGAAAACTAGTCCACTCTGAGTGAGCGGGAAGCTTAGAACGTTCCCGGGAACATCCTTGAATACGGGTACGGGTAAAGCAAGCTTTGTCAACAGGCTATGATGAGGTGAACTCCGCTCGTTCTCGATGCAAATTCGTCGTTGAAGCGGATTTATTGTTCTGTCGTTGAAGTGCTCGTTAAGATTGCAGAAGAACCAATTTGCGGCCATTACTTTTTCGGATTTTCAACGCATATTGCAGTAAATATGAATGTGGTTACGTAACTGCCTTTTCATTAGTTGAATACTGTAGGATATTGCCATGCAGAAAAAGCATGCAAAGAGGCAATTTTGATGAGAGAAGAATAGGCAGAAAAAAAGCTTGATAGTTGTACGTCAACGTAACGTATGGAACATTACATTGATATGACCAAGGAGAATGCATCCATGCACGATGGGGCAGATTCTCCACTTCCTGGTCTTCCAGAATAGAGGAATTTCGTGAGAAAATAGTGATACATCTTTCCATCTCCAGTATTGTTTGTCACCGCTAATCCGATTTCTCAGATGGACGTATATTCCTTTCTGTCTGGAGAGCTCACCCGGTTTAGAAGGGCAATCGGATCACATCCCATCTGAGAAAGTCCATGAAGCCATGCTACCTGGATATCTGATTTCTTATTTTAAAAGTCTGTTTCCTGGAAATCGCAGGCCCCAGTGACTCCTTCATAGGCGTTAGTAGAAGTGTTTCACTTGTGCCATGTCTGCCAAGGCCACATCTGGAGGAGAGAACTGTCACTCCACGTATTCTGTCAGAAATCAAGGTTTCAGATTAGCTTTTAGTTCTAAGACAAGACCTGTCTTTTGTCTACGTCTGCGCGCAATAACAAAGGAGCTCGTTGCACAGTTTCCTTCAAGTAAATCTAAACTTATTCCTCTGAAAGCATCCTCGAGAACGGCCATGGCTAATAAGCGGATCTAAATGCGGATGTAGCGAGCAGACTAGCTCCTTGTCAGTTCTTCTGAATGCCCTGCCTCCTTGCAGAAATTCTATTAAAGGACTTAATCTTGATAAAGGAACATCTAATTTCGCATCACCTGAAGAAAATTGTAGATTACCTGAAGGTCATGAGAGTTCCTCTCTAGGTAAAAAAATGTGAGTCAATTTAATCACATGTAAGTGACGTAAGCAATTTTTTACAGTCAGCATGAAAGTGACGCTTTGTTCAGGGGGCTAACCTAATCAGTCACATCCGAGGAACCTCGCAGCGTGCTAGACGATGACCTGCCAAAAATAGAGCAGGAGCAAAATATAATACATAGTTAGCCGGGGAGTTCTTACCCGACCGACATCATGTTCCTTTCAACAGCGTTGTGACCGCACACGTCATTCTCTGGACCCAGGCCACAGACCAAATTCGCTATTTCCGGGGCGCATTTGGTGGCTTACGTAAAGTTTTTCCGTCCGAACTGCTCTTTATGGCTGCGACGCGCGGCCAATTCGTGTCCACATGCAAATAGGAGGGAGATTAATTGAGGGTGACAGATATGCTGGCGGGGTTGAGGGTTTCTGGGAGAATTTGGAGATGATATACAGGATGGGCGTAGAATACGGCAACAAAGAAAATGGCAGCTAGAAAATGAATTTCGTTGTAATATGTTGTCATACGATTTATGCTCTTTGCCTTCGATAGACTGAAGAACCAGACAAGCTCCAGAAATACTCTCCATTCGCAAGAAATCGGATCCTGATACATTCAGTGAAGTCGCGAATTATGTGGTTGAGGTCAAATTGATCCTTCGTTGGATTGCTTTTTTGGAAATTCCTGAGTTCTATAGGTGGTGGAAGAAGCCTATGTCTTGTGCGCCGCGAAAACCTACTAACCCAATTGATTGGATTCTGGGTAATTGAATACCCCCATTACCTATGGCAAATCCTAAAATATATCGTTTCCCCAGTCTTGAACCAGACGTGACCTAAGCGCTGGAGCACTGTACTGGTAAAACGTCTTGAAGCAACATCCCAGCTGAGTTTGACTTCAAGGCAGAACACGCTTCTTCAAAAGAAAAACACGTGTTGTTATCGTATTTTTGGCCCACCCTGTAGGTGTAGCGCGGCTACCTGACTCCACATTCTGAATGATCCATCCATGAAATACATGCTTCCTTCACTGTCATGTAGGTGTTTTCCATTCTAGGCAAATATGGCAGATCTGCGTATTTTTTCCACAAATTTAATTGGTATTTTAGCTCTGATGCATAAGTATCCGTACATATCACATTTTAGATCAAAACTTTTTATTACTCTCATTTTTTAACGACATTTGGTAACTTTTATGCAGATGGCGTCAATCGTTATGGTAGAATTAAAAACGAGACCGTGCCGCACCATCCACGCGGTGTGGTAGACCAGGTAAAGTCCAAGTGATATTTATCACAAGATCTGCACAAGACACTTGATAGTATACGTTCCAGAATTTAAGGATGGAAAAACGCATGGAGGATTTGAACGACATACAGTATTCATTATAAGAAAGTGGACTTGCAACAAAAATTACTGCATAGGCTGGAACAACAAAGAACGCACAACATTTTTGCATGAACCTAATACTTTAATGCGGAACAATGACGTTAAGTATCTGAATTATCTGCAATCTCCAGAGAATTGACGAAACGCTAGCACGTAACACAGTCTAAGGAAAAAACGTCGAGATTTGAACATTAGCTCACAATTGAGTATGAGTGTTCCGAACAAATTGGGGGACAGAGAGGGACTAGTTCTCAGGATTTGTTTCTTCTCCGAAGTCACTGGAAGAGATTTCCCTTCCAGATACCCGGTTATCTGTTTTTAGCAATCAGTAAGTGGTCTTACTGCTTAAGGGTATGTCGATGAGCGCTTTTTCCACCCGCAAAAACTATTTTTCTACTCGTGTTGCGATAATACCACTCTAAGCAGCAAACCTTACAGCTCGCAGCAGCTGATAAACTGCGTCGGGTTGCTTGATATTTTCACCCAAGTCCACTGCTGAGCTTCAAACGAAATCGTGAACCGAAATTAGACAAAAAGTTCAACAACCGAACCAAAAAAGAAAAGTCAAACTTAAGCCCGTGGAAGTGGAAATATTTCCGGGTAATCATGCAATGGAGCAACGCTTAGTTTCCCACAACAGCATTACAGCACTATCAATTTTCAGAACACAAGCGTCTTCGTGAGCATTTTCTCGTTGATGTTCATCACGTTTGAACGATGGCGAGCAATCACATGTCTACTGAAGAGCCCACTACAGGCGACCAGACACATCATTGTCGGTAAGTTCAGCATCGTGCGTGTTGTATACTTAGGACCAAATAAAAATTGAGTAACCCAGTTAATTTGATTATTATCAATTCAAAATCCGATCCAAGAAATTCGAATGCTGAAAAAAAAACAGACGGCCATTAAGCTCTTCCTACAAATCGGGAATTGTATTTTCCCTCTTCTCTGGGAATCCGAATTCCCACAATGTTCGAGATCGAATTTTCGGATTTGAATGTCTAATGCATTATTAGGCCCTAGTGTGTTGTTTGCCCCTAATATGTATCAATGTGAGATGGGTTCAGTGGCAAGATTATTAAATTTTTGAAACGATGGAGCACTCGCTCATTCATTGGTGACCAGTTCTTCCTGTAGAAACAATCAGATAATACATACATATAATGGTTTGTTGAGCATATTAGAGAAGTTTCTAGAATGGATTCAGATATATAATAAGAACCTTCCCATGGGAAAACTTTTTTTAGTGGTCTTTCTTTCTCCCCATCGTTCAGAAAACCTTTTGTGCTTTTTTTTTTTGCAAAAAATGAGAAGAAAAAAGAAATGAGAAAAACGAAAGTGCGTTGAGGACTATGTAGTATTCTGGTGTGAGAAAATCAGAATTCCGTAGCCATGGTACTGACTCGCTTCTAGTCCGATAGCATAAAGGTTAACTCCAATGACAGATACTGTTTTCATTGTTTTTGCTACCAACACTAATAAATTCTGAGTTCTTTGTATCTATCTCAAAAACTTCTCCAAAAGCCTACGTAATACTCCGTGAATTTTTACGGAAGAAGCCAGCTCTCACTTCTTGGATATAAATAGACTGAGAGAAAAATCGAATGTTCAAAAGCAGTATAGCGCCTTATCGTATCATCCCATTTGAACCTTGTCCAGTAATTTTTCCTTTTTTCTTCCTGCTGGGCTGGGATTTCAGGCAAGCATGGTCAGGCTTGGACAAAAACCCTTGATTAAAACCTTGAATGAACCCATTCATACTCATTTTAGTGTGTTTTGCATTTCAAAATTGACCCTTTTGTGACAAGACTACCTGAATGAATGGAATAATATAGTAAAAGTACCCTTACATTATCAAGCATACACATGCAGCTTAACTGCTACGTTTCCGTTCTACTCCTCTAGCAGTAGGTAACTAACCAGTTACTTCAGGTACATGGGTCGTGGCGATGATCATGTCGTCACCGGAACCGTACACCCTGCAACTGAAGAGAGCGGAATTCCACCGAGCGAACTTCTCTTCAATAGTAAGTCGCGGCTAACACGAGGCACTTTCTCATGAGAAGAGTCACATTTCCAGTGGGGCACACGCTGCATCGCTTCATGGTCGAGCGAGACAGAGCAGCAGTACCAGATAGTGATCACCATGTGCGCGTATTTGTCGCCGTTATTGTTCATCTCCGTACTCTGTTTACACATGAGCAGGACTCTCAACAAATGCGAGCTGACGTGAGTTTCCACGTTTCATGGATTACATAAAGAGAAACATCAGGATGACCAATACTTTGGCAAAGCTTTCATGTGAGGCATAATATAGCGCTGTGAAATCTCACCGTAGGTTCAGTTACCCAAGTTCGGGTCCATTTTCGAGACAATCTATTGTCCCTTGGATTTAACCAATTCAAACAAAGCAAATTCTCTCAATTCTTTACATGGTCTGAGGGGTGCTCCGCTGCAGTTTTATGCTCTTTAACAGCTTAGATCCCATTTCTTCTGAAATTTTTGTGAGTCTCCTCATAAATTCTCTTGAAACATACTTCAAAAAATAAAGAATGAAGACATGCTTTATAATCCGCATGTGAAACTGTATGAATTGCTCTTCCAGGTGGTACCAAAAGAAGCAAAAAAAAAAGGTTCGGCAACACGTTGACAAAGACGTCAGAACTTCAATGCGCATTCCCAATCTAACACCCCAATAATGTGGTGACTGATATACTACTCCTCAATTATAAAAATTGGCAGACCAGGTTCCATGCATGAACAATGGTGCTGATTGTTTGTAAAAGTGTAAAATTTGGTTCAAGACTTTCGGACCAACCTAATCACATTCCATCTGTTCTTACCCTCAAGCTGCCTACTTTTTCAGTTGCAGTTTATATGGTAGCAGTATGAGAGTGCTCAATTCTGCAAAACTTTCTTCGTACCGTAGAGGTTACCACGAAATGGGGTGACAGCTGTGCAGCGAAATGACCCGCTGAACCGCCGACGACCTCGACCTTGTGGATTTTCAGCGTCGGCAAGCGACAGCTAGCGAATCGAAAGAAAGCCGTTCGGATGCTCATCGCCGTCGTCTGCCTGTTCGCCTTATCGTATCTGCCCGTCCACCTGCACAACATCGCCGCGTAAGTTCACCTCGCCAGCGCTCGTTCGGCTGCAGCCGTGACCGCACCGCTTTCAGCACGTTCGACCTACTTAATCGAGACGTCGATATGAACTGGATCTACGTGCGCAAGCTGCTGCCACGCGTGTTCAGCTACTCGTCGTGCTGCTTAAATCCAATACTCTACAACTTCATGTGCGGTACGTTCATTTGAGCATTTCCATCTATATTTATTTCAGTAATATGCAAAAAATATTTACACGTACGAATCCCGTCAGGAAACAATTAAAATTGATCTGATCTACATAATAACCAGAGTAGAAACAACGTGCAAGTGACATCATTAGAAGAATAACAGTCAATGTCAACATCAGGGTTAGACGAGGGACCTCTGCTTCTCAACAGAGAGGATATTAGACAAGCTCATTAATGCTTAGCCACTCTAGCTACTGCAAAAGTCACTAGCCTACTGCGCTTACACTTACAAAAGAACAAATATTTGAAAAGAAAATCCCAAGCCGAGCCTAAGGCCCACCCCTCGTCACCCCGCACTGACATCAACTTCTTATTATCTGAGGCGAACGCAGAGACCAAGACTTATCCTATTCGTCACCTATTACTCAGACAACCGGATCATTAAAAAAGCTCAGACTTAACGGTCAAATAAGTAAAGATAAGGCTATGTCAGCTACTAAGTGATTTACGTAATTACAACTCTACACAACTACCGGACAACACTTACAAGCGCTAATTTCAGGTCGATTCCGAAAGGAGTTCGCTCGCGTGGTGTGCTGCAACGTGGGCCCTGGCAAGGGAGGCAGGAGGAGCCACAAGCTGCCTACCTCCGAGCGACTGATACACTTCTCGGAGACATCGCGGACGGCACGGAATTCCATACTTTGATGTCTTTCGTCTCGTCTCGAGTGCAGAGATTCAACGGCTCCTCATTCTCCTCCTGTTTGATTTCCATCTTCACGCTGGACTCGCTCGAAACAGAACGCGGCGACAGCATGCACACGGGCGGCTTCTCCAGGAGCGACGCGATGGACGCGTGCCTCTCGCGGAACGACCTCGCGGGCGGCGACACCTCGACGGCCACTGGTGCAGGAATCGGCACGCAGGTCGGCACTGGCGGAGGCGTTCGGAGGCGATCGTTGTGCCACATTCGCAGAGTGCGGACGTCGGCCAGGAGCGACGGTGCCACCGCCAGCGTAGCTGGGCCACCAACTCGAGCCATGAGCCACCACAGACGCTCGACGAGACGTGTGGAGAGTGACGGAAGCGGGAGTAGCACGTCCTGCTGGCAAACCGCTAGTGCCGCCAGGAGCGAGGCACAACCAGTTGGCAGCGATCGCAGACGATGCGAGAAGTGCACCAACGAGTGCGCCAGCAGTGGTGACGTTGGCAGCGGGGTCTCCGCGTTGGTGCCACGGGATGCTGAGGCCAGCAGAAGCACGTCGAACACGCAGCTCTGGAAACAACGAACGTTAATCTAGTGTTTGATCTACGGGTACGCCACGCGCACAATTGTGATAGCTGCTGTACATATTTTTATTATTAGATAAACATTTTAAAATATTAACAGCAACACAAGTTGTATTGTGCATTCCCATAATGACGGTGTAAAGTCCTTCCTGTGAAAATGCGACCTATTTTGTTAGTTTTAAAGGCTCAAGCTTGCTGAATGCTACTGGTTCTGTCCGCTTCAATAACTCACAAATGTGCAAGTTAGCCTGGAATGGTGCAAACCTGAGTATATCGAAAAAAAGTGTTTTCACAATCCGCGTTTTATGTCAGGATTTGTACTTCTTATTTGAATTACCAACAATTTTCCCATACTAACTATTTTCAAAAGACAAAAATGGTTTTCGCTTTGCTTTTATCAGCCGGTTGATCATGTTCAAATACGACCACATGGAATACTCACCTTCAAAAGCTGGATGCGATCTGCCTGCGCCAAGCAGAGGAATCCAGGAATCGTGTTGGCGAAATCGACGACGGCCTTGATTGCCGTTAGATATGAGTGAAACTGCAGTGGACAACGCCCAGTTGGCAACGGTACAATGCAGTTTTCGACCTGGAAACATGTGGATCTGCAACGCATCTGCATTACTTTTCATTTTTTCCATACAGCTCATCAAGACTACAACCTTTACGGGCACCTGGTGAAAAATAGGTGAATAGGCAGATATTTGTATGAATTCCGCGGTTACCTGCGCTCAGCATTAGAAGATGACCAATATATTTGATAGAAAAAAGCAGATAATTAAGTAAAAAAAATTACTTACCGTTCCGCGTAGTAGCGTGAACGCAGTGGCAATCCTTTCAATGGCATCTGCTTCGTTCTCAAACTGCACTGCAAGAGCATCCAGCTGGGACTGAGCCGACGTCCTCTGCATCTCTTCAACCATCTTGGCCTTCTCCCGTTTTGGAACGCGTCCAAAGCGAACGGCTGAAACACTTGCCATTCAACAACATTATGAGTCAGAAAAAGTATCTAGTTATGTCTGGTCGCCAAATCGAACGACAATGTGGCTAGGGCGATGATCGGATGGTCATGGTAAGGCGGTCGGAAAATGACCCAAAAATACTAGTTTCACCGTACTGCATTCATGGGGGTAGAGATCTGGAAACCACCTTAGCTGCCAAAGCTCCCAAGACCCATCTTCCAAAATAATGAATTTCTAAACCTACGCTCTTATTTTTCGCCCTATATAGGACATAACTACAATGCTATACCCAGAGGAGTCACCAGAAACAGAGCTCAATCTGGATTCGTTACTTGCAAAGAGACGTAAAGCTGATTTTATCACGGTAAAGAAGATCATTGCGGGGAAAATCCATCTCAACTGTGAGGAGTTTTTCACATTTCTACCTTCTATTACCAGAGGAACCAAAGTCAAACTCTACTTGCGCAAGCCCAAATCAACATGCAGGGCAATAAAATAAAATAAATAGGTAAATGTTTCACAGATTCCATAGTTCTGTAGACACTTGTGTGCGGGACGACGCTACTTTCTCTACGGTTCGTCGTGCTTCGACGGCAACCTTCGCCTGTTTTCTGGCGCTTTATCGTAAAACTCAGTAGCGCGGCAATTTCGATATGATTCGCGGAGGTGCGCGAGTTTTTTCGACTCGGCCGGCATTTGCGTTCGCCCTCCTCTCCGGACACGCAGCGAACACGATCAAGGCCTTCCCCAATTAGCATAAACTTAGTCGCACTAACGTTGTCAAGGCCAGCGCAGCGGCAGCAGCGAGTTAGCGCAGAGCACCGCACGAGCAACGAGGATACTGTATCATCGGTCAGCCGCCCAGTGAAACTGCCCGTCAACGTCGTCGTCGCGTTCTGGCGTTCGCGCAGGTCGTTCTCCCGCGCGAACCTTGGGAACTGCTGCGACCACGTTCGTTTGAAAATCGAAGCAACAAGGTCAGAGCGTAGATCTTCCACGTCTCTCCGAGAGTTGTTCTTCCGGCGTAGAAAATTCCCCAGCAAGCAACCACCACAGACGATAGTCATACGTTGTTCCACTAGGAAACTACCGCAGCGCGAACACGATAGTATTGGTGTTGATCTCTTGAAATGTATTTACATGTTGAGAACAAAATAGCAGTTCCAATCGTCTGGATATCTTTCTACCAATGGACATCCCTTCCCCAACAATTCATACAAGCATCAAATGCGGCCTTGACGTACAATGAAAAAGGAGGGGCAAAACGAGGTTGAAGTGGAAAAACCATAGTGACATGACCTTCACCTGCCATAACTGACGGTTACGATTACAATTTAGAACAGAGAACAAAACTTCTGACGAAAGTATAGTTTTAATTGATGGGAACATTCGTGAAACTCCTGTACAGGACATAATCTGCTTTCTCTGATCCATTCATCCCTCTCCTACCTCAAAACTCCGTTCAGATAGAGGAACAAGCAAGTGGTCAGAGTTCCATTTGATGGATTTTTTTTTAAATTCTAAATTCTCAACATGAAAGAGGAAACGATAATTCAAGGATTGTGACCACCTGACAGTTGAACTGGGTAAGAATTTCGTATTTATGAGCATCAAGTTTAATTCATTCGCAGAAAGAAAAAAAAACACTAACAAGTCCATAGCCATATGGATATCCCCAATGCTGAACAAGAACAGAAATCGAAGCGTAACCGTACCAGAACGTTTTCCCCTCCAGTATGTTTACTCTTGATGTTAAGAAGAGGATTCTCCAGACAACTCTTGAAACAAAACTACACAGCTGGGCTGAATTCGTGAAATAATGACCAGACAAACATAGGTAACCTTCTTGGGTATCGCATAGATTGAGTAGGTAATGTCAAGAGAAGCGAGACGTGAAAGTTGGTTCTCTAGCCTGATTTTACCTGGTTGTGCGTTCATAAACCCTAGCCCTGGAATATCACTTTGCAGTAATTCTTTCCACTCTTTGCTTCCACTGCAACTACAGCCTAATTTTGTGCCAGGAAGCAAATTCGAAAATCGGGATGGTGGTAATGCCTCAAAGAAGGAACGACTCGTGCGAAGAGCGACATAGCGAAGACGAAGATGCGGTAGAAATAGGAAAAAAGCCCGAGAGACCTTCACCGGACGGCTACCGATGCTAACAGAGCAACGTGAATCGAACCAGCGCTAAACTGTGAAACCGACATGGCGCTCAGTATGGCGACTCCAAATCGCTTCGAGGTGATCTGTCAGCGAATACCATTGCAAGCCTGCGGAACCGCCGCCCAGGTACTCCGAAATTTCATTTTTAGCAAGTGCGAGAAACATTGGCGCAGAGCTGATGTGAAGCGAAAGGGTTTGATCACTCCTGAGTGGCTCTAGATTCTATAAAGAGGTCGCTAGCTGAGTAGGCCTGTTCCCTCGTGTTCGCCCCATTCCAGAAATGACGAAAATGCGGTTTGTATAACAATAGCAGTCTGTTCGCCCCTAGGATATCAACAATAGCAACGATACATCCCCAATCCATAGCATCTTATCATACCAAGCGCGTTTTTGTTCCCGTTGGCTAAAGGACACAATGTCAAGCCTGCAATCCATTCAGTAATCTGACCCTACATTTATCATTCCCTTCTCCCACCTCCTGCCTAAGAAAAATATCAAGCACCACCTGCTACAGAAGCATTCGTCGTATCGGTTCACGGGCACATTACCCATGGGAAACTGCGCGAGAATTTGCCGACCGCAACGAACACAAAGACGACCTTAGTGTTGCATAACACAAAATGCTACGCCTGTGAGCTGTGCAGCCGCTGCATCTTCATTTAGCCATGGGTTAAAATACATATGAAACCATGCACAAAGTTAAGATGCAGTGACCTATTTTGCTTCAAGTGACCGACGTGTGGTCGAGAGTATAGACCACCTCGAAGTCGGGTAGGGTTGGACTCTTCAAAAAGGCCATAAAGGGAAAAAAGTATGATGATGATGATTCGTAAGTGTAAGTGATTCGTACTTGCTACTCTCAAGAGGACAGAGTGTAGGTTTTCTACTTTCCTATGTTGGAACAAAGATTGAATAAAGCTCAGGAACACTATTTTTGATGTATGAGGAATTGACTAGCACGGAGCAAGACGACCAGCAAATTAGCAGATCCAGAAACAGCTAGGCCACTTTTCTCGGGACAAAAAGAAGCAGGAGAGCACTTCAGTTGCTCCTTCTACGTATAAGGAAGGCTTTCCTGGATTTAGCTAATTTTCTAGAACAGTGTACAATGAAGTGTCATCTAGAATAGCCATCAAATTCCGACCTCCACATCTCCTACAAGTGCACTAACACGTATGACTCTACTCGTAGGTAATTACCTCAAATTTCAAGAGAAAAACCGTTCCCCAGTCAAGAGGAAAGTGCATCTGCTCGCTGCCATTATTTCCTATTTCACCGCTGCATGAGAAAATTGCGCCGTGAAATATTCCCACCATCTCACTGATTTTAATGGTTCATACTTTCTACACCTGCGCATGTGAAGAACTCACCGTCTCGTGACATGCCGACCATGATACACTTCTTCAGTCGGCAGTACTGACAGCGATTACGGTTGTTTCGGACGATTAGACATTCTTGACTTCGCGTGCACGGCCGGTATTGAATTTTTTGTTGGATGGATCGGCGGAAGAATCCCTAAAAGACATGGATTTGAAAAAAGGTGAAAATCACTGTTTGCCACATATTTCTGAGACTTGATCCAAATGTCAAACAGTCGAAATTATTAGAACCGGATTTCATAAGCGATTTCAAAAGCTACTGTTCTGTGTGGTTGATGAGAACCGCAGTTAATGGCAGGCATCGTTTTTCGATTTCCGCTGAGAATTTCCCTCAGGCTAGTACGTAGCGCATATTCCCAGTGACAAAAGACTGGAAATATGCAGCTGAATAGATGTGAAGAGCAGATACATTTGAACTCCATCCCAACCTTGGCTGCTGTCCTTGTCGTGCAGTAAATCTTCTGGATAACTTCCTTGAGTAATCATGTAGACGATCAAGTTGTTATCATTTACTAAGAGACTTCTAACCCCAAGCCCTAAGGACTACTTTCAATATTTTAATGTAGCGCATATTCCCACTGGTAAAAGACTGGAAATATGCAGCTGAATAGATGTAAAGAGCAGATACATTTGAACTCCATCCCAAGCTTGGCTGCTGTCTTTGTCGTGCACTAAATCCTCTGGATAATTTCCCTCAGTATCCATGTATACGAGCAAGTTGTTACCATTTACTAAGAGACTCCAGACTAAAACTCCCCTATCATCACTTTCCCCCACTGTCGAAGCGCCCGTATGTTGGGCATGCGATTAACTAGGTTGTAGACTGGCCCATATATCGACACCGCGCGGCAGACGATTACCTCGATCGGCAGCAACGAACAAAATCGAAGCCACTACGCCACAGTGTCATCATCAGATAGCCCAAATTCGAAGGTCGACAGGTTCGCCACCGAGTTGCAGCGACACTGGGCTCTTAATCGGTTCTTTCAAAGCTATTTCGATTTCGGTTTAGCTCATAGTCGAGATTCGCCCTTCTTGAGCACAATAAAGCCATTATTTTCGTGAGGCAGTTCAACATTGTCCTAGTGGCTTGCGATTCTGGAACTTAAAAATCTTACAAGGAGCCGCAAGTTCGAAAAAGGTGTTCTGAGCCCAACTGTTCCAAGATGAAACGCTCCTGCAAAAACCTGCCTCCACTCATGAAAACTTCACTCCTTTCTCTATAGAACATCGGAACGGAAGACTTCCGAAAAAGCATGGATCCCTAGCATAGAAAGCATTGCATGAACGCTGCCCATTACTTGTGAGCCCTCCCCTCCCTCTCCCTCCTCTTCCAAATGATTGTCTGTGTAAAAGATCCACAGTCTCCAATGGTCAACGTGAGGAGGAAAGTAGGCACCTACTAATCGTGCAGCGGAGAGAATTTCTGTCGTGAATCGACAACGATCTTTCCGCGCCATCAGTCACCGCCAGACGGAGAGAATAGCGAGCGAAAACGGCTTGTGACCTAGTTAGCGCGTCGTAGCCGCTACGTGGCTTACAGCGAACTACAAAGAAAACCTTGAGAATCACCGACGGCGCCGAAGTCACGGCACCCGTCTGCGCGAGAAACGGAAAGGAAATCGGTCCGGCTCTGGAGCCCCAGGATTTCGAGATATGTAGACTTCCGTGGCTTTCGAACGATTCCACCTCCCCTCGTCCACCGCATAGTCTCCTCACCGAGCACACGGGCACTTAACCTTGTCTGACATTGCCAACGAGAGCGGCGGCGACGGCGCACGCAGCCAGCGTCTGTGATCACTCGGCGTTTTTCGCCGCGCCAAAAAGTGTCGCTACATAATGGACGCTGGCTGTAAGAGGAGGCCACGATAGATGATGGCATGCGAAAGCGCACCCGTACAGAGCGCAACCATCGAGCCACCCCGAACCAGTTCCGCGTCGAGGGCAGCGGGACACGCTGGTGGCGCTGGTGCTGTTGCAACCGACAATGCACACGCATACGTACAAGCACTCACCTTGCATCCTTCGCAGGCGAACACACCGTAGTGGAAACCGCTAGCCTTGTCCGAGCACACTTGGCACAGCAGAGTCGTCGTGGAGAACTCCTCACTGCCGCCTGTAACAGAAAACTGAGCATTTAATTTGCAGCATCGCTCTGGACCGCAAGAACTTTACAATAAAAATAAGAATCTTGTATTGGTTTATTCTTTTTTATTTTTATTATTATTTTATATAATTTTTATTATTTTCCATTCGGGCTCCCAAACGGCGGGAACACCAATATTTTTCCCACGCCCCCCCCCCCCCCCC
>JARK01001593.1:289565-316606 GCA_000688135.1 Ancylostoma ceylanicum
CGCCTCCTCTTTCTGGGTCTGCCACTGGTATGGGTATGATTTGACCACAGTTGAGAATTCGTCTCCACAAAAAAGAGACCACAGTTGAGAATTCGTGCCCCTTGCCCACCCTTCTCGCCCGCCTCTTCGAATTCCACATACTTCGCCGCGTTATTCTTCCCTCTTACATTTCTCTAACATTGAAGACTCAAAGACCACTAATAAAGGACTACCTTTCATAACGCCCTCCCCCATCTCTCGTTACCCTCGACACCACTGCACCGTCACGTTATCTGACCCCGCAGAAAGTATGGAATTTCGCAGTGTGTGCCCTCGCCGACGACGTGACCTCTACATGATGCTCGTGTTGCTACTCTTTCGAAAACATCCCGTGATTCGTTCGTTTTCGCGCGCAAGGAGCCGACACATGAACGTCGCTCGCTACTCGAACAAAGAAGGAACGCGAGGACAACATCGTCGGCACTGTCCGCTGAAATCACAACGCCCCAAGTGCAAGAGGAGTACGGTTCAAGAAAACAGCCCAGCGAGCACGACTGCGCCATCAGGACATCCTTACGTCCATTCTGCTATTTTGGTGCAGCCTGGAGTTGATACGTTGTTCTAATTAGGCAGCCCAACGATCACGACACTTCTTGCCGTATAAGAGAAAACTGCGTACGCAATTTCTCCACCACCTGCTCCCTTTACGTGAACGACCTCGAGCCACTGAATCAAATCTCTAACACTGACCGCGATCGGCAAAACTGCATTAACTAATGGGGAAAACTTTTACTAGAACCACTGTCGCAGCTAACCTCACTGGGTAATTATGAGAGACCATGACAGTGGAGGAGAGTTTTTCGAGTCTTTCTTCACTTCCTGCTAGAATGACCCTTCGTAGCACCTCGTTTGAGTAGAGTGGGCAAGACGCGCTCCACTTGTACTTTCTCGCTTTTGAAAAGGACCGGATTTGATGGTGCGAACCATGAGATGGCGTCTCAGCGCGAGCATTGACCCAATTCGCAACCGGCTCCGCGATGCACCAATGTTCACCGAAAACATGGCAAAACTCGTGCTCCTTCGAACACAAAACGGAGTGACGTAGACCTATTCTAGCCATTCAACTACATTTACGCTGGACAACCGCCACACGATATTTCGAAAATTGTGCAGCAAAAATAACCCCTCAGCAGGGCCTACACCAGCAGGAACGCACTTACACACAAGCGAAAGTGCAAATGAGTAGATTTTGAATTCGAAACTGCCATTCAAGAGAAAGATCGAGAAGAAACGCGCGCCAACGGCGGGGAGCGAACAAAGGATGGCGCACCGTCGCCATTACCGTCACCATCACAAGTCGAACATTAAAGTCTAACACAACACAACCAGGCAGAGACTCATTTCCAGCAGTACACAACGACGCAAGCATTCTGGAGATCTGGGTTCCTTTATACGGTAATTAAGCTGAGTAGAAAGTAATGAAAGAGATGGTAGTCATGTCCCGCTTTTTCCTCCATCTCCTTTGAATCATCATTCTGAGTACAACGCTAATCCATGATCCCCTCGCAAACTGCGGAGGCAGCGGTTCAGGAAAGATGGAGATCATTGATTTGAAAAGATACAAATATACCATTTTCTTGGCCAAAAAAAAAACCATAGCCATATCAGTAGAGGTGGCGGTCAATGAGCAGTAGCTTAGGAGAGCATCAAAGATCATGAACGAACAGTTGCGCGTTCCATCAGAAGATACAAAAAATTGGAAAGCAGGGCGGTGCAGGGTAGAGTATTCTGCCGCGGCTATTACCCTTTAATCACGTCCACCAGTTACAAGACCTGATCTATCCAGATAAAGGCAATGTTTTCTTTAAGTCGCATGTATCATCGTGACAACCCAAGGTAAACGCATCAGCACTACACAAACTTACCGATCGCTAATATGGGTGCCAGCACTTTTACCCTGGGTAATTTCAATTATCCACCCAGACTTTCGTCGTGCACTTCGTGTCATGACATGGTATTGTCCAATGCATGGCTCACATCACCAGATTCGACGCGAATGATGCAGTGGTGGAGCGATGAATATTTGAAGACACTCTGCTTGGATGAACGAAATTATTGCTGACCCAATGGTTAATGGTGTTTCTTACTCCCATAAAGGAAGATGATTCGTAGCCACTCTGCTGCCCCTCTGTTAGCGATCGAACAACAAATTTGAGCACACCGAAATGCTAGTAACGAAGAGTATCACATCTCCCTTTTCTTCCAAAAATTTCTCTTTCCACTAAAAAGTTTCACTCATTTTTTTCTTCAATTGAACTTATACCAATACCAGCTTGTTTTGAGCATGGTGAATGTTGGTTCAAATACAGACTTCTAAGCCCAAAATAACGGCTTTGACGCTGTAACAAGTCATTACCCAATGACCTCAGGGCCCGGATGCGTCACTGAAAACATAGAGAATTTCATACGGTAGCCAAAATTACCAGTCGCCCGCAGACGGGTAAGGACAACGTTACGTGTGGGTGAAAATGTTGATAGATGCCATGTATAGTGTAAATTTTGGTTCGTTAACACGTTTACCAGGGGTAATCTCAATGATGCATTCAGGCACGTAATCCTGCTGGTTTGTTAATACACTATCATGGAAAGCGGTTCACATGTTGGTTTCGATGAACAAATCACAAAAACCCTACAAAAATTAATAAAAACATCGCGAAAAAGGACGTGCATCTGCACATTCTCCATGTCTTTGATAGAGTTATCAAGCTTTGAATCAAAACCTTCACTTCAAACCCACTACGAAGTACTCTATTACACATGCCAGTTTTCCATAATTCTGTGGGGTTTTCCACGTACGACACTTCTGTTCGAATTGTGATCACGATAAGGTGA
The DNA here is from genome assembly GCA_000688135.1 of Ancylostoma ceylanicum. Lineage (NCBI taxonomy): Eukaryota > Metazoa > Nematoda > Chromadorea > Rhabditida > Ancylostomatidae > Ancylostoma > Ancylostoma ceylanicum. The sequence goes on from JARK01001593.1 coordinate 292,437, forward strand.
CTAGGTAGTGGAAAGGGTGGCGATGGAAAACGACGTCCTTGTCAGTAGCGATAGGTGAGCGCGCCACCGGCAAGCATCACGTGCGAAAGTCGGTCAAGTTCAAGTTCGACGCGACAGTCTGCCGAAAAAAGAAAACGAACGAAAAAAGGAACCCTCGACAAAGACGATGACGACGGCAAATGAGAAACGCAGGCTATGGGGGTCGCTCGAAAACATCCTCAAGGTCGACACCACTAACCCAGCACATCAGGGGATCTGCACTCGTGGATCGCAAGACGTACACTTGTGCCCATTGCCGTCCATGAAAAGTCTACCATTATTGGAAAGGACTACCTTTCTACAATACTAAACCTATGTGTGCCTTCAGCTGCCATAGCAGAATACGCGCAAACCCTTCGGTTTCGACGTGACACCACCTGCAACTCACCCTCATCTATTATCTCTACAGATGAGCAACATTACGCTGGCGCTGATCGGATGGGCACGACAATTCCATCGCCGGGGCGATTGACCCGAAAAAACAACACAACAACACAAGTGCAGATGGGTTAACTGGGACGTAAACACGGCCGCCAATCGCAGTCGACGTCACGCGACGCACAAATATCCTAAAAAGAACTAGGCTAGCCTTAGCCGTCGAAATGACTCATGCATCGAAAACCGCCGATGAATTGAAATTCCTGATCCTTCGATCATAAGGAACGAGAGTCGAAACCGAGCAAATTACCTTTTTAAGGGCATTTCCTTCAGCTGAATTCTCAGCATGAGCCTACACCTGTGCCAGTATTGGTTTCCCTCCTACCTTTCCTAGCCCAAACGGCTTGAACGGACCACGCAATCCACACCACCGAGAGGGGAGTTAATCGTGTCGTAATAAATGCAGTTCTATATCGCCAACTAATCGGACAGCGACGGGCAAGCGTGAACAGCGAAGCAGGACACCGTGTCAAACTTTGGCCTTGTTGTAGGACAGGTAGAGTATTAACAGCAACATTTGTGTTGGGGAAAACGCAAAAGCGCCTCTTAAGTTAGGAAACAGTGATGATAACAAATGACGACACGCGAATAATGAACCGAACATTACCGTAGCAATGTGACCCATCAAAATTTCAATGTAAAACCCAGAACTTTTCGTACAGTAGCCAAAACCCTCACAGATGTACTCTTAAAATGGTGTAGGTAAAGAAGAAATATAAACATGTGGAAAAGATGTAAATTTCTTCTTCCATATAAAGATGAAATGAACTGCTCAAATTCGCAGAAGTATTGGGTTATATACAGTGAAATTCCGCGCCCTTTTAATCACAAGTGAACTGGTCCAGAAAAGATACACGTCTGGTCTCTCGCGCTTTTGAAACATAAAATATTGAAAAAACATTTCATCAGTTCATTCTTTCCCGTCGAACAAGAACAGAACTGATCGCCAGACACATTGTTATTAATTGGTTATGACAAAAAGAGAATTTCCAAAAAATAGAAAAGGGTGAACAAAATGCCAACCTCGATCTGAAGACGAGTGATTGGAGTCGCTCGCCGAGTCGTCGCTTGGAGAAGACAGCACGAACGAGTGAATTGCGGAGAGGAAAAACGAATCTCCACCAATGGCGGCGTCGTTTGGCGACAGCGCATGCGGAACAATCGGTCGAAAAGCGGAATTCGTCGCCACTTGGATGGGGCTAGCGAGCTGCTGCGGGCTCGAGAGTTGAGCCGACGTGGTCGCCACCATTAGCGACGTCGTCAGTGGACTGACGGCGGACGACGCCGACGACGTCGTCGACGAAGACGACTGCGGTGGATGTTGAGTTACCGGTAGTTGGCCAGGCAACTGGGCAACAGGTCTCGAGACCATCATTATACAGGTTAGAAGATCAGCTGATGAGGATGAGGTGAAAGTGGGAGGTGAAAATCAGTGAATCACAGGAATGGGTCACCGGCGCACGACTGCCTGCTGCCAAACTGTGCGAGCGGACGATCGCGCGCCACAAGGTCATCATGCTACGCTAACACGCCCACCCCACCAACCCCCTTCACCACCAGGAGCACTGAGCATCACCAGTGATGACGAGAGCAGCCCCATAGCAAGCTAACAATAAGTAGGATCTAAAAACTGACTTATCCGAGAACATCTGAAGGATTAATGAAGCCGTTAGTCTAGAAGTGATTAAGCAGACTATAAGCAAAGGGTAAGAATCACAGATGGAGAGAATCTTGGCGCAGCCAAAGGTGAATATAGTTATAAATAGATATGTACAATTTTACACTTAAAAAATGAAAATCAGAACCTAAATGAGGGTCCGCAAGAGGATAGGAATGTATTACGAGATGATAGAATTGTTGGCCGTTTGACGGCTAGGCAAGTCTTAAAGACCATTTTCATCGTTAAGCAACGAAGCTTCGTCCTCCTCTTCAGAAGTGCGTCGTGACTCCTCGCCACGAGGTTGTGACTTCCTGTGATCTACGACCGCTGCACCAATAAACGACAAAGATATTGGGATGGCAGCTAGAAGTTGTATTCCAGATGGCGGTTGCCCTCGAATCACCGCGTCAGCCAAGAAAGAAAACGGAATCGCCAGCGTCAGAGAGAGTGACGCCGACAATGAGTCAGTCAGTCCAGCAGCGGTCAACCAGAGGTAGTCGCCAAGGAGAGTACCTGAAACCGCAGTGTAAACGAACAGCAAAGGAGTATGATAGAGCATATCATCATAGTGAAACCTAGAGAAGGCAATCAAGGTGAAAAAGCACCCAGCAGAGGAATAGCGAGTGCGCCAGTTGGCTGAAAATGGATGCAGAATGAATTTCGAAAATTTTCTACTCTCAGACATCCTCGACATTTGTCATTCATTAACAGTGTACCCAACCCTTAAAAAATGCCGAAAGGATACCGATAAGCACAAGCGACAGCAAATAACTAGGTTAGAAACAATGCTAGCGACCACATTACTAGACACGTGGACCGCGGCGTTAGCGTGAGATTCTACGCCGTCTTTTCGCGCAACCTATGCACCTTCTGCATACATAGGTGCTGTATTAGGGCTTCTCAAACTGTAGAACTAGTGGAGGGGCACGAACTCCACAAAAACCTCTACGAACGTTTGTCACTCATGATCATAATCAATATTTAAACAGACTAACACAAGGCGTTTATGTATTACTGGCCTTTTAGAGTTAGGGAAGGCATTCTGGAGCGAACAGCAAATTCAAACCCTTAGTCTTTATAACGCGAGCATAAAAGAGAGTGGCAGCCGAGATGACGCAAACATTCCCAAACTCTAAAAAGACTAGTACAACATATAAGGTGAAGATATTGCAATCAAAAGCGTAAATCCAATACATTCTGACTTTAACAGTATTCTCAAATACAGCTTTCCGTTATAAAAACGCAAAAAAAAACTTATATAATTGAGGCTTTCCGTAATGAATAGGAAGCTATAGCAGTGAATGTGTGTATGGCAGAAAAACCTTAACATATCAACTTATAACCCTCTAAACAACAGAATTTCTCAATCTAAAAACGAGCTCAATTTTCAAGTGCTTTCCACTTGAAACCACTGCCACCCCGTTATTGGCTTTAAGAACAGGTTAATTTCCTTCTGATCACTAACCGAAAATAGCAGAGAGCACAATTGATCGTATTTGTTCGCCATCTGGGAGCGGATGCAGCTTCTCTATGCCGTAAGCATCGAGAATAAAGAGCAATGGAGTGCCGACGACCACAGTTAGTAGACCAATCGAGCCTGCAAGGGAAAATCCGTGAAAGTCAAAGAGAATTGTGACTACTGTTCTGATGAGGGTTTCCTGTTCGCGAATTCATATATTTTCACAAAAATTTCGTGAAATGTTCACAAGATCACAATTCAACTAATAATAATTCATTCTATTGTGAAGTGGATCTAATTCCCGTAAACCCCGACATTGCGGGTAAAGTGTACCAGATCGTTGACTCATGAGCAAAACAGAGGAATATCTACCACAAATAGAAGCATATGATACCTTCACCTGGCCTTCTTCATGCCAAAATGAGCTTCAAACAATTGCGAGATACGATTGACGGTGCAAAATTGGCATAATTTGCTCGAATTACCGATGAAATGTTAATAAACCTAATATCTAAAGTTCTCTAGCAAAATTAAGAGCATAAAGAGGAAAACCCCCGCTAGTGGTTTCCCTACAGATTTTCATGCCAACCTTTATCCACTTACCAACTAGTAGACAATAAAATCATCACAAATGGCATGACAATTTTCGGCAAACATATTCATCATCATTGGTTATCTTTCTCATCACCTAAGGAGACAGGCACCAGCTGGCAGCTCGACCGCAATGGCCGGACGAATGAGGCGCAACGCGACCATTGTGTGCGAGATACACATATGTTCGCAATAGCCAACATACCATCACAGATGAACAGCTCATCAGTCACGAAACTACGAATCGCCGACATTGGCAAGAGCTAGAAGAAAGAGCACATGGCTGGTGCTAGCCAGGTAAGACCTGTGCAAGGTCTGTGCACAGAACAGTAAAAATATAAACGAAGCACAGTCCCGCATAAAACTAGAGCAATCACATTGATACAAGCCATTCATAAATCATTTTTCTGTGAACACTTCACCTTTTTGCTTTTTTCTGCTATTCTTCCTTGTGTACACTTCCATCATTCAATTTGTTCGTTTTTACTGGTTACTATTTGATGTGTACCATGTGGTTTCATCACGTGCAAAAAAAAAACAATGGTCCACTCTTTCAACACGCTCCTCACATTACTATTCCAATCACTTTGGTTCGATAACGCCCAGTGCCAATCAAGCGATCCATCCCTCCGAGATTGGTAAGTTGGTACCAGAGGAATCTCTGAGGGTAAACCACACATACGCATTCAATACCTCTACGATGCTCAGATGAAGTCGAACGCTCGGTGCATGCTACAATCGGGATTTATTAACGCCAACCACTTTATTCTTTATCCTTTAATACCATCACAAATGTGCCTCTGCTCAGACAAACCTTTAAAAGTTCCGGAAGCGATCTCGAACCTTCCTCAAGCCACCTAGGTTAGTTTTCAGGATAGTTCCCAGAAGTTGCAGCATGACTTCGCTAAGGTTTCGATAAATGGCAAGCTACGTGGGAGTTCTGGCCAAATGTCTCGGAAGGTCTGTCTTCAGTGAGAAATTCACTGCTTCTTTCACCTCTTGAGGGGGACGAGATGATTCTCACCTCGTCCTCCTCGAGCGGCTTCTCCTCTTAGCATTGTTTGCCTTCAGATATCCCCTCTTACTTAACAGCAAGGTTCCATAATCTTCGTTTCCAAGAATCGAATGGATGCAATTATATGGTACAAACAACTATGAACGTAACATTTTTTTTTATCATTTTAGAGCCCTCCTTTCAAATTAAGCGCACAGCGCATTCGCTTGGCTAGCAGCAAGATGTCTAAGAACAAGAATGCCCTTTTTCTAGAAGGATCAAATCCCAATTACTTTTACTATTGATATCAATGAAATATAATAACATCAAGAAATATAGGTTGAGCATCGCGTATCTATGCGCGCATAGTAAAATTAAATGAATAGCAAGTTCCGCTACCTGAACTCACAGAAGTTTGTACACACTTTCCTAGACACTTCTTTTTCACACGTTTCTTAACCAAATGGAGAAATTGAATGCGCTTGTAACGCACATGCTAAAAACCCAACCCTATTACATGCTGACTCGAAAACGCTGGTAATAATTATCCAAAAGGCATCAACTATACAACAACAAACCATCATGCGTACCAAGAATTAAGCCGTGTACTTTCGAATGAAAACAAAACTCGCGAAAATCTCCATAACTGGATGAATGGGTTGTGTAAATCAGATCACTTTCCCCGAAACACTCTGTTTTACAGTATTTACTGAGGCTTACGAGAAAATTCGAACGGGATGAAAGTAAAACGGCACCATGGCCACGTGAATAAAATAGCCCCACACCATCGCGTCACCTAGTGGAGGAAGGTGGAGAGAATACTTGGACTACTTTATTATCTAGCGCTTAGCCATTCGAATCTTGTCATCGACAAGTAGGCATTTCCCACCATTCCCACTATCAGACCTTCGAAAACTTAAGAGCTTAAAATTTACACTATTGGTCGCGTGGCACGATCCACTGAGACTGTTTCGAAAAGTGCTCGTCCGTAATCAACTTTTGCCAACATTTAGTCCTGCAACAACTTCGCAGGAAGGTGATGGCATTTTTGTTGTCCTTTCTTAGTAGTCATAAACTAGCCTTACAAGCGCAATATATTTCACCCAATATCAGCACGCATCATTGAGATTACCCATGGTAGACGTGTTAAAATAGAATACTAAGATTTACTCTATGTTGCATGCACTCATCAAAATGTTTATCGTGACGTTTTCTATACCAACCCCCCGCCCATGGATATGACTACCCATCCTATGGTAATCATACCAATTGGTGTGAGGTTACACAACCTTTTACGTAGGTCCTTGGGCAGGAAATGTTCGATTTTGAATGAAGAGAATGTGTGTAATGGTTTCCAAACAAAACGCGGGACAAGCAATAAAAATAGGTCCATGTGCTAGCACGACAGCCTTGCCATTTCAAATGCGCCGGCAGCTTGAATGGAAAGCAAGGGGCGGTGGTGATAAAATGGCGAAGCTCGTTTTCAACATTTTGAAAATTAATTTTTTTTCCAGCAAGAAGTATGCTAATCTCAAGATTTGTTGTCATTTCGAGCAAGGTCTGGCCAGTACACTGAATAACAAGTGAATTCCCATCACTGCTCTGGTTTAAGTGTCGTGGTTTCAGAGCAAGTGACGGAAAATGGGCATTCATTTTTGAGTTACATATGCGGGAAAATTCGTTTATAGAGGCATTTTGTCCTGTCCTATTGACGCGAACATCCATAATATATATGTGTATGTGATATGAACGTCATATGTGTGATATGAACGTCAAACCTTGCTATTTGCGCGGACCTAGTTTGACACTTATCCGTCCTCGCACCAGCTTGCAGCTCATCCTTATCCATATCCACCAAAAGATTTTCTTGACAGGTTCATATCACCAAGAAAAAGTTTCTCAACTTATCGGTGTGAGTCCATTGATCACCTACTCCCTGTCAAAACTCGTCTTCGATGTTTCGAGTTGTCTTCGCTTGACTAACTCCGCGATGGAGCTCACATCCAAAAGTGACATGACTTTTTTACCCTCAACTACGTTTGCAAATTTTGAGAGCTGATCAAAATCAAGGGAGCTGCTTTGAAAAGCAAAATGCACCTCCATAATGAAATGAACACCGAGAAGTGACCAACAAAAATTTTGAAGAAACCGACTGGCGAACTGATCACTCAAAAAATTCGGACATTTCATTCTTGACGATCTGATACTAATGGGGATTAGTTCTCGAAATATTTCAAGTCTGGAAAGTTTTCTTGCGTGTCAATACCCTTCCCTTCAGGACCAGCGTAAAAATAAATTGTACGTGTGTGGACACAATGGATTCCTGGCTGTCACACCCAGCTGTAAAGGTGCCAATCTCCCAGAATAGATGTAGGACTTCGATAAGCGAATGTTTGTCCCCACCAATGAAATAGGGAAGAATACTCTCTTCAAGAAGCTATTTCGTCATTCGATAAATCCAAAATTATCATACATCTATTAAGAAAGAGCAAACGAACAAATCTGTGCCAGAAAACAGAGGTGAAATTGCTCTTAAACAAACAAAAGGACTGTTATGGCGCGATTTCCGTGTTTGGCTGCAAAAATTTTACTACTGCCTAAAGCGAAGCTGACAATGAACCTGGAAGTGCCCTAGCTATCTTTCAAATTTCCCGGAGATTTTTCTGGGTTCCATGGTAGGGAGGCTTCTACTACACCCCACAGGAGTTTGGAGCCTCCTCTCATATAGATGGAGCAGTAGTGGGAGGAAAAGCACCTCCACTACTTGCGCGCGAGAGCCCAAGTCCTACCTGGACTTTCCGAAGTCTGTGTACATACGAGACGAGGAAAACTCAGAATCAAAAATGATTTTTATGCTCACAACAAGGTCATAAAAATAACCACTACTTTTTCCAAGATCCTCTTCCGGGGGTTTTTAGCGAGCGTCTATGCTTGTCCAAAGACTTTTGCGGCACCCTGTATATCCTAACAATAAGAAGTCCATTCGCTGTGCGAATAGGTCCAGCAGCCAGATGTATCACTAAGGCTACCCAAGGTAAACGTGTTAACGCCACACAAATTTGCCCATTGGTAACACGCGCGTCAATATGTTCACCCTGGGTAATGTCAATGATACGCCCAGGCAAATAAACTCGCTAATATGGAAGTAGCAGAACCAGCTGTTCTTCCAGCATATGGATATGCAAAACAGCACCTTAAATTTTCATATGCGCATTCAAGCCAGCACTTTGACGGTTTCTTTCCATCCTGTCAACGTCCTCATTACCGACTCATGCAAAGGCAAACGGATAAGGGAAAAATGGATGGGATGAGGGACCTTTCTGTATTGTTCTCGAATGCGGGTCGAAGGGTCACCCGGTTGACCTCACTACGCACAATCCACCAAAACCACTACCCTGCCAAGGACGTCACTAATTAGCATGAAAGACAGTCAATGCCAGTCGTTTTCGACACAACTAACTACGTACTCGCATCCGCTCAACTAGGTTAAATGTCAGCCACAACTCGTAAAATCTCAACAGTTATCAACCTTGAACCACGAAATATGTGTCGTCGCGCATCAAAGTAGCCTCGTCCCAGACCCGGAAAAAGAGGCTACAGGTATCAAGAAAATTCGGACACAAGTCCAGATTGCACTGCCACTTACAATACCATGTATCCACGTAAACCTAAATGAAGGCAACAAGGACCTTTAGTCGTGCATTCGCCATCTCTGCGGTGGAAACTTGCTAAAAAGTAGTAGTGATTCCGTACAGCAATCGAACTCCTAGCAATCACACCAATTTTCATGGATTTACAAGAGTAATTAGATCGATACAATAAAAGCACGATACAGTGCCACATTTTTTCCAAACCAATCTCGTCAGCTGAACAAGAGACAGCCTCTCAATCCAGTCAGATCAAATCATAATGAAATCCAGACCTGGCTGATTGACAAGTCGTAGGGTACAAAATACCGATACAAAGGAATTCTCTGCGCTTCTTAGGAGAATCCTTTTTTTAATTCAAGGTGTGATCTAGCCGAGCAAATCCCTAGTAACAACTAAGTGCTCTATAAGATTGATTAGAGGCACACACGACCACTAGGAGAAGGAGATAAACCACATGCACAACCCAAGTGATCCTCTGATCTAGTTTCTGTGACCGAGAACGAACGGTGCGTCAGATATTCCCTGGCAGTGTAATGCATCCTAATTCATTGACCAGAATTTCAAATTTCGTTATGGCTACTTGGGTGAACACAACATTCTCAACCGTAGAAATGATTAGCGATATGCAAAAGTGAGGGGTTTCTTCTAGCTCTTCTACACCGTATTCCACGTTTCTTTTTGATGTTTAAAGTATACTTTGGACCGAATAAAAATCGAATAATTTTGTTTCTTTAATAACAATCTAGGGAATAATTCGAACATCTAGATATTCGAGAATGAGGAGGCCCTAGTGCTCTTCTTCTCATTCGTGCAGCACTGTAATGGTCTCCCATGTTGGGGCATTCGAATTTTCGATTTATTCGAAATCGAATATTTTTGCTTTCGAATATCGAATATTTCGAATAAATGGAAAATTCTAATGTTCCAACATTAAAGACCACTGTGGTGCTGTACGAAAGAGAAGAAGAGCTTTGGGGCTTTCTCATTCTCAAATATCAGGAAGTTTAAATTGTTTCCTGAAATGTTATTAAAGTTATAAAAATTATTCGGTTTTTATTCGGTACAAAGTATAGTTCAAAGGTGTGATCTAGTTGTATCCATGTATAATTCTGATTTCAATCAATTACTTCGTTTGATACTCGTTTGATATGAACGATAATAGATTTCTGTGCTACGTTTCAATGGCTCCAAACCGAAACAGCTGGTGATAACAATCGTGAGTTTGGAAGTGCTGGACAATGACCCGAAATAATCTATGGAGGAGACACGAGTTTCCAAAACAATAACAGATATGAGCTTCCAAACTACAGACGATAGTCAAACGAGGTGAACTTTATGTTGTGGGCAAAAACGGCGTATACCAGCATTTCGGTCAAACGAAATCCAGAAATGATATACGGCCACGTTTCTTTCACATTACTTGTCAGCGCGTTTAAATAAAACGCGGTGTTCCCGTGAACAAACGCTTCTTCAGCATTTCGATATTCGCGTTGTTTTCTTCTAAAAACATTGATCTTTGATGGCTATGGTTCTCATAAGCCTATGAAAACCATAACAAAATCACACAGTGATGATCTTACATACATAGGGTGTCTCAAAATAATCTTTAAACTCTTTAAATTTCAACATCTAGACCACAAACAATATGAATGATGAATATGTCCCCATATTACACTGAAGATTTCCAGATGAAAAAAGAAACCATCGATGTCAATGATTTCCGCTCAACACTATGGAGAACAGGTCAGCAAACAGTCGGCTATGGTAACATCTTGATTTATCTTCCATGGAAGAGCAGTCACATGTGAGAGGTACCGCACAGTGTTGTGAAACGGAAATTTGCAACAAAGGTGGCCAGACACACTACAACTTGACCTGAAGCATGTGGACGTCCACCCAGAGCAGACACATGATAAAGCATAATGGCGTCAGAGAATCAGAAAAGCGGAACACGCCAAAGAATGAGACAAACGCTAAAGAAGAAGAAAGAAAAACAAGAAGAAGAAAAATACCCGTGTTAGCTGATGCTGATGTCAAAGCTACTCGTATTCAAGTAGTATAAAATATTTTGGGGCACCCACTAACACCTTGAACTGACAAGAGGATCCTTGAATAAAAAAGGTGAACAAAAATTACAAAGGTAATAGCGCGCCGTGCATCTCTGAAACCTGCCAAAGTTTTGGGTTGTTTTCGCCCGTCTTTTATAATAAATTCTTCCAACTGTACGGTGTACGGTAACCCTTAAAGGCAGCACCCGCGGAAATCATTGCGTTGAAGACTTCCCCGAATTTCGGGGTTTCTGGGGACGGCAAACTCATAGGAAAGGATGAGACTGCGTAAAAGACGCAGGAAAGGCAAGAAATGAAGGCGCTCTCTCCCATGTTTCGAAGGCGCGGACGAGTGGTCCGCTGTAGGGTGTGCGCGCGTCCCGCCACGAAACTCTGTGAATGGTGCAAATTGCACGCATCCACTGCGCCAGACCACCCACGGCGGTAGCGTTTGCTGGCGCGTCGAGCCGTTGAAAACCCGCCGTGGTCGCGACATCGGTTCTTCTTTCTCTGCAGGTAGGTTGTCATTCCTTGTGTTCTTCTCACATTTGTGATGTGCTCACTCTCTATTTTATCACTCACATCTCAGCTCCGAGTCGAGGATTTCGGTTGGTGCTGCCTTTGAAGAATGATCTCATAGTACGTACTTTCGTGGATGGTTGAGCCGTTACTCCCTCGCAGCTCCTAATGCTAAGGCATGAGAGAAAAGCGCTGCTTCTAAGTGCATCAAAAAGTATGAATTGGGAACAAAAGAGATCATAGTGATTGTGAAAGACCTGTTACTGAAGGTATGACATCCAATATTCCTAAATAATACGCCAGAAGACACTTCATATTTTGACACGTCCTGTGCCTGCATATTGTTGTTATTTCTTGCTGATGAAAATTTCAAATTTAAAAAAATCAAATTTAGGTTTTAAAATTGATAGGAAGAACACAATGCTTCATCGAACGCCGTTTAAGTAGTCTTATTGTAATTTTGGCGTAAGATTAGACGAAACTGAGACAGAAATCACAGCCATGGTTGCATGATCGAAAGGGCAACATCACACAGTCAAAAACCGATAGTTTATTAGTTTTTACACCACAGGAAGTTAAGTTACACAACACACGCCTTGAAAAACTTTTGTATAGATATAATTCGTCCGTTGAAAAGGAAATTATCGAATCGAAGAATTCTTCTAAGCTTTATTCCTACATTAGCGCAAGACTTTCAAGTGGAAAGAAGTTGAACAGCCTCATAAATGATGATGGTACCATGATCTATCGTGATGAGGACAGAGCTGAGTTACTAGCGAAACAATTTCAAAAGGTCTACAGTGTCCCCCGCGGAAATGAAAACAGTACATGCGTCTCCCTATTTCCTCAAATGGAATCTAGTCCTTGGTTCTACAAGGAAGAAATCCTTGAAGTTCTCTCTAAATGCTCAGACTCTTTATCAGTTACATCAGATTTTATTCCTATGACCTTCATCAGGGAGGTTTTGTATCAAATTGCATATCCACTTGAACACATTTTCAATTTACCCTACATGACTGGAAAAGTGCCTACACGTTGGAGGCATGCGCTAATTACACCTATTCCAAAGAAGCCCCCTTATTCCTCCCCAAGTAATTATCGTCCAATAAGCATTACATCAATATTTGCTAGAACATTTGAAAAAATTCTCAAAAAACATTTCGTCCGGCATCTCGAAAAGAATTCTATCATTTCTAGCAATCAACATGGATTCTGGAAGGGGAGGTCTATCGAAACGGCCCTACTTGTGTGTTTGAATGAGTGGACGAAAGCACTTGAGAAAAAAACAACAAGTTCATGTTATCTACTTAGATTTTGCTAAGGCGTTTGACAAGGTCCCCATCAACAGATTGATAGAAAAGTTAAACATCATCGGAATCCACTCACGCGTTGTTCAATGGATATGCAGTTTCTTACAGAATCGCACCTACCAAGTACGCGTCGGGGACAAACTCTCATCTTCGTTTCCTGCGTATAGTAGTGTCCTACAAGGGGGAGTGCTATCTCCCCTACTCTTTCTAATCTATACTTTTGATCTCCCTGCAGCCATATCTAAATTTGGAGTTGAATGTCAAATGTACGCTGATGATCCAAAGATCTACAAAGTCATTAGTAAGACTGAGGATATAGATGACTTACAAAAAGCGATAGATTACGTGAGCAATTGGTCAAAAACTTGGGAGCTCCCACTGGCAGTCGACAAAAGCTGCGTTCTACCGATAGGACGGGGACCGTTCAATCCCTCCTATCAACTTGCTGGTCGGAATCTGAGATGTGCCACAGAGGTGCGTGATTTAGGCTTCCTAATAAATGATAAACTAAAATTTGCCTCTCACTGTAGAATGATAGCATCTAAGGCGCACCTTCGAACGTACAGGATATTCAAGGCTTTAAAGACAAAAAACCCACAGATACTTGTAAAAGCTTTTAAAACATATGTTCGTCCTATCGTTGAATGTGGCACTACGGTCTTCAGTCCATTCACGAAAAAAGACATCGATTTGTTGGAAAGCGTCCAAAATAGTTTTGCTCGTAAACTTATGTTCCGATGCAGCACTGTCAGATACAGTCTTATTCCAAATGGCTATGAAAGGCGTAAGCAACTCGGATTATTTAGTCTCCACAGCAGAAGGCTTAAGAACGACTTGATTATGGCATTCAAAATTCTTAAAGGAGAAATGTCAGTCGAACCTAGAGATTTCTTCGATCTCACTCCCTCCAGAACTAGGGGTGCTCATTTCAAGCTGAGGGTTTCGGTAGCAAAAACTCAGGTTAGATCCAAATTCTTTTCTCAAAGAGTAGTCTCCGCTTTCAATTCGATTTTGGGGGGTAATGTGCTGTCAATGTCGCCGCAGTCTTTCAGAAAATTAGCGGCTCGTTCAGTGGTTTCGCATTAGAACACATGTCAAGTTCTGTTATCTATTATATCAGTTTGAATGATTGTACGCTTTTCTTGTATAGTACTAGTTAGCTTTGTACATCCACGTGCAACTGTGCACGTCTACAGATAAAGATAAAGATGAAGGAAGTGTTTAGCTCCTCACGGCAGTTTTGACTTGCCTTGAGCCTCATTCGAAAATCCTGTGTACATTCCTTATAACACTGTACCACTTCTGCGGTAGTAATTAACTCAGAATTCAAATGGTTTCATTTACAAAGGTAAGGAGAGTGAAAAATGAAATTGGCTCTAATCGTGAAGTATCATGAATCATAAGCGTGATTTTATTTCGAGTCCACTTACCAAACATGAGATTAATGCATATTTCGCCCTTCCTCTCCTGATATCGCGTATATAAAGTTATGTACAACGCGTAAGAAACTGCAGACATCTAAATACGTATCGATACAGGAGACGAAACTCGACAAAAGGGTGGAAAATAAATTATTTGAACGTACCTGTGCAAAGAGAGCTCCTTTCAACGAAGCAGAAAACTGTGAAACAACGATAACTCCTCCCAAATTCATTGCAACTAGGAACGCCTGAGAAAGAGTTGCTATAACTGCTTGTCTTAGCAGCGTTCAAATAAACGACATACCTTCAACAGAGTAAACTTTGAAGATGACGATGGGAAGCAAATTGAGAATACTAGCACAAATAAGGAAGAAGATGATGAGATCAAATTTAGTGAAGATACGGAAGTGAACAGAAGCGCCGTCTGATATGTAAACGTACATACTAGCCACTGAAAGAACCCTTTGGATGAATCGATAGCACATTTGTAACACCCCTGACAAGTTTTGAAAAGTGTTCTTCTCGATTGACACTATCCTATGTAAACCTGAACAACCACTAAAATTGACTAGATGGTGTGAATTTTGGACCACATACTATAGTTACCTATTTTGCTGCAGATTTGTTCGACACATATAAATCAAATGAGATTGAATCTCTGTTATATCTCCTGTAACATCTCCTAAATCTGCCGGATGAATGTTAAGGATAAATAATTGGACACAAACTTACCATTGGAGCGAAGAAAAACAGAGTATACTTGATATGATCTGGGAGACGCAAAGAGAAGGAACAGTCGAGCAAAGGTGGAGAATAAGGCAATCGTGCTTGGCGAGCTTCCTGCGCTTCAATTGATGGCATACGACGCACCTATTCGAATACATCACTTCCTATCTTGACAAGCAGAAGTAAGGTGGCTAACATAAAAATTAACATACTTCCCGATGTTCAGCAAATCGAACACTCCTCGAGATTTCCTGTGCTCTACCATTATCATTCTCAGAATCTGACGTCATCGTCTCGAAGCCTTCTATGCTCTGGATATTTGAATTTTTAATAAATGCAGAAAGGTTTAGTCTGTTTCGCTGTTTAAGACGTGCCTTTTCGGAAAATGCACATCAAAAAAGGTATGGTGATGATACAACGAAGAAGTGTGAGGTGAAGAACACAAATCTGTAGACTATCTCTAAAGTAGAACCAAGTTGAGGAGGGTTTTTACCTCCGCTCGTATTTTGTCTTGCTGAGCGAAACAGACCGTCAAATAAATTATGAAAAGCTAAGATACAAGAAGACAAACTTTCATAAAGCGTTACTGTACAAAGGCGACACAGACACACCATGCACTCATGACACACAGTGGAAACAAAATTGAAACTATTTTCTAAGATTTGCCCTAATTAACTGTTAGGAAAGGTCACATTGGAGTCGCAACGATCGAGGATAAATAAAGCAGTATCTATGCCATTAAGCGAAACTTACATACCATCAGGTTATACGGCTACGCACCTGCATCACTTCGAAATAATTGTCTCTCTATGAATGGAAAATGGGGAAAGATGAAATCGAATTAACCTGATTTACTACATAGAATATACTGATGAAATGGGAGCCCAGTCGTTTGAAGTGATAAGTTACCAAATATTACAAAATATTCACAAGAATAATACCTCAAAACAGAGTTAAACGCACACAGTGCAGAGAAAGGGAAGTGGTAGAAACTACCTTCACTGCAACGAATGTTTTACACACACAAAATATATCTTTAATTCGAATGTTAGGGTGAATTAAAACCCTTCTTCTATGAAAAAAAAAAGCCGCGAGAGTAGCAATTGTGATAGACGTTCTCTGTATGTACACTAGTGCAATCAGCGTGTCAAGGAGGCTCAAAATCTGCTAACAGGTCAAACACGGAAATGATGTGAGACACAGCTTCCAAGTCCTCATGATAAAGAAAATAAATACGCGTCAAGTTAACGACTGATTGAGCAACCTAAACTGAGTAAGTTGAATCATTACGATTTCTGATATCCTTAACAGTTCTTCTCAACAAAATTAACGAACAACACCTATGGATACTAAGCGTGACATTTATTAGATAGTGTCGGTCTTTCAGCCATTTGGCCCTAACCATGGAAAAAAAGGAGAAGCAAACACCGAGCGCTTTTATTGTACTTGATCAATTACAGGAGCAGTTACCAAATAAAATATAATTTCCTGATGCTCAAAGAACAAATTTGCCCGCAACAACTCTATCAAAGCGCGAAAAAATCAACCATTGAAATAGAGAAAATTTGTGTTGATGGTATCATGCAGGTGATAATAACTACCTCGTGTATCATTGCTTGAGTGTAAACATTTAGAAACATTTTTGACAACACATTCTCAGACAAAAAAGGAGGAAAATAGAAAGGGATAGACTTCAGCAATCGTGCATCTAGTGAAACTTCCAGACCCGAACCAAGCAATGAAACGAACTGATTTACAAATGTGTACCCGTGCACAACCAACAAAACTCACCAAGCTATAATGGCGACCAATATCGATCGACTCGCAGTCGGAGACGTCATTTTCGAGAACTCTGTACACGTGCTAAAACATTTACAGAAACGAGGACTGAATTACGTGCTTTCGTTCACGACACATGCTTCCTTGACGCCACTATCCCCAGAACACACAAGCGATTCGGGCCGATTTGCAACGTTTTACATCCTAACATACCAAAAACTGAACTAATTCTCTGAACCAACTGGAATTCAGAGAAATCGGGTGGGAAGCGAAGAAAACTGGAACCACTAGGTTTTGAGTAAAACAAATGCTTGGTATGAGATCGAAGCAACAAGAAGCTTAGAAAGGAAGTGGTGAAGCAAAGATGATGAAAAGTGACGAAGAGTTGATGAAGAGTGGCGAAGCAAGCTAAAGTAGTATTGCAGCCTTGGAAGAATATAACCTTTACGGCAACATTAGTACTCAAAATAGGAGTATCACCGTTTTCACGATTCAAAAGAGCTTTCCTGATTCTTCACTTGCATAACACCAACGGAATCAAGAACGGAATAGTCAATGAGTAATAGGACTGTAAAGCCCTGTTCAGCTACCTTAACTTCTTCGACACCTTATTCAAGCAACAATGTAGTTATCATCGTTGGCATTGCTGATGCTTCTCGACGACAAGTCAATAGTTCTCTTTTCCACAAACTGCGGCGTACACAAGTCAAGAAACTCAGCGAAAGCCAACCTGACACCGTCAAGTTAAGGAAACTATTTCCTAGAAAAGAAAGCCTCAAGAGCCATGCTAATGATAATTAAGGGACGCTTTATCGATAAGAATAAAGGATAAAGTGGTCGGTGTTGATCAATCCCGTCACGTGGGATGCGCCACGCATTCGACTTCATCTGAATATCGTAGAGGTGTTGAATGCGTATGTGCCCTCTACAGTGACTTGCGGGGGCATCCGATGAACCAAGTCAGTGCTTCGTTCTCCCAGACTCCTCTGGTACCAATTTACCGACCCGGGGGATGAATGGCTTGGCTGGCCACGGGCGCGATCGAACCATCGACCGTGTGCGTGCGCAGCGAGCCTCTTACCACTGTGCCACACGTGCCCGCTTTATCGATAACTGAGATAAAAGCTAATTAGAGTAAAGGATTGCACTGTACACATTCCATTTTGAACCTATTTGATTCAAGTTTGAAACAGCAGGTGCACTCTAATACATATGCATCCCCTTTCACACAATTCTTGGGACAAAAAACACTCCAAAAAACAGTAAAAAGGAATTTTCCTGCTAAATACACCAACCATGTCTTTGAGTTATGCATACCCACCGGTCTGATTCTCTTGGAATACGAGAAGAATGACTATTTCGTTGAACCCGTAGTGGAGAGGGACTCCCACCTAATCGATATAATCACCAAGGTAAAACCTTCGATAGTTAGCATTTTGATTCAGAAACTATAAGGATTTCGCCCGATTTACTGCTGTACTGCGACATGCTTACATCACCGAAGCAAGCGCACGATTTCGAATACATATCTACCCCGACATGGACGCTTCGAAAACGTCATTACGACCGCAGACCTTTCACCAGCAGCACACCTCACCTTGCAAACAAAAATTTTCATGAATGTTGTCTTTACGAAGCAGGTAAAGAAAGGCTGATTCCGATTATTTCACCGGACCAGGGGAATGCTCCTATCAGTTGGAAGTGTCATAATCATGCACGTGGTAATCTAAGAATGGGTGGAGTGATGCTGCAAGCCCAAGAAAAAATGAGGCGGTCATCTCAGAGTCTCTGTGATCAAAGGAGTTCATCCTACATAAGAATTCAGAATGCGTTGTTGGAACAGAAGCAAAAGAAGTTGAGACTAGGGAAAAACGAGAGCAAGAGAAATCAAGCAATAGCACAGAATGTTACCCAAACCCATGGTTGCCTTCAGTCAGTTCATTTGTCCATGCTTGTGGTAAAATCAAGGAAGAATTGCAGTTAACACTGAGGGTGGAAACAAAAAAAAGAAGTAAAGAACAGATTAAAAAAATAGAGAAAATGCAGAACATCTCCTACCTCTTGTGACTTCTCGAATGCCAAATATCGCACCATATAAACGGTAAGCATGCATGTTTTCACATAAGCAGTAAAGAATGGTCGCTTGAAGTCTTCATCGATGAAGATAAACTGAAAACTTAATTCCACAACGACAAAATAAACCTCGGATGAAAAGAGAAACTACCTACACCTACAATCCACCGAAAACAAAGGGACCGATGAGGCAGGCGGGAAATCTAGAGGAGAAGCGGCCGATTTGGCTGTTTGGAATGGAACTAATGGAGAAGGATAGGAACTCAATGAGAATCAGGGGGGACATCTCCTCCGACCGTACTCAGGACAGCTACATGACAAAAATGCAATGAAAGAGGAATAGGTAGCAAAGTGAAGTATGTACAAATCTGTTTGTAAGGAAACCGAAGTACTACTTGTGAAATTCTATTGATTTATTGTTATATCAATGTGTTATTAGTCTGGAATTGTTCAACGGGGAGTCAAAGTCACTCGAATGACTTGTACTTCCACTAATGTTGTCATTTGATAGGGAATGATTCGCAGATTGAAGGATTAGTGTAGTATGGGAACAGATACAGATTCGAAAAAACAAAATACTCTGATGTACAGGGCAGTCGGTAGGGTCGGAGCAAATGTCCCCCGGACTGTCATTAAGTTTTTGTATGGAGAAACTCACTGAACCAGAAGATCATGGTGGGAAAGGTGGGAAAGTTGTAGTAAGGCACATGTATATTAAAAAAACAATCGAAAAATTGGTCGAGTCGGTGTATTTTGCCGAATTTCCGCGCCGCACTTAGACTTTTCACCCGCCTCATCGAACCCCATCGTTTCGGATGGACTGTATGCAAACACCACTGTAGTGGCAAAAAAAAACAATCAAAATCTGGATTTAAGTGGTAACTCACCCTAGTAAGTTCAGACGACAATACCCATAACACATTCACTAGAAGCAGAAGAATAACACCCAAAGTTCTACCAGTAAAACAAGCTCGAGTCCGCGAAGAAGCTACTGGCATATTCCTGAAAGTCGTAAAGACTGTAGGTCCTGAATGACGAGGCACATAACATCTAGTGGACAAGATGAGGAAGAAGAAAAGGTAAATATTCAATGCCAAGTAGTATATTATACCCGAGATGGGTATTTTTCAATGATGTCGCTAAGATCTGATTTGATAATTGCATTTACCATAACTGGTTTTGAAAAAGCTGAAAATATCCCGATGGATACCTCAAGTGGACAACACAAAACATAAAGACACCTACAGGACACCTACCGGTTACCGGCACACGATCGAAAGACTGACGCTGCGCGTGCCTCGCTGTCGCGGTTTCTATAAGTGGGTCAGCTCTGCTGCACCGTGCTAAATATGTTGGAACTGAACTTGAACATCATATATCCTCTGTATATTTCGGGGTGTCGTGCGGGCGCACCGCCTGCCATAACGCAAGCTGGCGATCGATACCCACCTGTTGTCTGCTGGAGCGCTGCCAGCAGTACTCCACACGTCATGCCACGTGGTGCACTCGTAAGCCACCCCGAAATATACACACTATATCTGCTTATGAACTTTAAACATGAACAGTGACTAATTGGCTAGAGGCTAATTGCAGGAATATGGTCCTGTAGGTTGAGCCCTATGGACTCCCGCCACATCTATACATTCCTTCATATCGCCATCTAACAAATAGATAATTAATTTGTCATGTATAGTCTTTCTAAAAAATCCTTGCGTTATGCTACACCGCCCATCTGCTGAGCCGCGCAGTGTACATAGACGTGCTGTATACGTGTATATCACGTATATATCATGTTATCATGTATTCCATATGTGTACGTATACTCGCGGTCGTCCTGATTCAGTGGTGGTCTCTTCACTGACACCTCCTCGCAGCCGCTCAGCACCACCGCAGCAACACGGTTTGATTGCGGTAATCCATCGGCTTTGACATGTTCTGACACGCACCACGTGTATTTTAATTTGTTTTAACCATCGCCTTCCGTCCATACTTGTTAAAACAATGGTAGAACGTGTCAGGAAGTGAGAAAACCAGGGAGCCAGGTGGTAAATTTTGATTTTTACCTTTATTTACAGGTGTTTCGGGCCACTTTAGTCATGTTCAGACATGTTAAATTCTCCCAATGGCTGTATCGGTGGCTTGAAGGCGGAAGGGTGGCGCCTTATAGTTTCTTTCTGGGCGGAAGGGTTGCGCCCGTACAACACAGTAAACGGTTCAGTGGTAGCTTTTATCTGGCAACCACGCGCTATGCGCGTATACAACGACAATGGCCGCCTGGACCCGCCCCGAAAGGCGGAGTCCGGCAGCCTAATTGACAAGAAATTAATGAGTTCTGGCACAAGGCCAGAACACTGCCACACGGCCACAAAAATCAGCATTTCTTAATAATAAGTTATACAAAACACAGTCTACAACTACAACACAAACTTTACACCGTATCACTTCTGCCGACGTCTTCTGTCTAGTGGTGTCGACGTTTGAAGGGAGGACCGCCTTGGCGGTTGGAGCACAGAAGTACATTGTGTGGCCTGCCACACGCTGCACAACGCACCCCGCAGTCCTCCTCTTCAGCGTGCGAGGGCTTCAGACATTTCTCGCACAGCCCGAGCCGTGTCGCCTGGCACGACTTCGCCACCGCATCCGGGAACCGGTTGCAGCGCGTCGTCGTGTGGCCGTCGCGATTTTCCGGGAGGGGGCAGAAAATGCAGTTGGAGCGCGGTTTTGACCGCTCTAGCAGCTCCGAACATGCATTTTCCAGCCCGGCGAGTCGAGCGTCGAGGTGGGTGTGCGAGGCCTCGAGTTGGTTTTGCAGCCGGCGGATGGCAGAGAATACTTCGGCTAGCATATCTGACGAGTTGACGTTGTCGCACATATTGAGATTCGACGGTGGAAGGTACCAAAGAAGCTAAGTAACGAGTATTTATAGGATGTTTCATAGACACGCCCAAGTCTGAGGGTATTATTGATGGCGTGTTTGTGGGAATGATAGTGTTCCCTGTACCCTGTGGATATTATGTACACAGTAATGACTAGTTTTCTCTGATGTTGCCTGCCAATTGGTTGTGCAGTGTTAATTGCGCAGGACCTCGATTATCAACGACCGCGCCACTGATAGCATCCATAAAAATGGGGCCGCTAGGCACTTTAGCGTTGCGTATAGCACTTTAAACAGGGCTATTATGACCACAGGACCGAGGAAGTAAGTTAAAGATAGCAGAGTCGTCGTTGCGACCGCTAAGGCTACAACCATTTTCCAATGATGTTTGATTGTTTCAACCAATGGATTCAAGTCTGGCAGATGGAAATCGAACAGATCACCCCATTCTGTCTCTGTCTCTTGTGAGTTGTGCCAAAATACCGAGAGGTTTGCAGTTTGATGATAGACGAGTAAGCCTTTAATAGTTAGATTTGTGGTGGTGTCTCCGCATGTCACGTAACACGCTTCGTCGACTATTGCTGAGTCGTGATTGATTCTCACTGTGGTGTTTTCTCCATCTGGACTGCAACCAACGGTGAAACTGTACTTCTGACAGTTTACGAGCACTTCGTTTTTGTGCTGGGAAGTGCAAGTAGCGATGACTTCTGATCCATGTACGCAACTGTAGCATCCAACTAGATCGTGTAAGACGATGTCACATTGCTCATTGATTATGAATTCAGAACTGTTTGTAAACAATGTGGATCCAATTGCTATAGTCAGTTCTCCTTCATGCGATTCTGCTACAATGTTTTGGCCTTCGCTACGGATTCTTAAGTAGGCAGTTTCCAGAGGCAGTATATTGGAGGTGTCGCGGTGCAAGTGACCGATTGCGTCGTCAGGGCATTTGCAATGATGTGGCGTTGTGCCACCGCTGCAGCTGCAAATTATCTTATTTTCGCAAACGTGAAAACGTTTCCGTGCATCATCTCGAGTCGCGCATTCGACCGGGTTTCGAAACAGTTCTGGCAAAATGATAGTGCTGTGGTTAGACTGCGCAAACCTCCTGTTTATCAGTGGCTGGTCTGGCTTTCGAATTGATAATACGGTGACGTTCATAGTGCTGAGCTTCGATTCCACGTAAGGTTGGATCGTATAGTTCTTTGTTTCATTCACGCCAAAGAGTTGGCTTCGAATTTCCACCTGTATGCGTGGTATCCAATCTTGGCACTTGAATACTTCATAGACATCCTTGGATACTGGTATGTGCGCTACTCTGTAGAACAAACAAGCTGGTGTTGGCAACAGGCATCCACAAAGTATACCACCACATGTGTAGTCGCATGCTGAATATCCGGGATATTTTCGGGATCCCCGGAGTTCCGGGATCGTTTCATTGGGCTGTAGTGAATCGCACTGTCCAGCTGAGCAAGAACCCATTTCTGGACATCTCAGCGAGGAGAATATATGATAATCTGTATCTCTGGTAAAGAACATTGATGACTTGACGCAAGTGTATTTCACCGCGCTCAATTTGATGCTGACCATTCCTACGGTCTTGTTATGCCTGTGAATTTCGATGCAGTATTTGGACTGGATTCTGTTGAAGAGCAGTTCCTTCCAGATTTCATACCCACATTTACCATTCTGGTCACAAACCATTTCCGTTGTATGCCTTAAGAACCCATGCTGACAAGCGCTGGTGCTATTTGCTATGTATAGTACGATGAGCAGTGTGACGGTGAACCGACCGCTCAGCGGGGTTGGTGCAAAACCATGAGTGTTTATCATTTCCATTCCAGTTGATTCATCTTGATCAGCTTCGGAGTTGTTCTTGATTTGGTTGGATGTGCATCGTTTCTTAGACCGAGTAAGAAACTTCGATGTCCAACAAATGAGCAGGATGACACTTACGGTTAAATACAACATTACTGCAACTGACAATATCGCACCGACCGGCCAACAGTGTGGGTTTCCCAGCAATGACTTCGACAGAAACTTGCTCGAATCGATACAGAATTCAGGCCTACAGCAGTTTTCAGATAGTACTGTGGTCCCATTATCATCTTTTATGTCGACTTTGACCTTACCATTCGACGGGGATATTGGTAAATAGTAGATCATGTTAGTGTTTCTGTGGTGGAACATTTGACATTCAGAGTCGAAACATAGCTCAAAGTTGTGCCATGGTGGCGAGACGGTGACCTTTCCGGTATCACAAACGATATTGGGTGTTAGTGATTGTGCCCCCACGAGGTTTATTATTGCCAGAAGCGTAATTGCCAGCACTGTTTTTTGATTGTGCCCCATCTGACGTGAGCGGGCATTGCTTCTGGGTGATAATGACGGTCTCACCGTATGTCCCGCATCCGATTGCTGATTAGACTGCGAATCATTGAGGTCGTCTTCAAAGGCTCTTATGATATCATATGCCCTTGTTTTTGATTGTCTCTGCAGTCTCTTTCGGACTTGAAGGGCATATGATATCATAAGAGCCTTTGAAGACGACCTCAATGATTCGCAGTCTAATCAGCAATCGGATGCGG
>JARK01001594.1:0-17229 GCA_000688135.1 Ancylostoma ceylanicum
GGCTCGCAAACCAACCTTCACACCCTGAGTCTCTTAGCACTACGTAGTCAATACGATAACCAACAACGCTAGTCAACACAGGTTTTCTTGGTCACCCTTCATGAATACTCAGATTGCTCCACATGATAAAATGAATCCGGTTAGACTACTGGTTAGAATAAATCACGTTGGTTGTTTGTTTGGTCATTCAAGCTGATATCATAGCTCTGCTGGTTGAAATTATTGAGATTGTTGAAGACCTGATCTTGTTGACAATTGTTTCTTACGAATATGCGTTCTGACTATTTTACTGCCCTACAGGCGCGATACTCCCAATACCAGATGCGTTAGTTCTCGCGCTGATTGGACACACTCCTGAACATAGGCCATTGTGGTCACTTTGAATATCGCTGAGAAATTTATTGAAACAGCTCCAACCTGTCCGGTTGCATATCCACGTTAGATGTAGACGTACATCCGCGAAGAAATTTTCATTATCTGAAAAGTGTCAGTCTTCATGTGGCGGCCACATATTTAAACGGTGACAATTTTGGGCGATTCACTGATGAAAGTGTAAAATTTGCATCTCAGTACATATCGAAATGAGCTATCATGATAATATTCAAGAGTGTGATGAGACATAGTGTTCTCCTTCTTGCTTCAACTTTGCTGCTCGAGGAAATGCTTCTGGATGGAATAGCACGCATACCACTCATTTAGAGCTCAGAATGCAGTACTTTTGGAAATATTTTTGTTTCTCCCCTTAATCACTTTGTTGAATCTGGGCAATTCCCGATGAAATTGCGTGTTATGCTATAGTAGTATCGAAGAGCAGTTATTCACCTAAGAGCAGCGAAAATTGTCAACAAGAGTGAAATATGGTTAGAAAAAAGGAATTACGGTGATTCCAAGGATGAAGCATGCATTTCCAGCCGCGAATATTTTTTTTTCGATTTGTGTCGCAAACAGCCAATCAGATACTCGCAGGAAAATTCCGAGGCTTTCTTCAAACCCGAGGATTGCTTCATCAGGAAGATTTATTGAAATGAAATTTTTATCGAAACTGATTCAACATTCCGTTTCCTTCCGCAACGAGATACAGAAATTTTACGCAGAATTCACGAAAACCGACGATACTAAGCATTTATTTTTTAAATCCAGTTTGAACCGATTTTGTGCCCGCGATAAACAACAGGAAGGAAGCCCTCTTAGTGCCTCAACACATACTCGAACTTGGCTTTGATTGTTCATTATAAGGGCGAGAAAATAGTGGGTGTGCTAAATGTGAATTGGGCATATCATGAAGTATCCTATTCGCAAAGCTCAAGTACTGTTGCGCAACTGCAGAGGAGAGGAGGATGGGTGGAATCACAATCCGAAGATCATTCAGAAGCTATAACCAGTTATAAATCATCTAGAGTTTTTTGCATGTTCGATGATATATGTGGCTTAACATTGGAAAGAACTCACTGAAGTTCTCTTCTCCACATTCTACTAATGCACCTGAAACAACTCCAACAACAATATACTGTCCGTGGGTGTTGAATTGGAATAGTGGACCACCACTGTCTCCCTACAAGTAGGCAATCATATGCAAGCTACTCATAATTCAGATTCAGAAGCAGGCCAGGAGGAGAGAGGAACAAATGACAGTGTTGACCAGCCTACCCCGCACATTGCTGAATTCCTGCTATTGGTAGTGATCGCGGCAAGAGCTTTGTTTTCTGATTTTATTCTGAGGTTCACGACCTGTACTCCTCGAGCGTATTTGTTTTCACTTGTGATTGTAGCTGCAAAAATAGATCTACGTACTTTCCGATGTGCTTTCACAAGTAGCGTAAATATTAGAGTAGATGACGACACAGTCCAATCTGCGAACGGAAGGTAGGGCATAAACGCTGTGTCGCCAAAGATTTCGCTTCTTAGGTGAAACTGCTACTGTAAAGTGTTTGCAAAGCTTCAATGTGCTCAAGAAAGTGGAAAAGAAATTTCCCTCTGGGGAATATATTACAGTTCCAATAGTAGCCGTACGGAACTTTGACGAGTTGTCGTGTATACGAGCCAGACGGGTCCTCTCAATGAGCATATTGGCTGAGCAGTACTTAACACCTACTCTTATTTCTGCTGTGACGCCACAAGATAACTTGTCCATGATTCAGTGGAGTGCACACTTGTGGGTGTGAAATCTTCACAGCTTTATGGTGTCTCCGCGTGGTTCTTCTATAAATTGCTGACTGCCTTCCATGCGTAGCACGCCTAACATTCAAGTTCTCGTACGTGGTGCTTTTCATGAGATAAAAGTTGTGCCCAAAACGACCCAGTGCACAGTCGATACGCAGAAAAAGAGTCCGGCGTCATCATAATCAACGACGTTTGTTTTGGAGTGAGTTGGAGATAGATGTTGGGGGTAGCCGAATTTTTTCCTACTTTCTCTGATTGCTCCGCTTACTACAATGGGACAGCCAAGAGGTCACCATTACAGCCAGTGTTCCCCCCAGGAATTTCGTCCACATTTGAATTGATAAAAAGATGAGATATTATTAGCAAGTATAAATATTGCCTTATTCAATTCGTATTGTGACAGAGATAACAATAATTATCATCACTATATTAAACAAATCTCCTCACCATCTTATCTCAAATGCGAACGAAATTATTGTATTGGAAGGAACCGTTGCTCTTCTGATGACCCCTTGGCTACCCACTGTAATTAGCTGAGCAGCCAGAGAAAGTAGAGTAGTCGAATCTGGGGCACTGACCCAGCTATGCCCCATAATCAGTAAAATGTAGTCCAGTGCTGTTCAAGTTGGCGACCTCTAACCCCTGCACACTTCCGGCTTGTATGTATATTTTACCGATAGTAATATGATTAGAGTACATTTACCCACTTTTCCTGATGGGAGTTTACAGTCAGTTTTAAATAAATGACTGCTAAATCTTTCGCACTTCTCGCACTTACAATCCATTCCAGATCCTGCCGAACGCAGTAGTATTGCTAACTTAGTATTCTCCTCAGGCATACATATAGGTGACGATTGTCCGAGTGGTACGTTATTTCTCAGCTCAATCAGTGCTATGTCATGTGATAGATCACATATGTCCCACTGTTCGTGAGCCCATATCTGAAAGCAAAAAAACTGTAGTTCTGTGTAAGTTTTTGAAAAAAAAACAGAATGTGTTCTTCAGTGTACCTTGGCAGCTTCGTGTCTTGGCACGCAAGACTCGGGGAAATTGCATCTTGTGCCGACATATACAGAAATGTTTTGAGCTGGGAGAAAATCGCGTTCAAATCTGGGTATAGTGAGTATTCTTTTATAGTTCAAGGAAAACAAGCCAAGCTATTACGAACTTCCTGCGTTCCTTTCTGTACAGGCACTGCATTGAGTTGAGCTCTCTGTTGTAAACCATGACACAGTGAGCTGCTGTCATTATGTGCCGAGAAGAGATTTGAACTCCAGCGCATAATGCATACTTGTCACCTAGCTCGTACCTTGAGCTTTCGTCACTCATGGCTCAGCGGTTACTTGTTTTCCTTACCTCTTCTGGTAAAAATCTTTACCAACCATGGGAATTCGTTTGATGCTACCTTTCTTCCACCAAAAGATTTGTATTTGCTCCGCTGATCTGGAAATATCATTCGTCTTCTCAGGAACTGAAAGTATTTGTTAGTTATGTATCATATTTTTCTTGCTAACAAAAGTTAGCAGTGTAACCTAAAACAATCTCGTAGCAAAATATTATGTGAAGGAACGTGATTGGATTGTGATTTTTTGTAGCGTTCCTCGGCAATTGTATAGAAAAGGGCTCACGCTTCCATGAAGATTAATATTCAAAATTGAGATATATACAGCAACTTTTGTAAAGCCTACTCAGTATGTATTGACCACAATTACTCTTCAACTCTTCGTTTTCTCGCCTCATGAGTCGACCGCACAGCACCAGTTGCGTTAATATAAGTAAAACACCCAATTTCATCTGAAAATGTTGGATCGAAACCTGAAATGCAGTGCCGGCCAAAATTATATGGCCTTTTCAGCTTTGCTTCAAAACTTTGCTAACGTGAAGCTTAGAAGTTCAAATTTTTATGAAGACTGTAAATGCTTAAGGGTGATTAAAAGCCAGCCATCCCGAGGGTGAGTTTTTTTGGGGAAACATTTTTATCAACGAAGTTCAAAAAATGTGTGTGTGCGTTCACGGTTCAGTGATGTCAGGCCCAGAAGAGGTCAATTTAACAGTAAACTTCGATAAGTGTTTTCGCCAACCGAATTTCCTGTACCATTTCGAGATCGACGCTGATTCCTGTGTCTCTTCCTATCAAGCTGAACATCTCCGCCAGTGCTGAGATCCGAGACTCTTCCGAACCTTTGAATAATGCAGTTGATCGCCATGCACCCCGTAGTCCATACCATAAAAAAATGATTTTTTAGTTTTTTCATGCTCAGGCAAGACGATTCCCCCCAAGTTTTCATGAGGGGCAAAGATGTGTTAGGACTTCTAAAGCATTGCTTTTTGCATGTAACCCCATGTTGCTTCCAGTTAGATAATGTTGGACGATCTGAAATAAGAGGACCAACTACTACTAAGAGCACCAACTAACAACTCTATGTTTGGTTGGTCTAAGCAAAAGATTCTACTGCCCATATAAGGGTTTTTATTGTTCTCACGTCTCGTCTAGCCCATTGCCTTAGTTTGAAACAGAATTGGCCCAGTTTCGCATGAGCACAGTAATATATGTATGTCGCTTCCGTGCTGTGTCGCAAACATCCCTCATCTTCAGAAGATCTTATCCGCTTGAAACCGTAGACATCTGAGTTCAGCTGTCTGGTGTGATATCGTGGGATTCTCAACACACTTTTGCCTTCGATTAAAACCTGGGAAGGCATTCTTGCCCGTGCAAAAAAAATCCACACTCCATTTTTTGTGATTAGCACTATGGGATAGATTGCGAACAATTCTATTGGAGAGTTCGGAAGGGCCTCGGGTCCCAGTGCGGCAGGGAGGAAGAGGGTGAAAAATTGCAGGGTAGGCAAAAATATTTTTTGAAGGTAACTGTCAAATTGGCTTGAAGTGGGCCTGGCACGTAACAGTCATTGACCCATAAGCGCACAAATTCTACAACGGTGTGAATCTATTGAAAGATAAAACATTTCCATTGTCAGATTTCTTCCACAAAAGCTATTGTAGAAGCGTTTATAGATAGCACCAAAACACAGTTCTTTGATCTTCATTCTTGAGATTATTTTCTTTTTTTAGAGGACTCACCCGCAGAAGAGCTTTTGAAATTTGTCTTACTTTAAAATTTTTAGATCACCCTTGATCGTCTGCAGCTCTTTCGATGGG
This sequence comes from Ancylostoma ceylanicum, assembly GCA_000688135.1. NCBI lineage: Eukaryota > Metazoa > Nematoda > Chromadorea > Rhabditida > Ancylostomatidae > Ancylostoma > Ancylostoma ceylanicum. Next base: position 5,320 of record JARK01001594.1, read on the forward strand.
GCACCATGATTGAAGGTAGGCGATTGGGCTACAATCTTTGTTGCCCAGCAGCGGTCATAGTGTAAAAGCGTATACAATAAAGCGGATACAATCGGGAGTATGCAGATTGAAGAGAGCGGTGCTTTTCCGATATGGAACTATAGTGGCAGATGTAGAAGCGTATACAATACGTCTATGAATATAACAATTCAAGGGGTGTAGCTTTAGGGGTCAACTCCATCAACTTTATTGTCGCTCTATGGAGAATGATTAAATACTCGAGTAGAACCGCTTATGTGAAATGGCTAGAGGAGAAATGTACAGGCGATTCCTGGTCTCATTAGTTGCTAGGAACGTGTATATGGTTGATGGTCTATAAATCATCAACAGCTCTCATAAAAATATGAACATCTGAGCTTCACATCAACAGAAGTTATTACTGCCTTTGAAAAGGCTCTATAATTTTGGTCGCACTGTAGCTGTTGATTTCTGTGGCCTCTAGAAAAATCAAGTGAAATAAAAACGTAAATTTTAAAAAATCGAAAAGATTTATTGGCTGTGCTTGTAATATTGCATCGGTTCGTAAATGAAAGTGTCATCTTTTTCGTTCTTTTTCCTCTGATCTCTTGAGACCAGTTCTTCTGCAAGATGCAATTTGTACCCACGATGTTAAACAGGCTGCAGGACAACTCAACCAAGACACAATTGTGACTCCTGCTAAAACGAATTAAAGTGAATTTCAAGCAAAGTGGTACGACAAATTTCGGTGCAATAATTACCCGATTTTTCTTCGAAAAAAGAGTTGGCTGATGCTCCAGTGAAGCCGCATTCGATGTGATACAAACAAGAAAAAACTCAAATTAACTGCATAAGGCCATGAGAGGAGCCTCTACACAAAGGTGATGAAACAGATATTTTTTTGTCTCTCAGTGGAAGAGAATACTAGTGAATCACTAAGAATGAAAACAAAAGAGAGATCAAAAATGATTCTGTTTTTTCAAAGGATGGTCTAGCTTATTAGTATCACGGCAACATAAAAAAGTATTAACAAAAATGTTTTTTGGATAGTCTCAGCAACTGAGAAACACATAGAAACACATGGACGTTATGTAATAAACTGTATGGTGTTATATAAATGAGTTCTTAAACATGCTATAAAGTTGGATTCTCTATTATGACGTTTATTGGGAGCAGCTGAATCCATATCAGCTCTTTCTTGCTGCCGCTTTGTGAATCTTTGTGATCTTGTCACAAAACATTACATAGCATTATACAGTGCGTTTCACAATTATAGGACACCCCGGAATTTCCCACTCCCGGCTCTTCCTCTTACCGTGGAATTTCCCCAATAGTACCACAAGTGCTCCGACTCGCCTTCGGCGAGTCTCGCACTTGCCCACTTCGCGGGATTTTTGGGTTGAAAGCTATTTTTTAAAATAAAATGTTATGTTTTGGTTTTATCGCAGGTCCGTATTTCGCTCAAAACAGCCTGATCTTCCGGCTCACGTAGAACACTCAGTCTCCTTTTTGTACTTGCTTCGCTCGCGTTACCTGCTCGCATCTCCCGCAGAGTGCGCCACTTATTTCACATTCATCAGAAGCTCGTTTTTTTTCGCACATTCCTTCCTATTTGTGAACCATTTCCTATGCGTCATTCTCACTATAGGATGCCCTTGACCCTGTACTGTCAGCGACCCAGTTATTCTGCATCTTCCCCACTACGACGTGCCAGCGCACCCCCAGCCTAGCTGTGGATCCGTCGATTGACCATTTTCCACACTACCAAACGCCGGCGCACCTCACATATCGATGAACCCATTTCTCAATGTTTTCATCTCCCGACTTGGGTGCACCTATCACGCCACTACTGACCCTTCTGTCACGTCTTTCCTCGACTGTGTGCGCACCCTTATAGATCCGTTTCGAGCACCCTCCTGGAACTCAGACATTCGTGGGATTGGAATGCAGGTGGAAATGGGTCCACCTCCAGTTGTACCTGGGGGTGGACCCAAAATCGTGGGGCACCTACCCCCGACAATTGAAAGACGTTCCCCCGTGTGCCCTCGCAGCTGTCCCCGGGTGGTATGGAACGCGTTATTGGGCTTCGGCGGATGGGGGGACGACCAGGGTTATGCGCAGCACGCTCTGCTCTCCTTGGACGTCCAGATACGTTCCCCCAACTCAAAAAGTGGGCGGAGCGATTGGGGTCCTACCTGCCCATCACCCCATTCACTCGACATTCTTATAGCTTGAAAACCCTCCTGTCTTGAAGCGGAGAACACCTATTTCCAGCGCAAACGTCCACAAGAAGGTGTCTGCGATAGGCCTCAACTTGATTAGCAGTGGTTCTTTGCTCTTAATCAAACCTAAGTGCTCTTGAATTTCCCAGAAAAGTCTGAACTTCTAGATTTTCTGGAGAAGTCTGGAGATTCACTTTAGAAAATCTGTAGATTCCCTTCAAACTCCGGAAAAATCCTCGTTTCAGCAGAATTCTGGTACTTTTCTAAAGAATTCTGCTTGAAATTTCTGGACTCGCTGTTTTCTCCAAAATATTCACGAATTCTCCTGAAAACATCACGACCCCTGACTTCTTGAGATAATTTCTCGAATTCTACTTGAAAGTGAGCACCTGAGAATGTTCACCAACCAGGAATTTCGATTCGACATGAGAAATTAACGAAGAGCAATGGAAGGCCCTCAGAAAAGCAATAACGGTTGGACTGTAGCTTTTGAATTCACTCGCTCACACGATGAGGGAAGACGTCTCCGAGGAAAATGCGAGGTCGCATTTCGCTTTCCTTCCACAGGTGTCCGGCATAATTATTCTCGCGGATTGTTTTAACTTTTTCCGACTCGATTTGTAGAACAGGCATTCGATACACAGCACCGATTGCGCACCCAAAAAGTGCGAAACAATAACAAGCTCTCATGGCAGTGTATTATGTAATAGTAAACATTGTGTACAGGTAACTTCGAAGGAATGGTGACACATCACTGTTCTAGGGAAAAAAGAACTTTCATGAGATAGTGGCTGAAACGTGCTATCAAATTGAAAATACCCTTCCTTATCTCTTTTCTGTTTCGTTAGTTATCATGTGGCAATTGGTGGAGCATTCAGAAAATAAGATGAATCTTTATTGTCGTGATGAATTTTTATCCAAGAATGAGATCCAGCAACGACTTTTTCTGTAGAACTTTCATAGCAAATGTATCCACGCAGACAGGACTACACAAGGAAGCATCTTTACTCCTTGAAGCGATGAAGTTGTGTAGCAACTTCTGTCTACAACATAGCTTCTTTCTCGCGTTTCTCCAGGGAAGTTGGACGTAACACAATTCATTGCTGTGGGAATCATTTTTTTGAATTTTTTTGAATTTACTGCACAACGTTAGCTCCATCAACGATGTAGAGGTTGCGAGCGATAAATCTCTTATAGATTCGGGTATTTGGGCGAGTAAATCGAGGAGGTTATATAGATCTCTGTCCTTATTACATCAACTGTTCGCACAGAAGAACAATAGTGCCATTGCGTGCGCACGTACGCGTATACATATGTACAGTGGTGGTCGGCAACGACACATCATATCGCCACAGGCAACCTCTAGCATTGCTCTTAATCGGGAAAAAATGGATTCCACGAAATTATTTGGTATGAAGCCTATGGGTGCGTGTGGCGCAATGGTAAGAGGCTCGCTGTGCACGCGCACGGTCGATGGTTCAATCACGCCCGTGGCTAACAATGCCATCCATTCCCTCGGTGTCGGTAAACTGGTACCAGAGGAGTCTGGGAGGGTGAAGCACTCACTTGTTCAATCGGATGCTCCTCACAAGCCACTGTATAGTTTCGTAATTTCGTGGAATCCATTTTTACCCGATTAAGAGCAATGCTAGAGGTTGCCTGTGGCGATATGATGTGTCGTTGCCGACCACCACTGTACATATGTATACGCGTACGTGCGCACGCAATGGCACTATTGTTCTTCTGTGCGAACAGTTGATGTAATAAGGACAGAGATCTATATAACCTCCTCGATTTACTCGCCCAAATACCCGAATCTATAAGAGATTTATCGCTCGCAACCTCTACATCGTTGATGGAGCTAACGTTGTGCAGTAAATTCAAAAAAATTCAAAAAAATGATTCCCACAGCAATGAATTGTGTTACGTCCAACTTCCCTGGAGAAACGCGAGAAAGAAGCTATGTTGTAGACAGAAGTTGCTACACAACTTCATCGCTTCAAGGAGTAAAGATGCTTCCTTGTGTAGTCCTGTCTGCGTGGATACATTTGCTATGAAAGTTCTACAGAAAAAGTCGTTGCTGGATCTCATTCTTGGATAAAAATTCATCACGACAATAAAGATTCATCTTATTTTCTGAATGCTCCACCAATTGCCACATGATAACTAACGAAACAGAAAAGAGATAAGGAAGGGTATTTTCAATTTGATAGCACGTTTCAGCCACTATCTCATGAAAGTTCTTTTTTCCCTAGAACAGTGATGTGTCACCATTCCTTCGAAGTTACCTGTACACAATGTTTACTATTACATAATACACTGCCATGAGAGCTTGTTATTGTTTCGCACTTTTTGGGTGCGCAATCGGTGCTGTGTATCGAATGCCTGTTCTACAAATCGAGTCGGAAAAAGTTAAAACAATCCGCGAGAATAATTATGCCGGACACCTGTGGAAGGAAAGCGAAATGCGACCTCGCATTTTCCTCGGAGACGTCTTCCCTCATCGTGTGAGCGAGTGAATTTAAAAGCTACAGTCCAACCGTTATTGCTTTTCTGAGGGCCTTCCATTGCTCTCCGTTAATTTCTCATGTCGAATCGAAATTCCTGGTTGGTGAACATTCTCAGGTGCTCACTTTCAAGTAGAATTCGAGAAATTATCTCAAGAAGTCAGGGGTCGTGATGTTTTCAGGAGAATTCGTGAATATTTTGGAGAAAACAGCGAGTCCAGAAATTTCAAGCAGAATTCTTTAGAAAAGTACCAGAATTCTGCTGAAACGAGGATTTTTCCGAAGTTTGAAGGGAATCTACAGATTTTCTAAAGTGAATCTCCAGACTTCTCCAGAAAATCTAGAACTTCAGACTTTTCTGGGAAATTCAAGAGCACTTAGGTTTGATTAAGGGCAAAGAACCACTGCTAATCAAGTTGAGGCCTATCGCAGACACCTTCTTGTGGACGTTTGCGCTGGAAATAGGTGTTCTCCGCTTCAAGACAGGAGGGTTTCCAAGCTATAAGAATGTCGAGTCAAGGAGGGAGGGGAAGCAATGATAGTTATTACTGCTTTTGTTTCTTACAGCTTTTTGTTGAGCAGTTCATCTTCTCAGGTGCTCACTTTCAAGTAGAATCCGAGAGATCTCACTGAGAAAGAAACACAAGAGCGTGGGACAGGGATGGTGGACCTCACCCTTTTTTGTTCCTAGCAAAAGAGTAAGGCAGCCCAGAACGAGAAAGCCTTAAAAGCGGAGAGAGATCTAATCATGTGATCAGCCGCAATATTTCCTTCAGCTCGTCCCTGTTACTTCTCTTCGGCTCGTGCTTTCTCATCTCTCTAGCTGAATTTCTTCGAAAAATCATCAATAAAAGTAAACGGCTCCACTGTTTTCTTTGATAACTTCAAGGTTCTGTCACCAGGGACAGCACTAGCTAAAATAAAAATCATGACTGACTTTCTGTTGTTGAGTTCTCTCTTACTTAAGCTTCAATTTCCGAATTCTGGCAAACAGTGCTGCAATTCTTGGCGGGTATATTGAAGTTTTTTTTTCAATATGTATACATTTTTTTCCTCCAAGCCTAGCTGTTTTTGGCCTCAAGAATTGGATCTGTGAGAATTTTATCGTCCGACTCTCTATACAAAATTGGTTTATCTACGTTTTTCTGATGAAAAAGCTCGTAATTTTGGAAGAAATCGTGGTAATCAGTATCCCTCATCATTCTAACGAACTAATTGGTTGACGGAATTCGAAATTCTGGTCACAAATCGAAATTATCGAGGCTGAAATCCTTACAGCCTTGGTACAGCCCCAGCCGGACAAGTTTCAACCACACCATGTTAGTTAAACATGTTGCTGATACTGATGCAAAGGGTATATAAGGCTACTGCAGGGTGGGAGAGCCTCAGTCTAGTCTCGCTTAGGTGGAGATCAGACGAGCCCTACGGGACTTGTCTGGCCAGCTGAGGCCCGGTGGAAACCGTGGCCCAGCGATTGGTCGGACGAGATGAGGGGGATGCGTCCGGACGCGGCGCGGATGTCAAATTCCGTTGCGCGACCGCGGACCGCCCTGGGCGCGCCGGCGCACAAAGCGCATGTGCGTCGAGGCATTTATGCTTCTCCGTCGCGACAGCGTCCTATAATGTGAACGTGGAAGGACACGTCTAACATGAATTCACATGTGAGGTGGCGCTGAAATTTCTGGAATTTGCTGGAGAATTCTTGTTATTTCCAATGATTTCAGGAGTTTATCTAAAGAATGCTGGAACATTAGGAAAGTTTTTCTAATGAAATCTTGAGATAATGAAGCAGAATCTTCTTGAAATTACTCGGTCTAGACTAGAAAAATTTCACCTGAGTTGTTACTCGAATGCAATTGTGAGAAAAATGTAAGAAAAAACGCTCCTGCAGTTTGCCGCGTAGGCGCTTCAAAGTAGAGATTATTTTTCAGGTATACGACTACGCAGACACGCAATATCTTGTAGACATAATAATCGGGAAACCAAGCGTCCAGAAATTTCGGGTGCGTTACTAATTTTAAGTTGTGGCATTGTTTTGAGTCTGCGAGATGCTCGGCCATAAGTCCATCAGTTCTTCTCAGGTAAAATTTGATACTTTAACGCTACGAGATAAAAAGTATTCAATGCTAATTACTATGACGTCTTATTTCCTAGCATGAGGAGTCGCAAATGAAATCCGTTGTGTTTTTTCGGGGAAAATGAGGAAAAATCTGAGTTTTGTTTTCAGTTTTTGTGGTTTGATTTTAATTCTTAACTCCTAGATAAAAAGGTAACAAATACTGTGTAAACTATCTAGTTCTACCGTATAATAAATGTGGACAATGGTGCGTGTTTTAACCTTTCTTTATTGGACTGCAGAGAAAACTCTTTTTGTGGCCATTCATCTTTGGCTCGAGTAAAAGACATTATTTATGAGAAAAATCAGGTCATCTTGGATACCGCATCTTCTAACACATGGATACCTGACAAGCAGTGCAACGATAGGACAAACAGAAAAACGATCTGCGACAGTCCTCTGTGCGATTTTGGCTGTAAGTTCTTTCCTACGATTCATTGAAAAGGTTGATAGTCCATTTCCAAACCGATATAATGCTGAAGACCTGACCTGCCTAATTTTCCAAATCGCTTCAGCTACTTTTGAACTCCATATTACGCGATCAGAAAAAACACGGATTTTTTATCCACCCTCTCTGTTAGCGCTTTTTCAACAATGTCAGCGGTATCCTCGATGAACCCTCGAACAGAATTTTCCGAGAGGGAGAATGAGTGCAAGAGGACTTCGCCTCAGGAAAAGTTTCCGTGGATTTCATCTTTAGAGCATATCTGCATGCAGTCGTACCAATGATTATGATTATCAAATTTTTTGTTACGAAAGGATGTCGGAATTATTTACGTTGGAGAGTATTGCTCAAGCTATATGCTAACAGGACAAAATTCCACTGCATCTGGTTCTTCTCAGACAATGGTACGGGCTGACCACGGTACCAAAATGGGGTTTGCGGGCTGACCGCGGCACCAAAATGTGGCTTGCGGGCTGACCGCGCACCGAAATTTGGCTGACCGCGTACCTTAATCAAAGTTTGGGTACTGTCCGCGGTCAGCAAAACTTCTGGCCCATTGTAGTGACAAGGCGCAAGTCATTCCCGTGAAATGTACGTTGCGATTAAGGATGTAGGAACAGTGACACTGTTCCTATACAAATAGAAAGAAATAGCAGACTCCTTTAGTCGAGAAAGGTGATGCGACGGGAGGTAATAATCTCACCACCAAATTTTACCGATAGAGTGGGGATCACTCCCCAGTTCAGGAGGAGTGGATGACACTCGTGGTTCATTTTTGGAACGGAGCTCTCGCTTAGAGAGCGTTTGCATTGGTTTCAAGTACATATTTCGTAGGCGGTTATTTTAGAGTGAACATCCTACTATCTAGGAACGTAACCCGAAGAATACGGATTGAAGCGTGGCAATGTCGGACATGATAATCCTCGACCCTCCTTTTATTATACGAGTTAAAGAAAGAAGGATGGGACAATATGTCTGATGTTGATTTCGATGGGTAAAATGTCATTCATTGTCTTCAGAAAGCATTACTATCGTTGTAAGCACTCCGCGACAGCATTTTAGCAGCGGGCTGACCGCGGAGTTATTACGGTCTGACCGCGCACCGATATTTGGCGGACCGCGGAGTTGGCTACGGTCAGCCAAATTTCGGTACCGATGTGAGCCCGTTCTATTGTTTGAGTTTCTAGCAAGTTTCGGCTGAGCTGAGAAATATCGTCGAATTATCGTTTGCACTAACATATGTGAAGAATACTTCTCGAAGCGTGGTGAAAGAGTTTGACGCTGGCCTACTCTCCTTTTCCTCGTTATTGTGAAGTGAACTGCAACCCAAAAAAAAAACAAATTTTCTCAATTTTTCCCAACTCATCCAATTTAAGTGATGTGTAAAGTTTTCTGCATGGACGCCGCTTGTTGCATCCGCTCCAATCCTTGCGAAAAGAAGACACGGTTTCATCAAGGAAGGTCCCTGACGTATGTTGGGACAGATGGGAACTGGGAGATTAAGGTGAGTCAAATTGTTTTTTGGAGCATTCGCGCGTACACGTCATTTTGAAACCATTTCAAAAATCATCATGAATATATCAATAGAAAGTACAAAAATATCAATATTAAAGGATCAAGGCTATAAAGTATCTCTGAATGGTCTACTCCTTTTAGAATTTCATGGATGGAAGTGTAGCAGGATTTTTCGGAAATGATACGGTGCAGCTCGGAAGTTCTTACTATGGCGATGGTGAACTAGTCGTCCCAGGTGCTATATTCGGCCAGGCCGTCAAAGTTCCTAAATCCTTCGCCAGTGTGAGCAGCTTTGCAACTAATGTTACACAGAGTTTGAAACAAATAACAGAATGGTTACCATCTTGCTTTAAGCATCCTGCAGAGGGAGTGGTTGGTATGGGATTTCAAAGCCTTGCTGTTGGCAGTTTCACACCTCCTTTACTGCGGGCTATTCACCTCGGACTTCTTGATCAGCAAGTGTTCACTGTCTTTCTAAGGCGTGCAGAAGGTCTGTAAATCAACTTGTTGGAAACGTCTTTCTCACATTCCATACAGTTTTTTCTATGGAGGAGGAAGAGATGGTGTTGACGGTGGCCTGGTAACTTATGGTGGTGTGGACAGTAAAAATTGCGATTCGGTGATAGTGTATGAGCCGCTGACGGAACCAGCTTACTGGCAGTTCAAGGTGTACGCGAATGTTTGCTATATCATTAGGGTGTGATACGTATCTCATGTATGTAGCTATAACTTTTTCAGCTCTCTGCCGTATCTTCAGGAAATTTTACATCAGAAGACGGATGGTCGGTAATCTCTGACACATCTTCTGCGCTTATTGTTGCACCACTCACAATTGCGGTCAGACTTGCTTCAATATTCGGAGCTGAAGTGAGTTATGAGGACGAGTTTACGGCAACTATTGTATTATAGTTCACCTCGCGAATGGAGACAAGCTCACGACTGTGTCGGAGAATGACGCTATTATGATGCTACAATCTTTTATTTTACGAACGGAAATTTTCAGATCTTCTCTCATTTTGAGAACCACCTCGTTTCTTTATTTATTTTTTTTTCGCAAACAACATTAGCTCTTAAGGTAGGCTACGATATGATTCGGTCTTGAAACGTTGCCAAGGTAAACAACAACAACTTTGTCCGCGTCCCTGAGTACAACTTGATTTATCACTACGAGATAGGCAGCGGCATAGCCGGTGCAAAATGGGCTGCCATGAAGTTCACTGTTGAAAACTACGGAGCGGAAGAATTTGCATACCAAATTAAACCTATTTTGAAAGCGGAAAGGAAGTGAAAGCCTTCAGATCTTTTGCTTAAATGTGCAGCCTTACATTAACTTTGAGCAACTGATGACATCGCAGTTTTGTAAGAAGCTCTGAAAGAAAAAAAAAACGAAATTCAGCAAAAAGACTTGACATTATTTACATGTGAGGGATTGACGTAGTTACCTTCTTTGCTCCATCGCAACGTACCAACGCTGCTGTTACACTGTTCAACAGTCTGCTTAGAATATACATTTTATTCGATGTCCAGTCTGACATCACCGAACCTCCCCCTCCGAGTTTCGCCGTCAAGACCTACTAATTGCTTCAGGATACGTTCTTAAAGGCAGCACCCACGATAATTTTCATGTCAAAAATTTTGAATGTTTTGGGGTCTGAACAATAGTCCCAGTAGTTCTAAGCAAGTTGCACCACCAAAGGCATCCACATTCTCGTGATATAACAAGTTGAACATGGGATCCGGGGATCCCCAGGCGAGTCGTAGCGGATTGCGTATCAGCTGTTTTCTGCCCCAACCTGTCAGTTTTCCAGAGGTAACGCTTGTTTCTAATGCTCATTTCGGAAAATTCTCCACTATGGTAATCTACTTCCCTCTATTTAGGTCCTCTTGATTGTTATTCGACCATATCATCCTTTGTTTTAGTCAGAATTGTCAAATTTTTACGTATCGTGTGAGTTTCAGTTTTTTGGCTCTTTACAATTAACCATGAGTTTTCTTTCTTTTCATGAGGGATGCTTCTGCAGTGAACATTCTAACTCCTTTTCGTTTTTGATTTTTCTTCCTTAGAGAAGCTGCAGAATTAGTCAAATATCCACTTGCGCTAGGAAATTTGTCGACAACAAAGGCGGCGTTATCGACTTTCTTGATCTACTCCATCCGCGTAACTCGGCCATTTTGCTATGAAGCAATGAATTAATAATATCCAAAAACCATTTCACCATGAGCTCTGGTACAAGTGAAGACCTTATCTATGTTCCTCATAGCTAAATACCCAAGATCGCGTTGAAACCTGGGTAACGAATTTTTTCGTGGGTGCTGCCTTTAAAAATTATCTTTTCATCGTGTGACCTAAGAGCGCTCTAATCACGTATGCTTTTATGCTCGTTTCAACAGTCTACACAGAAAGGGCGAAATTGAAAAATTGAATCTGCAACTGAACTGACTAAAAAGTAGTAAGAGTAAGAAAGTAGTAGTAAGTAGTAAGAAGTAGTCAGGCCAAAGACGACCCGCTCCTACCGGCCAGAGTCTCCTCTCCTTATGGGCCAAGTAGCTTGCAAGCGGAGTGGAACAAAAGTTAATATTCCTTCCGGAAGGCCTCTTCCGGAGATCCTATACGATTCCAAATCATGATAAGGTGGATGGCAACATTTACAAGTATCATAGTATGAACCACCGAATCTATGGTGTCTTTTCCTTGTTCGTGTGTTGTTCGTGAGAATTCGTGCAAACGTTCTTCCACATTTCTTTCAGCCGTATTCGATCTTCCTAAATATAACAGAAAAAAAGCATGTTCATTGAATGAGAACAGTTTATAGTGAAAATCAGTAATTGTTGGGTAGTAATTAGCAATTGGAAAAAAGTCATTCTTCGAATTATTTTTGTGCCGACAAGGCTTGGTAGGTGGAAAATTTATTCTTCAGCCCGACGTTGGATAAAAATAATTAAAAAACTATAAATAATTAAAAATTATTAATAATCATCAAAAATAATTAAAACAACATGCCAAGTTTTGGAGAAGAAGGAACATGGAAGTTAATGAGAAATCGGTATTTTTCAGTGGCGGACACAGGAGGGAGGAGAGGGGGGGGGGCGCCTCACCCCCCCCCCCCT
>JARK01001594.1:39605-56551 GCA_000688135.1 Ancylostoma ceylanicum
GGGTCCGGCGATATGATAAGGGGACGCCGGCGTCCAAAGTGGGGGGAGACGGGTCCGGCGATATGATAAGGTGTCGCCGGCGTCCAAAGTGGGGGGAGACGTGTCCGGCGATATGATAAGGGGACGCCGGCGTCGAAAAGTGGGTAAACTCCTGCGGATGGGTCAACAGATGGATAAGAGGTGCGCCGGTGCAGAGGGGCGAGAAATTGATCTTAATCAGGTCTATCTTTGTTCTAATTGTCCTCTGGCGCCTAAGTATAGTGAGAAAGTACCGAATGCCCACCCCAGCAGTGATTATTATACCACTCATGTCATTCTGCCCACCTCACGTCCCCTCCTGCGTGTTCTACCCTCATTTGTTTCTGAGCACACCGCACCGTCCTTTTCTATATGTTCAAGCCAATTGTTATCAATGGATCACTCACAACAAACAGAATATGATAAACCATTCTCCGTTTTCATTCAAGGATGAATCGGTTACATATAGCTACAGTTAGCCATTTCACTCGAGAAAATGATAAAATTGCTCTGAGAGACGCAAGTAGTTCTCTTTAATCAGTTCTTTTTTATGGGAGAGGCATTTAGGGGAAACGGAGCAAAAATTTGTATGACCATAATTCTATTAGGATGGATGCAAGGTGAAGTCATGCGAGCGAAGCGAGCATAAGCAAAAGTCTGGAAGTCCGGCGTTAGCCGGACGGCCAGACTGGTCTAATCATATTGCATCAATACCATTCAATCTAAGAGGTAGTATCCACTCCAACATCAGCGGTGCAACTGCGTTCCACATTAAAAGCAAATTGCAGTCATAATGCGAAGTAAAATAATGAAATAATGCGAATAATTCTTCTCTACTCCTTTTTTCCATTTGATCCTCACATAATAGGCTTTAATAATAAACTTTTGTAACTTCCTTGGGAACTACTGATGAAAGGGTCCTGTACCCGGGGGCACCAAGGAAGTCACGCAACCGGTCTAGTTCTTAGCCCCGAAACCGGAAGTGTGGAAATTTTGATTGCGTTAACATTTCTTGACTCTTTCTCATTTCATGGCTCGAACAACACTTGTTAATCTTTTCACTAGATGGCGAAACAAAACTAACACTGGGTGATATGGGCATTGAAATAGAAAATAATAGGCTTAGTACACCGGATACATGGAAACGGCGCCAAAAGGTGGCTTCCTAAAAGTATTAGCGAGATATCCGTCAGAACTAGCGAAAATCCGACCAAAAACGGCCCAGGAATGAGCAGAATCTCATCGGAGCTGCATTAGCTGCAGAGCTGGCAAGATGCCAGCAGCGCCTGCATCTCTACCGGGTGTCGCTGAGCTAACTCGTCCGACCCGCCCCCCTTTTTGTCGACAAATACGATCCCTGAATGACGAACCCAGTCTCCAATGATAAAGAGAGAGAATAAGACAGCGCTTTCAGGGTTTCGCGGCGGGACCCGGGTTTACGCTGGCAGTCTTGCAACGGGTGAGACAGTGCTTACAAAGTTTTCATTGTGCAATATACAGAGCAGTATAACACCCCTACAACTCATTCACACAGCCCAAAGTCTCCCGATGGCCTGCGGCAGCGGCACGGTCGTCCGCACTCTCCACCACCCTTCACGGGTGGCGCGTGGTAGCCGTGCGGTCGTCCGCACCCTCCACGGTGGCCCTGCAGCGGCAGTGCGGTCGTCCCCACCCTTCACGGTGGCCCCGCGGCGGTGGTGCGGTCGTCCGTGCGGTCATAGTGAGGGGAACGATAGGGTACGGGTCCGCCTTGGCCACACAGTGGTGAAAACGCCAGGATTTGAGTCCGCCGATGGAGGAGTGAGGAAGGCGCCAAAACACGAGTCCACCGAACGTGGATGGGTCCACCATGCCCCATTATTGAGGAAAACGACAGAATACGGGTCTCCGATGGAGGATGGGTCCGTCGTGGCCCAGTAGTGAGGCAAACGCCAGAGTATCGGTCCACCTTGGCCAAACAGTGGTGGAAGCGACAGGGTACGGGTACGCCTCGGCGCAATAGTAGGAAAAACGTCAGGGTACCGGTCCGCCTTGACCAAGCAGCGAGGAAAACGCCAGGATACGGATACGCGATGGAGGGTTGTCCAGTAGCGAGGAAGGGGTTGTAAAAAATCATGGTCCAACAGTGTGAGAAAAGGTGTTAAATTATGGGGAAAGGGCAATGCGGTGGGTCCATCAATGGGGGGAGGGCTGGGTTCGCTATTGCATGGCAGTGTGTGGAGAAGTATTAGTTCTACGGAGCCAGTACGCTGTTTCTTGAAAGTGGCTATAGCGCTCATTTGTGCTGATTTTCACATGACCATATTTTTTCTGCCAAGTCTCGTACGCATTCTCACTTATGACACTCAATCGACAACCTCTACTTCCTCTGAGATTCCCAATCAGACCATTCCTCTCAAACCTTTATCTCTCTTTCTCTCGAACAAGGTATCCCAAGACTTCGCCAGTACAAAATGAATCGAAATGAACTGGCGATACAAGAGAATAAAAATTACGGAAATGATACCTATCGATAGCCACGTTACATCGCCGTGGATCGCTGCTAAACGGTGCTCATCGCCCGAACTCTCGAATGCCCAAAATGAACTGGCGATGTGAGTGATAGCGAAAATGGTGAAGATGCCTATCGATTGCCATGCCCCTTGACTATCATTCTTCTTACGTCTGGAGTCTCCTAATTCTTTTTATCCATGTGGCGACCGCCGGCGGTCGTGGCGATCGCGATTACAGCCGGCTGTCGTCGCGATTGCTGGCAAGGTCTGGGGATACTCAAACCCTTCTCAATTTGAGTGATTCCGTGTCATTGTTCGTGTGTTGCAGTGTCTGTTGCAGGAGATAGTTCAAGGCTTCCAGAGTCCTTTGAAAGACTTTCCCGCGCAGAGCTGGGAATAACTGCCCATGGCGGGTACTTACGCATGTTAGAAGTGCCACAACAAAAATGGGTGGAAATTTTGATGCATCGGAAAGTAACTTTACATGATAATGTGTGATGAAAACTTGTCAAGCGAGGCTAACAGCAGAAGAAGACTGGAAGGCCAACGTTAGCACGGTGGCAAGATTGATAAAGAATCATGAGGAGGAATTTGTATTTGAGCTTAATTAATGATTAGTATTGCTTTTGTTAGTTTTCTGAGGACTCCTCCAATTAAAACTTCTTCACGAACCTAGAGTGGCTGCTCCACCCCACTTCCTAGCGTCCCGAAGGGGCGCTAGTTTATATTATTAATATCACACCTTTAAGGATGTTTAAGACTGCATTGCTTTGTATTACACTGCATTGCTTGTATTAGGTCAGGATGTCAGCACATAATCCGTATGTGAGCTCTGGTGCATCGGCTTCGCTGTTGGGGAAGTATGGATAAGCACATCTTTTTCCTTGCTATTTCTAGGATTCTGAGAGGATGATACTTTCCATGCTGCTTTTCAGAAAGTCCACCAATGTCTATTACCACTATTTGCTCAAAAAAGTCGCGAGCAGCCTGCTGGAAAAGCACTCGAGATCCTTGAAGCTAGCTTGAATTTTGGTGACTTCATTTGGAAATGTTTAAATGCCCACCGTATTCTCCAGAAAAATTGCAGTATTTCTGCCGCTTTTCCAGGTCCCGAATTCATCATCCCATAAGAAAACATTCGCTAAGGTTAACGACCTGCGAACGAAAAATTTCTTGTTTTTCGTTTCTCAATTTTCGGCGTTATCTGTGCAGGACCTTAGGAACCAGCTCATGCAATGAACATTGATCCCTGCTAATCAAAAGAAATACATCATCCGTCGAGATTTCCGTCCATTCATGTTACGCAAAAAAAATAAAGCCAACCCAAAATGCACAATTTCTTTTGCAATAAACTGATAATCGAGCATTGACAAGAAATGCTGTTAGATGAATTTGTTGCGACTTTGCCAATAAAAAATCGTTTTACTTTCTCAAACGCTTTGGATTGTTTTTATCTTGCCCCTTGCTTCTTTGAACTATCATCAATTCGTACACATGCTGCTATACCGAAGATAATGCAAAAGCTGACGTTGCTTCACTAATACCTCCTTACTGATATACACTGTGTTATGTTGCACAGTTTGTGTCTTTTTGTGTGAATAAACCTTTTTTTCGTGTGAGTAATTCATCACTGTGAATCAAGGGTTTATTCACAGTGATGGATTAGGTTTGTGTGATGAATTGTGTTTCCCCGACTCCGCATCTTCCATTCGGACCCTCAAAACAGCGGAGACACCAATTTTTTCCCACGCCCCCCACCCCCTCCCCCCTCCCATTCACTTTGTGCGTCCGCCACTGGTGATGCTGTATCACTTGTAGGGCACACTGCATTGTAATGAGAAATATTTGCTTCACAGACTATTGAATGGACTATTGAGATGTAACATCTTCATTGTTTTCAGCACAATCCTCACAATCGAGAAAAATTAGATCTTTTAAGGAAAATGTTGATAACACTGTACCTAATCTTCATGACTAATTTCGCGATGGCTGTCATCTACCAAGTACCTCTTCTACATATCGAGCCTAGAATGATCCAAATGGTACGGCAAGGAACATGGGCAAGACATTTACAGCAAACGAATGCGCGACGACTGAAGATTTCACAGGATTTACTGGATCTAGACAACCATTCTCAAGACGTAAGCGGAGATAACTTTTGTCTGTAATCCATTTCATCTCTTTCTATCACTACAGGGTAGCTAAAAAGTATTTGCCCTCATTTGGCGTTTCTGCTTTCCTATGTAGGAGTGTAATTCCATATCTGTTACTCCAGGTCTCTGTCTCTGTTCCTAATCATAGGTTAAAATCTAATTCTGCTGCGGTCCTTCTGCAAGTTTGTCTGAGTGCTTGTTGCGGCTGAGCCAGCTCAGGGGTCGCGTGGGGACACCATTGCCGTTCTATTCGATGCAACCACATTATTGGTGGTGGGATGTCCACAGAAATATTCCTCGAGACGAAATCACAGCCATGTGAAGCGCAGGCGCAAGAAGAATAAAATGGTCTCAAAGGCATCGCCTAAGAAAATTCCTGGGATATTCACTATCTGAACTTTCTCGGATAATTGTCCCAACGATTAGAAAACACCTCCAGGATCAAAAACGTGATAGGTTCCATTGCAAAAAGAGTGCACTAGACTTGTCGGGTTATTGAAAATGATGTCTACTTACTGAGAACGAGGTTTCCGCATATATCTCGAAATTTAGTCATTTTCATTTTTAGGTGAATGTTCACTACGATAGCGAGTACGTTGGAAATATTACGATAGGGACACCAGAGCAGACGTTCCAGGTTCAACTACCCATACCATTATTTGTTTCACAATGAATGGGGATAAAAGGATTTTAGGTGGTACTAGACACCGGGTCGGCAGATTTTTGGGTACCGGACTTCACATGCGCAGCAAGCAAACCAGCAGTATGCGAAGAACCAACCTGTGATGTTGGATGTGAGTTCATTGCTCTCAGATAGCAAACAAATTACGCCTGTGTTAATGTATTAGCCCCGGCCTTAGGCACGTAGGTCACCTTGTCACGAAACAAAAATAGATGAGCTACGCTTGCAACATGTTGCTCCACATCATTCCTCGACAGCTCGGTGCTTCAGGTTGGACGCCGAGCACAACTGGGTGCGTGAGTGGAATAGCGCTTTCCGAGCCCTAGTGGCTGCCTACTCCCAGACGTTACTTGACCACATCACAAGTTCCGCTACCCTTTCTCTCGCCTCCCCTTACGAGATCCTAACACCGAGCCCCATCCCTGGCTCTGCCGAAGAGGTTAGACATCGATATGGTTCAAGATGATGCAATACATGGTTACACAATAACCTATATGCAATCGCTCTCATTCATTAAGAACAGAAATCACTCAGTATCAATGTATTAGGGTGTAAAACTATAGATGCGCGCTGAATTTTACCGTTTCAATGAACGTGTTAGTGAGAGTGTTTAGCCATATTTTTATGACCAGAAGAAAGAGCATTTTGTGATGAGTCTAGCGGTATACAATATCCCTCGAATATCGCATTATGGTGCTGTCCCGGAGTCTCATCTCTTAATGTTTCTGTTCAGTACACACTGAGAGCTCCTTTTATTCTTCACTTGCCATCCATCCATCCATTCACAGCCATCCGGACCTTGATTGACCTCCTGAATCGTCACTGGAATGAAGTGGAGACATTTGGTCTGTCTAGCATTGAAATCGAAGCACTCCTGAATGCAACTCTTTCGTGTAACGTATTTCGTTTCGACAACAATTTCTTCATGCAAAAACGAGGACTAGCTATGGGCATCCGCATAGCCCCGCTGCTTGCCATTGTATACCTGGATTACATCGAAAGAACATCGTTGACTGCTGGAATACTATTCTATAAACGTTACATAGACGACGTGTTTGTGATCGGAACAACACCTTCTGAGTTGGAGACGACACTTGCGAATTTGAACTGCAAAGATGTTCATATAAAGTTTAACATCGAGGAACCCGACAAGGAAGGTTTCTTATCGTTTTTGAACACCCGAGTTAGAATTTGCAAAGGGGAGAAGGAAATACGCTGGTACAAAAAGGAGCCATCGAAGAATATTTTGCTACATTCACGGAGTGCTCACCCACTCCACATGAAAGTGAACGTAGTACGAAACCTGAAGACAACCAGCAGAAGAATTTCCACAGAAAGCTCAGAATGTGATGGGAAAATTAAAAACATACTCTTTGAGAATGGGTACACTACAAGAACCACTGGCTCGTGGAGGCCATATGCGGCCCCTGACGGCATAGCGCTTGTGTTGCCATTTTTGAACGACAGCTATTCCAAACAAGTGAACACCATTGTTCGGAAATCTGGGCTTCCAGTGCGTGTTGTCTTTCGACCACCGCCCACACTCAAAGATATATTAACTTCGTCACGCGTCTATGAAGCAGGATGCGATCAAAAGTGTTGTCGTTACTGCCGCGATCAAAAGAAGATCTGTCATCTGCGTGGCACCGTATATTTGATCACTTGCAGTGGATGTGGTAAGCGGTATGTGGGAGAAACAGAACGACCGCTGAGGAAAAGACTCGATGAACACAGACGAGCACTAAGCCATCCACAATCGTACCCAACCAGTAGTTTCTCTAGGCACCGAACAACAATGCACACACGAGAGCCTGCTCCGGAGCTTGAAGTGAGAGTGTTGCATCGCAACCTCATGAAGCCGCTCGAAAGGAAAATTATGGAGGCAAAAGAAATCAAACGGTGCAAGCCGGAGATCAATAGTAAGGAAGAACTTGTGGAGGCCCTGAAGTATATTGCTTGATCTACCACGAATAGCAGTTAGAGAAGCGATATTTGCACTCAAGGAGATTACAGTATCACGAAGCACTATATAAAGGCCTACTGTAGTCCTGAAACGAATTTATTGCATTCCCTCTGCTAACGCGCTCGGTGGGTGCGGACAGTCACTACTTAGGTTGTTGCTGTGTTGTATGTATGTATTGTAATTGTGTATTAAGATCCGACGAAGGCGCTAAGCGCCGAAAGCTCATCAAGTGAAGAATAAAAGGAGCTCTCAGTGTGTACTGAACAGAAACATCCCTCGAATAGTTCAACTACTGCTGAGAAAAAAATTTAGGAGATGGTGGACCAAAAATATGGAATTCAAATTTGCATGTTGTATTACTTTAAGCAAGGCAAAACAGCAGCGAAATCGCATCGAAGCTTGTGTGAAGCATTCGGAAAAGATGCCATCAGCGAAAGTCAGTACCGCAGATGGTTTCAACGCTTTCAAAGTGGAGATGAAGACCTTGAAGATGAACCACATGCTAGAGGACGTTCTGTGATAGACCATGAAGTTTTGAGAGAGGTAGTAGAATCAGATCCTAAGCAAACCACCAGAGAACTTGCTGAGAAGTTTGAGTGCAGCCATATGACTATTAAAAATCGCTTGAACGGAAAGAGCAGCCAATGCGGAAAATGGGTGCCCCACCAAATTACCGCAGACAACCTGGGAGCACGGTTAGCTATCAGCCAAATTTTGCTCTGCCGTTCCAAGAGTTGCGAGTTTTTCGAGAAGGTCTTAGCGTCGGATGAACAGTGGGTATTGTTCGATAACACCATCAGGAAACCACAGTGGCTCAGCAAAGGGAGCAGCCCAGTCCGACACCGAAACCTGACATACATGGAAAAAGGTGATGCTGTGTGTTTGGTGGAATATGAAAGTTCTGGTCTACATGGAGGTGCTCAATTCTGGTCAAGCTGTTACAGTAGATCTCTATGCACAACAGCTTGGCCGGGTTGACCAGGCACTTCGCCGTCAGGGTGTTGAAACGACAGAGGTAAAATTTCTCCACGATAACGCTCGTCTCAATGTTGCAAATATTACGCAACAGAAAATCGAGGAATTGGTATGGGAACTCCTGCCTCATCCGCTATATAGCCCAAACCTGGCACCATCAGACTACCACTTATTCCGGTCGATGCAGCATTTTCTAGCGGAGAAAAAATTCAACAACCGAGAAGAAATCACACTTTGCTTGAGCAGCTACTTTGACATGCAGTCCAGTCAGTTCTTTGACAACGGAATTCGTTCCCTGCGCAGAAAATGGCGAAGAGTCACTGATAATAATGGTGAATAGATTTCGGCTTGAGCTGTTGTACTAATGCATTTATGTATGATATGTTTCACTCAAAAACGCGCATCCATAGTTTTACACCCTAATATAAAACCGATAAGATACAGCGAAAAATTTGCGAAGGTCAGCTCAGGTAGTTCGGAGAGTTTGAAGGCGGAGAATATCGTACTCCAATGAGCGAACCCATGGGTTGGGCCATATGGAGTGGTCGCAAGGGCGCGTCTCAACATTTGTCAGAGAACTAATTTTTTTGAATGACGTAATCTGTCTAGCTATCGCGCCAAAACGCAAGTGATAATTTCAGTAGTGTGTGAGGTTTTCTGCACTAATCAAACCTGCTGCACGACAGGAGGATCGCTACGAAAAAGGAATCCGTGCAGATGGAAACATTATTTCAAGTCAGAGAAGTCGAGTACTTATGTAAAAGAACCTGGTCGCTGGAGAGTGAAAGTGAGAGGTTTGTTAGAATTACAGTGGTCATGGGAGTACAATTCTTGATAGTTGATATTGTAGACATGAACCTAATCAATTATAAAATAATGTAAGTTCATGTTCACAACAGAGCAATAGCTTCCAGTATTTGATCGGTCAAGCGCAAGGATTCTTCGGAAATGACACAGTCCGATTCGGAAGTGAAGGTACGAATCAACTTGTGGTGGATGGTACAAGGTTCGGACAAGCAGATGAAATCCACGATGTGTTCGCCGATGTGAGTACTTTGAATTAGATCATTAACTGTTTGCTTGGCAACTACCGCTCAATTGGATTTCAACAATGCTCCTATGTAATCATTCTGTTGCCGTTATTGGTCATCGCTACACTGTTGTCGCACCCATCAGTGATGAAGCAATGCGAACCTTGATACGCAACGCGCCTCGAATTTCTTGCGCGGCATTCACAGATCGCCTGCAGACGAGTAGCTATAAAGACTCCTCTTCTATGTTTATCACTGTTTTCTTCTCATCCCTCAACCTCGAGGGTCATCTCAAGTTCCGTACTAAAACTACAATTTTTTGGTGAATACTCATGAGTAAATTTGATCATTGTTTACTATTTATTAGTGTGCGCATAAGCGCGCTGTACAGTGGTGGAATATGAGCGCAAAGAAGTCAATGAGAAGCTCTCCAGGTGTGGTAAATAATTCCAAAAATATTGCAAGGTGTATCTCTTGTGCATAGAGTATGAGTGGCAGTACGTTTGAACGGTGCTGATGTACAAACTCGCCGCTTGACCGCATGGCCCACTGGGAGCCGATGCACAAGGCGGCATACGCATCCAGGCATTCTACGCGAATTTTTACCTTCCCATCCCTTTCGCAGCGCAACAGCTATGAGAGAACGTGCATGGTCAAGTCTAACACTATATGATACGTGAGTGGACGAACGAAGCACCTTTTGCGAAGAACTGACGGGTGAAACGGCAGCAGGTGAGGGGCGTACAGAGCACGTGAGGGGACAAACAAAGCACGCGAGGAGTGGGACAACAACACGAGAGGGAACGAACACAACACGTCACTGGGGTCAAACCCCGCTTGTGCTGTTGGGGTCGAATCCCACGAGGATAACTGACGGGGACTGCACCCAAACTTCATATTTTGGCGTCAAATGTGAAGAAATTAAATAAGCTAAGAAGAGCCAACACCAGAACCTGAGTTTTTGTGCTAAGAAGAGCCAACACCAGAACCTGAGTTTTTGTGAAGACACAGATTTCTTGTTAGAATTTGGGACTGAAATGAGACAACCCACTTTAACAATGAACGAAAAAGTGTGACGGCGGAATTCTTACACCTACTAACTAATGCACCACTCATAAGAAATCAATTTCCAATGCAATGAGTCTTGTTTCTCTTTTCTTGGAGAACTCTCCATGTTCCTCCCATGCAGTACGTCCGCGATTCAAAAATTAATACAAGGAGATCTCTGCCAAATTCGTGGGAGCACGTGGTAGGTGTCGTTTTTGGCTGCGGATCTCACAGTGCTCTGACCAACACGAGTCGAACGCACTGGGAGAAGAGGCGTTTGATGGGCTAAATCGCAAATTAACAACACCTTGAACCGCTTTCAGGCCTCTGAAGAAGACGTGTTGTCGAAACGTCAGGCCAATAAACGTGCTCATATAACAACCTGAGAGGCACAGAAGTATAAATAAGTAATGCTACAACATGCCCAGGTTTTACAATGAGAGTACATGGAGATTATTACAAAACGTACTGCCTGAATTCTTCTCTCTCGTACGCGAAGCTTTATCGCTTCGCCAGAAAGTGGTCATCGCGAAGCAGTCCTTGACTTTTCTCAAGAGATGCCGGACAACCGACTTGCTCCCCACCTTCATCAAGAATAAGAAATTGGGTGCAACATGTAACTTGCCCGAGGATCATCCCAAGATAAGAAGCCTCTACCGCTCCATGCTTGGTGTCGTGATCAAAGAGAAACAACATGTGTTGTACTCCAGCCTGTTGAAATGTGAAACGAAAGAGGAAGCATGTCGACGTTATCTTCCAGAGCAGATTTGGAAGAGGATTGAGAGAGGATCGAGGCAAATCTGCGATACTATCCGGTCTAACACCAAATCTTCACTGTGTGCAAAGTTCGATGCACTTTTGGTGAGATCGCAAGTGAGTTATCCTAACGCTAAAGATGACCTATCAGTGAACCACGAATTAAGAAACATGACCGCTCAACGTGTTACATCAAGTAATAATGATGAAATGGAAAGGGTTACTGTGATCGGAAATGCTCATATCTCTGCCAACGCTCGAGCCTTTCTTAGCCTCGGCCCTTCATTTGCACCGGCGCGAAATATCTCTGCCATGACATACCGCAAGATAGTTGGTGGTTTGCACAGATTACGAGACCTGCTCAGGTTAAAATATGCGCGCAAGCAACAGGCCCAACACTCTTCTGCCATGAGTAGAAGAACACTACCGCACATTCCATTTCCATCCCCTTTCTATAGAGAGCCTGATCCTTGTATAGAAGCAGATGTCAAGTTCCGTATCCTTTCGTCGAGTGTTTTTTCAATCCTGAACGAAAATCGCAGACTGCTTCAGCCTAACTTGACATGTGCGCAACAGCGAGGATTTAGAGAATTGCGGGATTCGATTTCAAATGGGACCATCCGTGTTTCTGTCAGTGATAAAGGCGGGGAGTTCGTAGTGATGCCACAATCGCTAGATCGTGCAATTACTGAACTCCATCTTGCTGATTCAACTCTGTATAGGCGCACTTCGGAAAAAGAATTTCTTTCACAGTGCAAACGACTGAACCACGTTTGGCTAGCGGTCGGCAAGGAAGCAGGTCTGAACGACAAGTTTCTGAGCAGACTCAAAATAGAAACCCCAACCTGCCCCGTTTTTTACAGCTTACTCAAGACCCACAAACTCTCCCAAGGTACATCACAATCTACATCACCGGAAACGTACCAAATCCGACCCATTATCAGCTGTGTGGGTGGGCCAACCGACAGAATATCCTGGTTTTTGAATAAAATCGTGAGCCAATTGCTAACCAAAGTGCCATCCCACCTGACGAATACAGCTCAGTTCCTTGAGCACTTACGCAGTGTTAATTTCGATCAAAACTCTGTTATGGAATCATTCGACGTTACGTCTCTTTACACAATCGTTACAAACGCTGCTGCTCTTCAGGCACTCTCCGAAATGCTTGAGTTGCACTGCAGAAGTATAGAGATGTACGGATTGAGTCGAAAACAGGTTATGATCTTGATCAAGGAATGCCTAAGCTGCAACATCTTCAAATGGTCGGGAACATACTTTTCACAACAACGAGGTTTAGCAATGGGTCAGAGACTTGCTCCCGTAGTGGCTATTTGTTTCATGAGCAAAATAGAGGAGCCTGTCCTTTCACGATTTCCGCTAATGTACTGCCGCTACATCGATGACTGTTGTATTGTGACTTCGACGCAGGCCGAAATGGACGAATGCTTCTGAATTCTCAATCAACAGTCGCAGTACCTAACTCTAACAAGAGAGACCCCGCGCGACGGTTGGCTCCCGTATCTCAACACACAGCTTAAATTATCAAATGGTACGATCCGCGTGAAATGGTATCGAAAGGAGAGCTCGAAGAATATCATCCTTCATGCTTCATCAGCGCACCCGGTAGCCATGAAACGTTCTGTTGTCCGCAACATGATCAAAACGGCTATCGATGTAAGCAGCGGTGAAACAGAGAAGCAAGAATCCCTCACACTGCCATCCAGTGTATTGCGCAGTAATGGTTATCAAACTAAAGCAAAATGAGCCCGACCATCCCGATTTACCAGCTCAACTGAGCCGCGTAATAATAAACTCCCGTTGTGCTTGCCCTTTATTTCAGACAGGATTAGCAACGCAATCAGGCAATGTTTTATTCGAGCCCAACTTAACGATGATGTTGTTCTGCTCAACATTCCTAACGAAAACATCAAACGTCTGTTGGTGCGAAACATACTTTACGACAGAGCCTGTATTTCGGAAAACTGCGTTGTTTGTCCCTACGGCAAACTTGGGGATTGCGCAAAAACGGGAGTAATATACGAAATCGAATGCTTAGCTTGTCGTGCACAGTATATTGGAGAGACCGGTCGACCGCTTTCTGTGCGCATGAATGAACACATGGCTAGTAAGAAACGGGAAAGCCTGATAACACCCTTGGGGAAACATAGAAAGGAAGACCATGGTGGAACTGATTTTAATGTAAAATGTACAATCCTCGCTTATGAAGAACAAACATCTGCTAGGAAAACGCTTGAGGCTTTCTGGATCTGTAAAAGGAACCCCAGAATGAACAGCAGAAATGAGCACTTGGCGATCACTAGCGACCTCATGCCTTTTCTATCATTATGTGAGCTATAAGATTGTCAGGACTATTTATGCTCAGCAAGTGACACCAGCAGAGCCAGTAGTCCGCAGTTGCTCACATATAGCGGATCTGTTCACAGAACCTAAGCGGAACTCCATCTCCGCCAAATTCGTGGGAGCACGTGGTAAGTGTCGTTTTTGGCTGCGGATCTCACAGTGCTCTGACCAACACGAGTCGAACGCACTAGGAGAGGAGGCGTTTGATGGGCTAAATCGCAAATTAACAACACCTTGAATCGCTTTCAGGCCTCTGAAGAAGACGTGTTGTCGAAACGTCAGGCCAATACACGTGCTCATATAACAACCTGAGAGGCACAGAAGTATAAATAAATACAAGGAGAACATTCTCTATATGAGCCCATTTTCGAATAAAGTGGAAATATGAAATGGTTTTGTCTCAAGTAATCGAATAAATCCGAATATTCGAACAAACTATCGTCCTCATACAAAATTTTTAGACAAGGGCTGTACTGACATGACAAATTCAATGGAATGGGCGATAAAATCAGGGCAATGCAGCTGAACTGACAATTTTCGGGATGCCTGCTTATCTATGAAACGCATTGTATGTGCTCGCAGAGTTTTTCTTTCAAAGCTTCCAGGCCTTGCTCTGTAATATCAGCTATTATTTTCTCAGGTTCCGTTTTTTTTGTTCTGGATACGCCGGTGGAAACAATATCTTCAAAAACATCCCATCACTTTTCTACGTCATCTTCAAAGGCAGCACTCACGTTGAAAAAAAAAAGTTTCCCCGCTTTTCTGCCAGTTCAAAGGTGCCATAAAATGGAGCGTCATTGCAAAAGAAATCACATCAATTCTTTCAGTAACTCGAGTAATCAGTAATCATGCATGTACAAAGGCGCCCAACATGCTCAACCCCGCCGGTGATCCATGCCGCATCGTCGCGACCGCACCCATTTGTGGAGATAGATCTCTTCCACGATTGCTCTCTCAGATGGTATACAACATGGCATTTCTCAGAAACTTTGTCCTTCTTAGGATTCCTCCTCTATTATCCTCCAGCACCCTTTGACCTTCCAGAGTAGAATTTCATGAAAAAAATCGATGTCGCTTTTCAGCGTAAGTGCTGTCTTTAAGATTCGTATAAAATGGTAACGCCACCGTAGTGAACTCAAAGCTCGTATTTTGCTACACTAATCAATCATTTTCCGAGTTTACCCCTGGAGTCTTTGTTTTCATGTAAAAAGCGTTACCGTCAAAGTAGCGAAAAGTTCCATTTCAAATAAGAAATATCTAACTGACCTCCTTAATTACAGACGCAGTGGGCAAAAATGATTTTTCCTCATACTTCTCTATTAGAAGCATAGTTGTCCTAGGTGGAATAAGGCGCAAAACATGGAAAACCTAAATGCGAGAAGACTTACCCAGTAGAGTTTTGACCGAATCGAATAATATTCGAATGATTATTCGAATAATACTCGACTTCGACTAATATTCGACTATTCGAGCACTGTTAATTATTCGATCATTCGAATATTCGAGGTGGAGGCGCTCAATATTCGAATAATATAATAAGATGTCTCAGTGGCAGCTTCGCCCTTATAGCCATTCTCGAGTAATTTCCTCAACAAGCACCCAATTGAATGGCCAAGGCTCTGATGATCCAAATTTCTCGTTGGTTTTGCTCAGGAGGGAATTATGCACTTCACGATGTGCAATATCACCTGCTGCCATTTACAAACCAATACAATCTTGTGGCAATTCTGAAAAATTCCGTGTAAAAAAAAAACCTCCCCCACTCCACGAGCTCAATTCAGTGAACAAACTCTCAGGAAAGGCAAAGAACTTCCCGAGGGATTCGCAGCCACCCTATAGCCTCAATCTGGTCTTAGGGACCGGATTGACGGATCGCAGGAGCGTTTAACGCTTGAAAATTAATTTGCAAAGTTGTAAAGTCAGTATCTACGATACCATTCGTCTTCAAAATTTTCCTCATAGGGCAGCGGTTTTTAATGCAATGAAATCGAGCTATTTTAGAAGAATGGTATGAGGCCACCAGCTGGTGTTGTTTGTACTTCCATCGATAGCTGTTTTCTTTCTATTTCGAAGGTAAAAAGACTGTCGATAGTGGTAACCGATGAGTGAGGCGGCTAGCACCGTTATCCTCCCGTTGTACCCATCTTTGAGCGATACACTCACAGCATTTTGTTTGGAACATGGATAATTGAAAGGAAAGGAAGCAACCAGAATTGGTTCCATCTACGCATTAGTCCACAATAATTGCTTCACGTTTGGAGAACAGCCCCACATCGCTACGTCTTCCGTAGGCGTTTGATCTGTTTTTATAAGCACCGAGTCGTCCAAGAATATCTTCGCCCCATTGGAGGTCCAAGACCTTTTCCAAAAAATTTACGGGAAGCTTCTCCACAATCTGTATATATAAAAGCGAAAGTTTGTATGTATGTTTGTATGTATGTATGTATATATGCATGTGTTTGTATGTATGTATGTTCCGAATAGAAATCACGGAGGATGAACCGATTGGGACCAAATTTTGCATGCAGGTCTATCATTGGCCGGCGGAGGCTATAGGCTAATTTAAGCTAGGAATCATCGTCTAGTTTATCGATCATATCTATTTTATTGGTTTTTCGCTTTTTTCGCATAGGGACAAGCAAAAACATGCCTACTGGGGTTAGTCAATACGCTGAACATGAATGTGACAACCGTTTTGCAGCCAATTATTGATTTATTGATTTTATCGATTTTTTCCACTTTCCTTCGGAAACGGGCAAGGGCGTGTCTGCTAGGGTTCTCCAACGCGCTAAGCACGAATATGACAACCATTTTGGGCGAGGATGACGATTTATTAACTTTATTGATTTTTTCTACTTGCGCTCAGGGACGGGTGGGAACATGTCAGGTGGGGTTCTCCAATATGTCTAACACGAATATGACAACTATTTTGCAAGAAAGTATCTCTCAATTGGTTTCAACGGGCTTTTCATATTCGGGCAGGCGAAGAAAAAGGTTAACGAAACTATATGACGTGGTGACCACCGAGATGATGAGCACTTCGAATGTACTATCTGCTTCAATAATGAGAGCAATTCAATGTTTTGTCTGTAGCTAGACAAGACAGGTCAAATCGTGGAAATTGAGCGCTGTCAGTAACTGGAGACGTGTAAAAACTTGTCTCGATTATAACAACTGGCGAGACCTACCTCACCTTGGAGGCCTGCCAAGTGGCAAGATTTGTGAAACACACAGTATGTATTAGTACCACTAACTATCCGCATCAGTGCGAAAAGCCAGGGGTAGTAAAATTCCCGAGCGGAGCCGGGTATGCCATCTAGTGCTTGATAAAACAGATGTGTCTCTGACTTTTTTTTCTTTTAAGGCTTTGTTCTTAGTTTTTCAAGATCAAATTTGGTTCCTATGTGAACATATTTTTGAAATACTGGACCACTGTGTTCCCATTTGGGGGGAGGGGGGGGGGGGGGG
>JARK01001594.1:56692-76567 GCA_000688135.1 Ancylostoma ceylanicum
GGGGGGGGGGGTGCACAATTCTTTTCAACGCAGTTTCCCTACCACCAGTTTGCTACTGCTATGTAGTTAGAGTCGAATAGTCATGACTTAGAATAAAACGCTTACTTTTTCTGTAACTCTGTAAGTGTATCTGTGTAGAACGAAAACCTGTGGTATTCCAATAATTATTCGAATATCCGATTATTCGTCTATTCGAAGCATTCGAATATTCGAAGAAGTAGATTATTCGATTATTCGAATATTCGAAAAAATATTTTGAATGCAACACTCCATTACCCAGGAAATTGAGACATTTTTCAGAGGCCGATCGATGGAATCCTCGGCTTAGCGTTTTCTTGGCTAGCTAGTGATTTTCGCCCACCTCCCTTTCAATATGCAGCGGAACGTGGGCTGGTCGACCCTGTTTTCACAGTTTATATGGAACATGCAGGAGGAAGTGAGTTTCAAAGATTTTCGCGATGCTCTCACATTTAGAGTCGTTGTGTCCTCAAATTTCAAAGAACAAAATCTGTTCTAATTTTTGTCGGGGTGTGGCTTGACATTGCTATCTACCGTAGAAGCCTCGTAGACTCCGTTTTTTTTTTTGCTCCACAGCTGTCGGGGACAAGCAAAACTTTCACATTTTGCCGCTGCGGCGTCGCCGTTACAAGGATCTGGTGGAACGAGCTTACTTTCATTTTCTGTCCCGGCGTCATCGCCCATGGATGTTCGACAAGGAATGATCACGGGGGGCGGAATCACCGCTGGGTAGAGTGTTGACCGAATCGAATAATATTCGAATAATTATTCGAATATTTGAGTATTCGAAATAGCTGAATATTCGAAATATTCGATTGTTCGAATATTCGGCATGAGCGAAATATTCGATTATTTGAATAGTTCGAATATTCGATCACTCTTGATTATTCGATTGTTCGAATATTCGAATGTTCAATCACTCATTTATTCGATTATTCGAATATTCGAGGTAGACGCACTCGATGATTCGAATAATATATTAAGGTCTCCCAGTGGTAGCTTCGAAGCCATTCTCGAGCAATCTCCTCGACAAGCATCTAATTGAACGACCAAGGCTCTGATGATCCAAATGTTCCCTTTGCTACTGGAACGAGCTCAAACGGATAGAACTGTTTAATGATGTGCAATATCAGCTGCCATTTACAAATCGCTACAATTCTTTGGCAAGTCTGAGAAATTCCGTGAAAAAAACGTGTTTTCCCCACTTCAAGAGTTCAATTTGGTAAACAAACGGTTAGTAAAGGTAAAGAACTTGCCTAGGAATTCTCAATCACCCCATGGCCCCAGTTTGGTCATAGGGACCGGCTTGCCGAGTCGTCAAAACTTTTCACACTTGAAAATTGATTTGCGAAGTTGTAAAGCCAACGTCTACAATATAATTCGTCTTCAAAATTTTTCTGATAGGGCAGTGGTTTTTAATGGAACGAAATTGAGCTCTTATAGAAGGATGGCAAGAGACCGCCAGATGTTGGAGTTTGTACTTCTATCGATAGCTGTTTTCTTTCTATTTCGAAGGTAAAAAGACTGTCGATGGTGGTAACCGATGAGTGAGACGACTAGCACCGTTATCCTTCCGTTGCACCCATCGTTGAGCGATGAGCTCACAGAATTTTGTTTGGAACGTGGATAATTGATTGCGAACGTGGATAATTGATTGATAATAATTGCGAAGTTGTAAAGCCAGCGTCTACGATATCATCCGGCTTTAACATTTTCCTCATAGTGCGATGGTTCCTAATGCAACGAACAAAGCTCTTGTAGAAGAATGGCAAGAGGTACCAGCTGCTGTAGTTTGTGCTTCCATCGAGCTGTTTTTGCTTGATTTCGAAGGTAAAAAATGACTGTCGATGGTGGTAACCGATATATGATATGGTTACCATTTCGTTGCACCCATCGCTATTCGATACACTCACAGTATTTTGTTTAGAACATGGGTAATTGAGAGGAAAGGAAGCAGTCAAAATTGGTTCCATATAGTAGTACACCAATTGCTCCACGCATGGAGAAGCGCCGACGTTGCTAAGTTTCCCGTAGGTGGTTGATCTGTTTTTATAAGCACCGAGTCGTCCGAGGATATCTGGGCACCACTGGAGCACCTAGCACCTTTCCAAAAATATACAGCAAGGTTTGATAGAACCGATGAGTCTTTGACTTTTTTGTTCTTTTAATGCTTTGTTCCTAGTTTTTCAATCTCGAATTTGGTTCCTATGCAAATACATTTTTGAAGTTTTGGATCACTATGTCCCCATTTGGCGTGGACCACATTTCATTTCAATGCAGTTCCCCTACCACCACCTTGCCACAGCTACTTAGGGTGTTGACCAATTCGAATGGTATTCGAATAATTTATTCGAATATCCGAATATTCGTTTATTTGAAACATTCGAATATTCGATGTTTTCAAATTATTCGATTATCCGAATGTTCGAATATTCGGTGCTTAGGAAATATTCGTTTATTCGAATATTCGAATATTCGGCGTTTCCAAAATATTCGTTTGTTCGAATATTCGGCGTTTTCAATATATTCGTTTATTCGAATATTCGAATATTCGAAAGATTTTTTCGAATGCAGCACTTTACCGCTGGGCTACATTTAGAGCCGCATTTGGTAGATGAGAGCTTCAGTTTTCACTTCGCGTCACCTTTACGTGCTACATTTGTTTTTTGATGATGTGTTCCAAAGAAAATGGATAATATCTATAGATAGCATGTCCCATAACTATGGGGTGTCTTCCATGTCTGATGCTCTATTTTCTTTCTTTTTTCTTGAAAATAGTTTCGTACAATCACTTTCTGCATTAAAGGCAGAGGACCACTTCATTTTCGTGGTTGAGGTAAAAGCAGATTCAGCATCTACTCGGCACGCTGAGTCCAGCGGTATACACATATTGTTTCAAAATGATCATTAAACCCGTTTTCCAGGACGGGGCCTGTAACAGTTTGCTGACCCGAATTGACGTGTGAAGCTGCTGATCTTATCGATCGAACACGCAAAGACACGTTGGCCACCGTGGCAGCCGTGGCGGGCAGCCAGCACAGCTTGGAGCGATCCACCTCCGGGCTCCAAATTTTAGCCACTTCGACCCCTTCGAGAACGGGGCTTTCGTCGCTTTTGTGCCTGTTGATGTACCTTGCTGGGATTGTCATGACGAGAAGGTTCAGGATGTGTCACTATCCCCAATATACGGGACGAGGTGGTCCTCTGCCTTTAAAACAGACCGTAGTACTAATAATTTAAAAAGTGCAGGAATTTGTACAAACGGAGGAAGTAGGAAACATAAAGAAATGGTTGGAGTGAAAGCAGAACGCAAGTTCGAATAAACGGAAGAGTCCGAATGGGTGAGAAAACGCATGTCGTGTGTTCGTCAGTCGCGACAGTATGCAAGCGCAGCATAACGCAAGGCAACAACTCTTGCACGGTCCCACTTCTGCTTCCGCGGAGAAAATGTGAAGGCAAAATGTATTCAAGCTCTTGCCGCCGATTCCTCCCCGCACCGACGCGACGGTGTCCACTCTCATAGAGCATGATCCTAACCCATCCATAGGTTGGGTCCCCCCGCACTTTTCGTGCACACTATTCGAGAGTCGATATCATTCTCCAGATATGTACATGTCGTAGTGACTGGCTTCCTAGGCAAATGTGTCCGTCTAACTCCAGCACAACTATCGCATTCATATATGTATAACTAGACGGCATACCTGAGTTCGCTTGGGAGTTTCACTACCCCGTGCTCTTCACTCTCATGCGGATAATCAGAATGGAAATATTCATCTGGAGTAATAATTATTTCTGTGAACATCCCCTCAAAAGTGAGAAAAGTCGATAAGACCAATTAATCGATTGTTTTGTGAAGAGAGTCGTCATATTCTTGCTCAGCACATTGTGGGACCCCAGCAAGCACGTAGACACGTCCTTGCCTGTCTTCCGGCAAAGTGGGAAAAATGGTTAAAATCAATAAATCGATACACTCACCCAAAACGGTTGTCATTTCCTTGCTCAACACATTGAAAACCCCAGTTGACACAACCTTGCCCATCCCACAGCGAAAGTGGAAAAAGTCGACAAAATCAAAGAATCGATACCCCACCCAAAACGGTTGTCATATTCGTATTGAGCGTATATAGTAACACTAGTAGGCATGTTTTTGCCAGTCCTTAGGTGAAAATAGCGAAAATCAATAAAATCGACATAATCGATAAGCTAGTCGATAAGATTCACCCAAACATACAAACCCACACACAAACACACACACACACACACACACACAAAAACAAAGTTTCACTTTTATATACATAGATAATATGAAATCCCTCCATTCAGGAATAAAAAGGAGTTTTGCACGGTTTGTTTTTGAAAAGTGTTCTGATTTAGTTTCCACGGTGAAAACATAATGTACTAATGAACACCGAGTAACAAGTAGTGCCAAGTACACCAATTAAAAAAGTAGAAAATAATGAACATCTCAAGAGAAACGTTGAATCAATGTATTGCTGTTGATCATTATACTTCGTATAGAACCACATATGCAGACTGGGGATCTGCAACACTTTATTATGGCAGCCAAACTTGTGTGCGAAGGATGTCATTGACCTTATTGAGGTAAATGGACTGATCTCTACCTTCCTTTCCAACATACTAGTTGCTGAGTGTCAATGTTTTGTGCTTTTCGAAGGAACAAGGGCTTTGCTAGCGTGCTGCCGAGACAATAACCTCACATCGATTCAAGCTCGCATATGAGGATCGTGAGTGAATCAGTCACTGACCTTGAGTACGGTCTTCATGTACATGCTTAAATCAGGAAAAGTGGCTGTATCAGCGTCATTTTAGCAATGTCATTATTTTCTCCAAAAGCGCTCAACTGACCGAAGACACTAAAATAGCTACCACACACAGCTCCACACACTGATGAATACGCTACCAAATTTGAGCTGGGAATTCGAGATCAGCGTTGAACACTGCACATGGCAGCAAATATCATATTGATACAAATGGCCACTTCAACCAGATCTTTTCTCTTTGGGTAACAGACCAGGGAGTGTCCGGCCATCGGATTTTAATTATGAATTCCCTCTTACAGCTACAGAGTAGTGTAGCTGTGATATACCTGAGAGTTGGGGAGACGGCCCTTCTGGTCCGCCGTAATTCAGGGGCTCATTCTCATTATAGCAGCGCTGTGATTGGCTGGAGATGTTGTGACTGGCTGCTCGTTAGTGAGGTGCTAAGAGGTCGACTTGTCGCTTCGCGGCGCTTGCGGAAATCATCTAGGATGACGGACGACTTATACAACTAGACACCCCTTGCGATGTACATAGTTACCAGTTTAGTTCGAGCTACATTAAGTTGTAGTAAGTAATCCTTCTTCACACACGTTGTGATTGAGCAAATCCTCGCAAGTTTTAACTTCAATGCTTTCTAATTCGACTCTTAAAACGCCTGAATTTCCCTTCTTTGCGCACCCACAATGCGCGAGGGACCGGGGAATTGTTAGTATTCCAGATAACTAATACTGATAAAGAGTTCTTAAACTTTTTCAATCCTTATTCTGTGTTTGCTAATGTACTAACTTGTCTATTAACTGTCTGATTTGAGGCTTTGCGAAAGTATTTATTCGGATTCTCTCTTCTTTTGTTTTATTCTTGCTATTTTTCGCATTTTCGCTGATTTTGTGGTGTTCGTTCTAGGTAGGGCCCACAGTCGGCAGGTGAACAACTGGCTAGAGTGAAGGGGGTTTGAAAAATGTACAGTAGCGAGCAAAAAGATTGCAACTTTTGGTTTTTAGTCTGTAACTTCGTTCAAAGTAAAGAGAGGAGGTTCAAATTTTTACGGATGCTGTAGATACTCATGGGAGTCAGAAATAAATTAAAAACTCCTCATTCCACCAACCTTTCATTTTTTAAGGAAATTTTTTCCCGTAGAGGTCGAAATCTGTAATTTGGCAAGGTCAGCAATGTCTCACAAAATGACGTCTGTTGTTGAGATCTGGCCTTGAATCGCTTCCATATATCAGAGTCGACCAGTTTACGCTAGAAAATGTGCAAGCGCTGACCACTGATGCACATCTGCGGAGAGGTGTAAGCCTTGTTCAGCAATGATCCTCCATGGATGTTTCTGCCACCTTGACTCCCTCTATCAGCACTTCTCAGAAGAGAAAGATGCTGCTGACGCTTCTTTAAAGGCAGCACCCACGGAAATTTCTGTCATTGAGATTTTGGCGCAATCTTAAGTTTTCGACATCGGTGAGCACTTCTACATCGGTCATTTTGTCAAAACTTTCAGAAAAACGATTTCTGAATGCCCTTATTTCGCTGAGTTAGGTCAAAAATGGCCGAGTTGCGTGAAACCGATCTGACAAAAAAGTCGATAAGGCTGCCTCTGTCGTCACGTAGTTTTTTGCCGAATTTGAGTATTTACCCGGATTTGCAGCTTTCTCGAACAAAAGAAAACAAAAATAGGGAAACAGAAGAATGGAAGTTGCACAGATGTATCTGTGGAGCAAAAATAAAAAATTAGGGCAAAGGACAAGAAGAAGTATCGCTAATTTACAAGAAAAGAGAACAACTGAATGACATGAGCCGAAAAAAGGGTAGCAACTCTTGAAAAGTGAAAACAAGAAGGTTCTCAGACAACTATAATCAGAATAGTAGATGAACTGTGGAGAAAAGAGCGCGGAAAAGACTTTTTTCATTGAAAAACTGTGTGACGGCAGGCAAAAACAGCTGATCCGTGTCAAGTGTCGCTCCAATGCTACGTTTGGAAAGCAGGACATCTCGTACCAGCGCCCCAAAGTTGAAATGTTGCAAGGGACTTGTACTTGTAATATCTCGAGTAGGACGTGGTATCCGACAGCGCTTCCATTGCAGAATTGTCGGGACAATACCTGAAGTTCGAAACCACTCAAAATCTCAAAGACGAAGATTAGCGTGGGTGCTGCCTTTAAGTTTGGGTGAGAGTGTTCGGTGTCGATGCAACTCGGTGCTCCCTCATTATTCCGAGATATTCCGGCTGGTTGCGATGAAGCCATGTGTGCACATCATGGAAAATAAGTTTTGAAATCTCCCCTATCTCGCGGAGGAAGGTACACCAATGATCCCATGAGTGGTAAAGATCCTCCAGGATTTCTAGAATATTGCCGTGTATATTGCAATTCATGCAGCGTTGGATTTATGGAAACTTGGCTTCTCGAAGTGAGAAGTGCTGTTCACTGGAACGCGTGCGTGTACTTCCTTACTCCACGCACAAGTTTCCACGCTTCGCTCAGATTTATTTGCTGTGGAAATGTCTCTTTTAGTTTGCTCCATCCAATCCAACCTGAATTAATCGGCCTTTATAGTGACAGGTTACAAAATCACAATTCGGTGGTGTATCGTGAAGTTCATTGCAATTTTGTAAGACCTACCTCATCACATTCATGGCGGCATGAAGTGTAATGTACACGGC
The DNA here is from genome assembly GCA_000688135.1 of Ancylostoma ceylanicum. NCBI lineage: Eukaryota > Metazoa > Nematoda > Chromadorea > Rhabditida > Ancylostomatidae > Ancylostoma > Ancylostoma ceylanicum. The sequence goes on from JARK01001594.1 coordinate 64,151, forward strand.
AATATTGTAGTATTCATGGGGGATCCTTACCACTCTTGGGATCGTTGAGGTACCTTCCTCCGCGAGATTTTTTTTTCCTCCGCGAGAAAAAATTCCAGAACTTATTCTCTATGATGTGCACACTTGGCTTCGTTGCAACCACCCGGAATAATTCGGAATCATAAGAGAGCACTGAGTTGCATGGGAACCGAACGCGTTTAGCTAAACCTAAGGAAGGGTCAGCAGCATCTTACTCTTCTGAGCTGATAGAGGGAATCAAGGTGACAGGAACACCCATGGAGGACCACTGCTGAATTAAGCTCACATAGCCTACGCGGATGTGTACCAGTGGTCTGCGCATGCACATTTTCCAGTGTAAACGGGTTGACTCTGACACTGGAAGCGATCCGAGGCCAGATTCGGGACGACAGACGTCATTTTGTGAGACATTGCTTACTTTGCCAAATTACAGATTTCGATTTCTATGAATAAATTTTTTTTAAAATATGAAGTCGATGGAATGAGGAGTTTCCAACTTATTTCTGACTCCCGTGAGTATCTACAACATCCACAAAAATTTGAACCTCCACGCTTTGCTTTGAACGAAGTTACAGACTAAAAACCAAAAGTTGCAATCTTTTTGCTCGCTACTGTATATATGAGGCAGCTTTTTCATGAGAAAGTTCTGAATTTAAGAACTTTTTGTGTTATTTTTTGCTTTTAGAACTCCATTTGAGTTTAAATTAGTAGGTTTGCTTCTCTGCCGAAAAAAATGTAAGTAAAAACAGAAGAGCAAAAATCACAACCCAATATCACTAGGAAACTACACAACAAGCAATTGAGAAACGAACAAAAATATTTGCAAGCAAAAAACAAAGTTACGGATCAATTGAAAACAGTTTGAGAGTGCAAAACCTACGTTTGTCGCGGCGGTTGTCGCCGCTGTCGTCGATCGTGATCAGCGGCGACGGCGGCGACCCACGCCAGCGACGCCCCGCCCACGATCAATATGCACAACGGCCAGTGTCGCCGCGGCGCGGCGACCGAAACCGCTATATTCCTCGAGGAGTATAGCGACAACCAGAGAAGATCGGCGATATACGATATGCTTTGCTTTCACAATATCGCCAAATGAGGGCCAATGAGTTGCAAAATTCTCACAAAAAAGAAAGACTCCAGATCACTAAGCATCAACTCAATATTCTAACCAAAACGTTGTGTAGAATTATACATTACCTTTTCAGTGGTGGCAAATGTGTTCGGAGGAGTGATCACGTATGGTGGATTAGATAGCGAACACTGTGGAGAGGTGATTGCGTTTGAAAAGATAACTGTCGCGAGATACTGGCAGTTCAAGGTATTTTTTCCTGGTTTATGGAGGTCTCTCTCATTTGATTCAATTATTAATAAAAAGAGTAGTTAGTACAAAAACTAAACATTAATCTGCTTGTATCCAATAAGCTCTCTAGTTGCCATTCACGGGGCTCGTGAAGGGATGGCCATAGAAAGGGAGAGCACTTCTTGTAGTATTAAGGTGTAAAACTATAAATGTGCGTTTGTGGGTAAAACAGAAACTATTTTAAAAAGGATGATACAACATCTCAATCCAAACTGTATCCACCTTTGGTATCGGTAAACGTTCGCGATTTTTCGAGCAGAGCACGAGTGCCTCACTGGACAAGCCCACACGCTGTTCACGTTGTACCCCACAAAATCACTCTAAGCACTGGTGGTGTTTGGTATATCAAATAACATACCTTGTCTTCTTGTTTCAAAGTTCTCAAACGTTTACATACGTAGAGATTAGTCGGTTTGGAAACACTTAGCGGAAATTTAGTGGGGATTTTCTTGCAAGACATCGTAGTGGAGCATGCCCAAGTGGATGATACGGCAGTCTGTTGGCCTTGAAATGTCTTCCTGTGTTCCCTATTTCATCTCTTCCTGTGTTTCCTATTTCTTCTATGTCTTAAGTCCTTATGGAAATAAGGGCTTACCGTTTACACCCATCCAGGTTCCTAGAAAACTTTTTTTTGTTCACACTCACACAAACGATCGATCAGTGACAGGCAAAATACCCTAGGTATTGATTATGAACGCTTCATAAGCTTTCATGCCGTCTTCTTGGATGCTCTTACATCGAATCTTATCATTTGTGTGCTTCTCTGCAGTTTATATCCTCCTAATCGATTTTAAAAAGTTTTAGGTGGGCGCAATATTTTGTACCGCCAATTTCTTTCCTTCAAAAAAAGGGACCTCGCGAACATTTCCAGCCTTCATAAGCAAATTACAGCGACAGGGAACCCGGGAATGATTGATCCTTGTTCAAATCAAATACCATGCAGGCTGGGCGTGAAGTTTTGACGCGCACTGCAGTAATTTTTGAAAAGCACCGAGAACTGTAACATTTCGAATATTGTATTTTGTTAGAAAGAAAGAGAAAAGAACCTAATCACTACTCCCATATATATTCTACTAAGGCAAATTTTCCTAGAAATCCTAATTTAGATAAGGAATGTCACTGCTGGAAGCTTCAGTTCAACAAAAGGATGGCAGGTTATATCCAGTACCGGATCGGCGTTTATATATGCTCCTACTGCAATTGCAGATGGGATTGCCAAGGGTGTCAATGCAGTGGTAAATATTACATTCAATTAGTGAATCAGTGGTGAGTGTCTCAAGAATAAAACTCAAGAGAAAAGAGATGATATTTAGTCACATTTGCCGTGCATCCCCATGTTAGGAAAGATCTGCAGAGTTCTCCATGCTCTTCCCAGCCTTAAAAGCCCGGTGAATCGTATTTCAGCAGTACATTAATGTATTAAAAGATATTAGGTCGTCAAGTATGAAATGTCTGATTTTTTTAAGTGGTCAGTTTGACAGCTGGTATACTTGGGGTTTCCTCATATCCACTCTCATTCTTCCTTCTATTATGAAGGTACATTCTTCCTCTCTCAAAATCACCTATTTGGTTTCTGATCAGCTCTGGAATTTTCGCCTGAGAGGAATTTATGTGAAACTACTCAAGAACAAAAATCGTATCATTTCCGAATATGGGTTCCATCTTGGAGCGTGCAAGGCAAGAACAAATTGGAATACCCTAGATACGTTTGGAAAGGGAGTGCCTAATAAAGGAATGAGATACCGATGTCTTGGGAAATTTCTTCCCTGTGACACAAAACCGCAAAGTGGGCGCTGTGGTGATCCTGGATTACGGTGAATTGGAAGCTGTGACTCAAGCAGGTAGGAGTCAAACTATGCCTATGTATGCAGCAAGGTTTGGCGTTCATAACCCTATACTAATTAGGTGTTCAAGGCAGTATGACAAGGTAAAGTGGCTCGATGAACGAATCTCCCACAGTTTTATCTCCGAAAATTTGTGCCATTTTTTGACCATTTTTTGCAAAACCGCGCTGCGTAAACCAAGGGAGCAAGTAGGGGAATCCACCTGCTATTCAGTGCACTGGCCAAACCCTGCTTTACTTGACCACAACTTCTCCCAAGTATTGGTCCATTTCTTGATAGAGAAAATGTTCCGTCTTCAACATGATGTTGGAAATGCCCTTCGCCAACATATCGCTACTCACTTCCCAGGTTTCTAACCCATTGGCAGAACCATGCTACCACTAAAATGGGGAGGCTGTGCTGGTAGCATAGGGACATATTTGGATTGCTCGTACCTCATCTTGTTGGAGAAACATTACTCGGAACCGTCTCATTCAAAATCAGACATTTCATACTTGACGACCTAATGGTTCCCCGCCACCACAGTTTTTACCACGTATGATGAACAAAGCCGGGTTTATGTGCACAGTATACTGAGAGCGCTTCTCATTCCAGAAAAAAGTTGCTGTTCTAGTGTTAGGTTTCTTTTTATTATATTCAATGGTGCTATTTGTTTTCCATACCTCGAATATGCTTGCTTCGATTATTGTGTTTTATTGTTTCAGTACGACGAAGAAAATGGCATCTATCGCATCGACTGCAATGAGAAGCCCAACATTGTGTTTGGTATCGGAAATCATAACTACAATGTCGAGGCAATCAATCTTGTCAGAGAAGTGGAGGAGTACCAGTGTATCCTTAATCTTTATCCTGACAGTAGCCTTGGATATTCTCCTAGTTGGATCTTTGGTGTCCCTTTCATAAGGCAGTACTGCCATATTCATGACATGGGAAAAAAGCAAATTGGATTTGCTAAATCGCTTCAGAAGTAAACTTGGAAAAGTTCGTCCACTTCCACTCATTTTGAAGAAAGAACGTGCTCTTTTCGAAGAGGTTTGTGCGTTTGCAAGTCTGATAACCCAGACAAATCTTCGGAACTTCCGCGAAGCTTGGTTTACTATTGAAGCCCGATTTTCGGAACTTCCGCGGAAATATGACGTCACTTATCAATTTTTTCGGAACTTCCGCGGAAGTTCTGGGTGGAGACGCAGAGAAAATGCTAGTTTCGATACTTCCGCGGGACTTCTCAGTATTCGGAAGTTTTGCAGAGCTTCATTTGCTATCGACACTAACGACTTTCGGAGCACTGACGTCATTCGGAAGCTCCACGGAACTCTCGAGATGATAACATTACGAGGGTTGTTTCGGAACTTCCGCGGATCTGATTGTGAGACAATACGATAATCAACGATGCTACCGCACTGAACAGCATATTTTCATTTGAACTATGCCGTGATTTTACGGCTTAACTTCAGCTAGCGATTCAACAAGCCGAAGTAAAATAAAACATGACAATTTTCAATTGTTTGTATCCAAAATCTACTACAGAATAATCCAATAATTACATCCAATCTGAAGAATTTCGGGTAGAGCTCATATTAGATAATTCCATTAGTTTTCATCAAAAACGGATTTTTCCATATAATCACTAATAATAAAACCTGACGCAGGTACGTAGCACAGTCAGAGGCCACACCTGCTGAGGACGTCAACCAACGTATTTGTAGAGTAGCTACGGCTACGACACTGAAACACTTTTGGTGGGTTCCGAGACCCCATATTTTTGCTCTGGCTTTGACATTCATCGATCCATGCTGCTTGCTCCCATCCGCTCACTCCACTTATGGTTGATTTCTTTTTGAACAATTTCAGAACTTCCGCAGAGCCTGTTACAAACTTCCGCGGAGCTCGTTTGGAGCTTCGGCGGAGCTTATTCGAAACTTCTGTGAGGTCACCTGCGGCAGGTCCCGAGATAGCTCCGCGGAAGTTCCGAAAGTTTGTCTGGGCAGCAATGTTTGTTTTCTTTTTCAACCAGTTTGCATTTAAAACATTTTCAATGTTACACTAGTCGAAGGTTGATCAGCCTGATGACGAAACAAAAACAGAACTGAGAAAAATTATTACATTTTACTTGTGTTTCTTCACTAGTCGTATCCTACTCTTCCTCTCATTAGATCAAAAAAAGACATTCATTCAACAAGAACACATTGAATCTTTCGTCTTCTAAAGCCAAGAACTTTGACACCGTTGATTGATATGTCAGCTTGGAAGGTACTATATGGAGAAAAAATGGAACAAATAAACTCAACACGTTGGAAAACTTCATTGCTATCTTCTAGTCTTCTAGAAGCTCCAGTTGGGTTCACAGTTCTTGTCAAAACTATGCGCAATCAACAAAATATGAGATGTGGAATTCAAAAATCTCAGATAAAGAACAGGAGGAAGCACCACAGACGTGGCACAAATTATGAAAGCATTATTTCCCGTGATCATGGAAGCAAGAGAACAAGTTGTCGTAGTCGGACGGCGCTGCGAGAGTTTGGGAAGCACTACATACTGTATTTAGAGACATTTTAGCTGTCGAGCAAGCTTGCAGCCATCATAACTGTTTCCTGCAATGCGAGGTCCGTATCTCGCGGGCAGGGAGCAAAACCAGATAGCTAAAGATATCAAAAAATAAGTGAGAGAATAAGAACAATAATAAGAATGAAAGAAGAAGAGTCGGACCTCAGAAGACTCCAATGAGTATTTTCCTAAACTTTGTGCTATCGATTCGCGAGTTTTACTAAGAACATGTGGGAAAACCTCGATGTTGGGCGAGTGTTGCCTACTTGGATCGCCACCTAGCGAAGCCAGCGCAACAACATGTGAACAGTGGAAACTGTATTTATAATGTAGGATTCCCGGGATACACTAACCTCGTGTGCAGCTTAGAAATCAATTGTGGTGCGACATCAACATGCCGAGGTTCAAACACGGTCAATCTTTCGAGATCGCTGCTTGCTTAGCTAAGTAAGCTCGGCCGTTATACCGAGGATCCACGTCGAGGAAGTCGAAACCCAGTGCACACGGTGAATGTAGAGAAATAACCGGAGGAAGTAATGAAGCTTAATACTCAGTATAATTCGATAACAGCGTCGACCATTGAAGGGAGGTCACCCAGACTTCTGGATCACTGATGATCCACTTATAAGTAATTCACGTTTATTACTGGAATCAGCGCGTCGGAGCTGTCAAGAATTCATTAAGACCTCAGATCTCGGAATGAGGTGAAACACTGTCTTCAAGGTAAAGACACAAGCCCATTGAGGTGATTCTCAACAGCACAGTGTAGTACATAGCTACCATCACTTTGGTCCATGCACTACACTGTACACCGATACCATTAGTGAAGGTGCTGCCGTGAGATGATGAAAACGCACCCTCGCCATATGGTAGAGTACAATCGCTCTAAACCATCCTTGCATCACACAGCACCGTCCGACCGCTGAGTACCTATGCTCGAGCATGTGTGGTACGGGGCGGCATAAAGCCGCACACAGAGTTTTGCCGCCGGGCGAGTCGCCCACGTTATAGCATACTGGGCTGCTACGAAGAGCGAGCTTGCCGCGGCAAAACTTGCTAGGGGGGTCACTCATAGTATTTTGCCGCGGCGAGCTCGCCGCGAGCTCGCCCAGCGAGTGGTGACAATGAATGCCTCATATCATTCTTGCCGCGCGCAAAACTCGCTGAGCGTTCGGCGGCAACTATATGCCGCCGCACCTCACTTGCCGCCCGGCGACAACTCGCTCGGCGGCAAAACTCTGAGTGGGGCTTAACTAACGCGCGGTGCTGTGTCATGCAAGGATGATTGGGAGACGCAGTTTCTCATACAGAAATTTTGGTTCATATCTCCTAAGTCGTGATAAATGAGCATTTAGGAGGAACGTCGTCTCGTACAAATGATGCGAAAGAGTGAAAATGCAGGAAAGATGCTCTCATTCTTAATGCCTCCAATAAGGTCATTTGCATACGCATGTCCCCAGGAATACTTAACTTCTTTCACGTAGGCTTTTTCTTATCTGACGTGATGGTCTGCTTATCTTTTCTTATGTGGGCTTACATGTGTTTATCAAGTCTCAGACAATGTCGGCGTCAATTGACGGAATCATGTGACTCGTCAAGGAAAGGAAACATATGTAGACTTGTAACATCGAGTAGAAAAATATATTATAATTGCTCATACAGGGAAACGAAGATAAGCGCAGGATGAACCAAAGACCAAAAGCAAGGTAGAGAAACGTATGATTTCTGGACTCCCCTCCGTTAACATCCGTTCATCGCAAAGTTTGGAGACGGGCTTTGCCATAGAACATGTATAATCTTCCAAGAACTTCCGCACACAATAACTGTGCTTCATTCTGTGTCCCGTTGGTACACACTCTTACTTTCGACTTTTTTAAGAAGAACTGGAATGAATTCTCATTCCACTGTTGTAATAATGCGTCATCTGACAGAATTGAGGAGTTGAAATCTGGGCAGAGGTATTGCAGTGAAAATCCTACAATCTAGTGCAATTCATGACCACACATTGGTCTCAGTGCAAAGGAACGAACAATTTTCAATCGTATTCTGTTTTTCTAGAGGTATTTCTTTTCTTCAAACAATTTTCAATGGAATGAACGAGTTTCAGGGGTCAGAACACGATTTGCTAAACAGCTAAGCACAGAATTGAAAGCGTAGAGATGTATATGTTGACTTATCGCTCGTAGCTGTCCCAAAGTGGAAGGAGTCCACTGCTGTAATAGGGATGCGCCGGCGCCTAAAGTGGGGAGAGACGGGCTCGTCGTTGTAATAAGGGAGTACCTGCGCCCAAAGTGGGGGAGACGAGTCCGGCGATGTGATAAAGGTGCGGCGGCGCCCGAAGTGGAGGGAGAGGGGTCACCGCTGTGATAAGGGTGTTCTGGCGTTCGGAGGTCTGGAATTGTCTGGAGAAGTGAAGAAATGCGAGGGAAAGGCTCCGATCCAACGGAGGGGGTACGCCGGTATCCATTGCGGCTTTCTCTCCTATGCTTCCCTTCCTCGCCTACACCTACTTGCTCATTGTTCCTTTCTCCCAATCTCTGCCCTTTCCATTTGTATCTGAATGAACCACCCCCCTTCTCTCGGTACACACCAGTAGACCTTATCACTCAAATAACCACAACAGCCGGCAATATATGAATCATGAGTAACTTTTTAGGATATTGGTATCCTCGAAAAGTCTTCGAGACTTTGTTTGCATTCAATGTGAAGTATGCGAGCGAAGCGAGCATCGATGGAAGTCTGGATGCCCAGCGTTAGCCGAACGGCCAGACTGGTAGCAATATAAGTGCTTTCAGCTCTTTACACCGGAACCCGTTTCGTTTTAACTGCTGGGATTCTTTCTAGGACTGGATGTGAAATATATTTTCCACAGTCTCTACAGGGTGAGTGAGAAGTATTCACCGCCTCTTACGGAACATCTTACTTCTTCTTAATTGGCACTTCATGTGTGTGTGTGTGTGTGTGCGCGCGCGCACACACACACGAGAACCAGGCCCTGTTGCCAAAGACTAATGACACCATCGTGCTCAGCCGGTCGAGTTATGCACGAAAATGTAGTAAATTTTGATTTTTACCTTTATTTACAGGTGTTTCGGGCCACTTTAGTCATGTTCAGACATGTTAAGCTCTCTCAATGGCCGACCGTTGTGTTTTCCACAGTCGGAATGAATGAGATAAGCCCAGACTGAATAAAAGGGAAGAGATGGGTGGGATGTCTTTAAATCGCAGAGAAGGAGCCAAGAGGGTGAGGAAGGCCACGGATGAGGGGCGAGCAAGCACTGCCGGAGTAGGGCTGCGATGGGGTCTGCAAATGGAGATAACGCTTTGCAAAGAGTCCACTGCTGTGGCAATGGTGCGATGGTTTCTGAAAGCAGAGAAAAGCCTGGAGAAGGGTCCAACGTTGAGATAAGGATGCGCCGGCGTCGAAAAATGGGGAAACGCCTGGAGACGGGTCCTACGTTGTGATAAGGGTGCGCCGGCGTCGAAAAATGGGGAAACGCCCGGAAACGGGTCCAACGTTGTGATAAGGGTGCGCCGGCGTCGAAAAATGGGGAAACGCCCGAAAACGGGTGCATCGTTGTGATAAGAGTGCGCAGGCGTCGAAAAATGGGGACACGCCCGGAAACGGGTCCAACGTTGTGGTAAGGGTGCGCCGGCGTCGAAAAATGGGGAAACGCCTGTGGATGGGTCCAACGATGTGATAAGGGTGCGCCGGCGTCCAGATGTGGGAAAACGCCTGTAGACGGGTCCAACGGTGTGATAAGGGTGTGCCGGGGGTCCAAAAGTGGGAAAACGCCTAAAGACGGGTTCAGCAGAGTGATAGGGGTGCGCCGGCGTTCAAAAGCCGTGTAACGCCCGGAGACGGTCGAACAGTATCATATAAGGTGGAAGAACGTCTGCCGACTGTTTCACAGCTGTGGAAAGGTACTTCGAAGCCAGAAAGCTCTAAGGTGCGAAAAACGGGAGTTTAATTAAAAGTGGAATGGCCGGCATGGTGTGAGGGAGATGTCATAGGAAGAACGCGAGCGAAGCGAGCACAAAAAGAAGCTTGAGAGTCCGGCGTTAGCCGGACGATCAGGCTAATGAAATATAAATATAGAAAATCGAAGTAAGATGGAAGACAAAGTGGGAGTCTCTTACTGTCCGGGTCTGCTTCCGCTGGGAACTCAACCTAAAAACGAGACAGCAACCATTAAAGGCAGCACCCACGGAGAAATTCGACTTCGATTTCGGCACATTTCGACGTAGTCGCATGCACTTACCACTGTAGCAACGTTGGGAACTGTCGGAAGGTTAGAAATCCTTACTTTCTGAAGCCTCTCAATCTCTCGCTTTCGAGCATGATGGCCGAGTTGCGCGACCTGTTCGTTGTGGACCGATCAAGGAAAGTCGATACCGCCGCCTTTTTCGCCAGCTGTTTTGCCGGCGAAATCGGACTCTGGCACTATTTCGTAGCATTCCCCAAGGTAATGAAAGAAGCCAAATTTTGAAAAAGATAGTTTGAGCAATCAAAGTGTCACACGAGCACCAACGATTTCTAAAACGATCTCAAAACTATGAAATGATTCGAAAACAGCACAATGGCAGAAATTACCCGTACAAATAACGAAACAAGTGGATTTCTCGTGAAAAAACAACTAGAAAAATTCGTTGTACTAAGCAGTGCAACAAAGGAAAGCCAAGGACAGGGAAATAGTTGAACAATAACAGCAAAAGGAATAGCTGCCTAGGAAATCAGCTGGGAGCAACGGTCCGCTGCTGCCACAACTCGATCGAACGACCCCACTCAGATCCTGCAGATCCGAGCTAGACTACTTGTATTTCAAAAGCGGTTGAGTTTTCCGAGGTATTATCGTCGTAGAATTGTTAGGAGACCCAGTTAGGCTCCAAATCGATGAAAATCTCAGAGGCGAAAATTTCCGTGGGTGCTGCCTTTAAAGAATTCTCTTTTCTAAAGGGATTCACTTTCTCCCGCTATCATATTAGTAAGTCTTCCGTTTACCATAATTACGAAGTCTGGTTTATAGCCATCTCATCCATGACCAATCACAATACTTGGGACAGGATTTGGTCACTTTATCAACTGTGACATTTTGTTCACTACATGTCATCAGTCACTGTCTATTTCGCGCAGAGCAGACACTCGAGCAAGCAGAGGACAGTGTCTGTTTTGCCAGCGTCGGACCTCAGAAAACTCCTATGAGTGATATCCGTCATTTTGAGCCATCGATTCATAGGTTTAGTAAGAAAATGTGGGAAAACCTTCATGTCGGGCGAGTGTTGCCTACTTGGATCGCCACCTAGCGAAGCCAACAGTGCAGGATGTGACTAGTGCTAACTGTATTTCTAGACAAGGACTACAGTGGGCGCGTGTCACCATGTTCTCAATGCACCACCGCCAGCAATGAGCGGCTGAGAATTTCAAGTAGGCGGTCATGCATGTGCGGTGTCCATCGACGCGAATGTCCTTATATTCCCTCTGAGGAGCAAGAGTCTATAAAATCGACGGCCTCTATGAAATCAATGTGGTCCATAGATGCTCAATAAATCATCGGAATTTCGTGAATCCGATTGTACAGCCAATAATTTGTTAGAATCTGAAGGTGTGTCATGACCGCGAAATGTGCGGAAAGCGAAAAACGGAGTTTTAAAAAACCAGAGTTGCTGCCATGAGCTCAAAAATTGGGTATCGAGGTTATTTTAGGTGCTGATCACAATGGTTCTAAAGCAGAAATTCCAAAGTGAGAGGAATAGCCAGGAGTGGGAAAATTGGGGGTGTCCTATAATTATGAAACGCAATGTATGTTCCGCATCTACACAAACACAGTTTGAACTTACGAATTGATTCATTTTCCACAGGAAACGAAGGATGAAATCGACGACGATCCCTGCGACGCATCGCTCACGTCCTTACTTGCGGTTTCTGAAGAGGCGTTTTCATGTTGTTCCCTGTGTTATGAAAAAAACTGGTTTCATTCATGCCAGCTACCAACTCAGTCACTTCGACCCCAATTGAATTTGGAACCCCACGAGTGCCTGATAGTGTTTTCACGGGTCAAGCGAGCAATAGTTTTCAGGCACCCTGTATACGCCGAACACTCATTCTTCATATGAAAAACTTTGCTTAATAAACATCATAACACTACAACGGATATGAGGAGATTATCTAACAGGAAGTGGTTTTGAAAGTGCATTCGTTCTTGCACAGCCGCCTGAATGGATTATGCACTCTCAGTAGCACGGCCATTCCTACTGATAAGCACTTTAGTAATCATAACGTTTTGGTCATTGTTGTTTTTTACCTCATCGAAAATTCGGTTTTTGTGCAGCCTTGATGTACTAGACTGTTGCGAAATCGGTGTGGTTCTTTCGACCCGGAGTCTTCGGAATAATACTTTGGAAAAAAAGCGATGCACCAATCACGTTTCCTGTTTTTTTTTTCAGTTTACATATTTCGCTCCTTTTCTGGTCCACCTTTTCCGTCCCGATGTACCTACTTTTGTTGGTTTCTCCAAGATTGGACTGAAACGTAAATTTAAGTGCATTTCCTGAGCTAATTGACTTAGCCAGATATTCCGCGTGCTTCTCTGATCCGACAGCTTCGAGTCAAGAGATAGAAGCTGTGTTGATAAATTATCAAGGGGGGGGGGG
>JARK01001594.1:78354-101076 GCA_000688135.1 Ancylostoma ceylanicum
GGGGGGGGGTTCCTATGGGGGTCGACTTTTTACCATCATAATGCTTGACCCTGATTCTTCACCCTCACCCCTCCACTTCTTTTACGGAAGGACTCGCAACAAACTATCGGAGCCGACCTGCAATTCTTTTTCTAACAGTGCCTATTCTCCTAGCCTTGCTCTCTCTCACTAATCAAACTGCCCGCTTGAAGCTTCCATTTCCAAGAAAAATTACTTAAAATTAATTCCATTGAATTCTCCGACTTCTAAAACATGTTGTGCTGGAAGGAGGGAACCAGTGAACTGCTCAAAAATAGTTCATTCTCTCTGCCAACAATAGTCATTATACCGTTGAGTGAATATGCTCTTAGAAATAGAAAGAGATGAAATTATGGGTGGAATTTTTTTCGCCAACCCAATAAATATGCAGTGATGTATGTACGTGCAGTGCAGGCCAAAATTATATAGCCTTTTCAACTTTCCTCCATAACTTTTGCTAACATAAATCATGACTTAACGTGGAGCCTTGAAGTTCAAATTTTTATGATAGTTGTAGAGACTCAGAACTCGTTTAAGGTAAAAGTTTGAACATTAAGGCTTTAGCCGAGCTTTGCGCTAACAGAGGTTATAGTGGAAAGTTGAAAAGGCTATATAATTTTGGCCGACGCTGTATATATCACTTTTCGGACTATTTTCCTGGCGATGGTCACGAGTCCAAGCATTTAGATCCTTTGAATAGTCCGTGAAAATACCATAGCTCAAAGCTCTTACGCCGATTTATTGCCCATGAAAACCTTGTTTCAGATCTGAAAGAACCGTAGGCTAGCTGAAACATGGTAGTGTTGTGTTTACTCGAACTATTACTCAGTCGATTACGAAGTTTAGATTTATGGAAGTTAAATGACAACTGCCGAAATCCTACATTGATTTTGCAACCTTAATATCAAGCATGTGCGCATTATCGAGATCGTTCCCGTTAATACAAAATTTATACTCGTTGGAGTAATTGTTGCAAGAATATTGCTCCTTGCTCGTCTGCAATAGATGCTTTGAAAAGACTGCATCCAATCAATAGAATGAAGATATAAGGTATGTCGCCGATAACCGTGGCACTGGTGCTAGCAGTAACCACCACTACGCTGGCGAAAATCTTCGAAATGCATCTTGAAAGAGTTGAATCCGTGATGATTCAAATGCTGCGCAACCGAAGATGGGCAGGGAGAGTTCGACAAAGAAGGAGAATGACGCTAGGGAATACATCAACGGACCCGTTCCTCCGTTCGCAAAGTGTGAGCATATCTACAGAGCTGCTCTGCAGTTTTGTCTTAGCTATTGTATTCCGGCAGAGGAAGCATTTCTATCTCATGTTATGGTAATTTTTTGAAATTTCACTTACTCTGACATTTGCGCATGTGCACAATGGAAAATTAAATCCATTTCTAGGAAATAAGGCGAAGTTTCTTAAGACTTTTTAAGCAGTCCACTGTAAAAGTAATGCCATCTCTGTCTTCCTGGAAAATTTTATTACACACAACTATGATATCACTCACTCAGCAAAAAAAATCATTCATTGAAAGAGGAAAGGAAAATAGTGGTTGAGAACATTACTTCATATAGGCTAATGCTAGCACATAATTTTTTTCCTTTCCTAGCTAACTTACTACTATGGCAGCGAATATCTAGGCAACATTACAATTGGAACCCCCGAACAGCGATTTCAGGTGAATTTAATGGCAGCCCTTTCCATTTCCTCATGTTGCTGTTTTATGGGGACTATTCTTCCAGGTGGTAGTAGATACCGGATCAGCAGATTTCTGGGTTACTGATTACTCGTGTGTGGGGGATGAGCCCGAAGTCTGCGAGCACTCTCTGTGTGATGCTGGCCGTAAGTTTGCGTTGTCCTCCTTATTCAATTTGAGCACTAGTTGAACAACATGACGTGTACACATGAAAGTGAGGGTTTGTAGGTGTGTGTTGTGTGTCTTTTCATGTTTGTATGTTTGCATGTTCCGAATGGAAATTGCCTGGGGTGCAACTTTTGTACTAGGGTCAGGCATGGGCCGGCGGAGCTCATAGACGATGCTCTCCCGAGGTTTGCCTATTACTTGGCTGCTAGGGATCTTCATTGCGCTGAACACGAAAGTGGCAACCATGTAAGATGTCGAATTATTAATTTTATCGAATTTTTCGAGTTACTGCACAGCGTTTCCTGGCTTATTTCTCTGCCGTAGTGGTATCTTCCGCGCCAAATTTCTCGTAAACTTCCAGTGCAAACTTTTGGTGCCGCCTTTTGGTGCCGCCAAGTGCACAGATTCAGTCCGCAATTTCCGAGCAAAGCAGCTACGAAAACCTTCCCACTTTCCGACGCCGGCGAACTCCCCTCACAGCAGCATGGCATTTTGCCCACTACTGAGCGCTGAGGCACTACTCTCGCAGCGGCGAATCCAACGCATGTCGTCTCCCTCACTAGACGCCAGCGCTTCCTTTAAAACAGAAAACCTGGTCTAGACCCATCCAAAATTGTTCCTTCATTTCTTCCCTTTTTTGTGAACTCACAATCATAATCGTTTATAAACACGCACACGAACACACATATATACTACATGTACACATACATACACAGGAAATAATCTTACCAATAATGTTATCGTTTCACCTATACTTCGCTGTTTCGCTATTATTGGCAGAAATCCATGGGATTCGCGGTTCATACCATTTTAAAAAAAACGTAGTACGAGCTTTTGTTACACGAAACTAGAATGGAAGAACCAACAGCATAAGGCAGATTGCAAGACGCGACTATGAGAAACGAGCATTGCATTTATATTCTTGTTCTTTTTGAGTTGTGTGCGTTGTCTTTTGCCCTGAATCAACATGCTGCACGAAAAATGACGTAGAAGGGAGAAAAAACTACTGTAAAGGGAGACGCCTTTTCGATTCAAGAAAATCTGACACCTACATCAAGGCAGATGGAACGTGGAGGATCATGGTGAGCGTATAAATTTACGTGATCCAGTAATTCTTCCCCCGTAGGTTTGCTCTGATCAAAGCTATCACTCAGAAACTTCTGCACATCGGCGCCCAACCAGGTGGGCATCGTTGCCAATAATGAAACCGACTTCAGCGACAGTACAGAACCCGGACTGGCACCGTTCCACATTACTACGAGAATGGCGACGCATCAGCCACCACACGTTCCACGATAAATCCACACTTGGATTATTCTGCGCTCCTTCCGCAGTGCGGAAGGGCGTCAATCCAGGATCTCTACTATCGCTACCAGCTGTTCCATCATTGGCGGCGGAACAGGCACATGTGCCCGTTTGGGTCGGCACTGGTGCCCAAAAGTTTCTGAGTAGCTGGAAAACTGTTACAGTCCATCAGGGTAAAAGATTTCATGCAGCTCACTACTTTCAGTACGGCATTGAAAGTGTGAGAGGTTTCTGTGGAAATGACACAGTTCGACTTGGTGTTGATTCTGAGCGACTTATCGTACCTGGCACCAGATTCGGACAAGCAAACAAATTGTCGGTTTTCTTCAGTGAGGTGAGTTCTGTTCCAGAACCACGATCTGGTCATCATAGAAAAAGTAGTGCCAGTTTCAAAACAACACCTTTCAAGATGATGTTGAGTGTGCTTTCTGGCCCTTTACTACTGAACGGATTTGGTAAATAACATTATCCATGCAAATATACTCATCTGCAGAATACAATGATGAAACATCGTAGAAAAGGTTTGATACACCCCCCCCCCCTGGGTAATTTCTGCTATGAATTGGGCATAGAAATTGCTTAAATTTATACGATTATTTGGTGTCAGGTTCTGTCGCTCCTTCTGCAACATTGGAGTGGCCGTGAAAACTCCCACTAGATGCTGGAGGGAAAGGAGATAAGAATTATTTGGAGAACGGTGACGTATTCAAGAACACCCTGCTGCAGATCGGTCGGAACTCTCTTTAAAGTTCTAGGGCGCTTAAAGGGAGCACCCACGGAAACTTTGGCCTCTCAAGTTTTCACTTTCTCAGAAACTTCAGCACATCCCAAACAGTTCATCCACAATAAAAGCTGCGGAAATGGCCTACGTTCAGCTCAGTAGCCAAAACTTCTACGTGACAGCGAACACTTTCGACGAGTTTGCCGCCCGTTAAACAGAGGGCGTTCCTTGAAACGACGTCAAATCAGCTGTTTCACTGCATTGCCAAAACCCAAATTCACTAGTTTTTGTTTCACTGCAAGTCATTCTCGTGTTTTTTCAAATATTTTTTGTTGTTTTCATGCACTTCTAACATTTTCTACGCGCATTTCATGGTGTTCAAAATTTTATGCCATTTCTCCTCCATTAGGACATTCCATGAAGTTTTCTTTTTCCAATGTTGGTTTTGTTAATCGCCACACATTTTCCAATGTCTACTTCTTCTGTTGAATTCCAAAAAAGGCTGTATGTAAGACCAAAATCTTGAATGCGCGAGCAACCATCGGTTTGAAGAGACGGCATTATCGATCATTTGATATCGGCCCTCATCCCCCCGCCTGAGCAACTCGACCACTCCTGTTGTCCATAACCTTTTTATGAGTTCTTAATAAGGACATATTTGGCGTTCGTGGAATGTTTTAGCTTTATGAAAACGTTAAGCAGCTCCGTTACATTAAGTATATGCTAAAACCTTCGAGACGGAAATTTCCGTGGGTGCTGCCTTTAAGATGAAAGCCAAACTGCTCACACCGTCTCCGAATGGCGCGCTCTCTGGAAGAAAAAGAAAAGAAAAGAATTTTGGGCTTTGACGGAAGTATAAATATTCGGGAGTAAGTGCATGTCTATGACAGCAGCATCTTGTAAATTTATTTTGATATCCGATTACCATGAGAAACTTAAAGGCAGTGTCCAGGCAAAATTCTCAATACTTCAAATCCTTCATTTTCTTACTCTACTCGCTAAGTTGATTGCAACCGTGTAGGTTTTTCCCACAAACACCT
Source organism: Ancylostoma ceylanicum (assembly GCA_000688135.1). Classification (NCBI taxonomy): domain Eukaryota; kingdom Metazoa; phylum Nematoda; class Chromadorea; order Rhabditida; family Ancylostomatidae; genus Ancylostoma; species Ancylostoma ceylanicum. Next base: position 83,307 of record JARK01001594.1, read on the forward strand.
CGTAATTTGTGGTTTTTAAAATGCTGAGAATTACGGTGTGGACGAGTTCTCCGGCCAAGAATGAAAAGATGGCAATGAGGCTTCTCGAGCTTCTACCTTGTGGAAGACCCAGCTGATTACTGTTGATCTTAAACTCTGAAGCGTCCTGAGGCACATTTAAACATCAGTTTACTCTTTTCCTTGATAGTTTTGCTTGTAACCAGTTTTTTTTTCTCACATGTAGTCGAAACTCTACACCGGTATCGATTGCAATACGTGTCAAATTCAAGAACACGTGTTCAACAAGTTGGCCCATGTTGGGCAGAGTGTCATCCCTAACATAACAGATTGGAGAGGGACCAGACTGTCAGACAAAGAAACATGTCTTGACCATCTCAGTCAAGATTTGATCTGCCTTCACGAAATCGTCGAGTGGGTGGACTGGGTACTGGAGATGGATTTGGGTACTGGGTCCGAGACGAATATCTCGCTTATTTCTGGGACTTTTTCGCTGAAACTTTGGCAAATGCCTATGAAGTCGACCCGCTTTCGTAATCTAATGAGCACTTGAGCTCAATGATTTCGCCTGTACACTGCCTTTAAGCAAGCTTATGTATGTGTGACAGCAGGCGACTTTGATTCGTGGGTCTATTTGAATTCGAAAGAAGACAAGCTGAACAGGTATTATGTGAGCATATCCGAAGCTTCTTCGCCGTTGTTCTTCAACGACTGAGAGCAACATGGTGATGAAGTCGTAACAGTGCAGAACATATGCTAGTACCTATTACGTGTGTGATGCATACGACTTCAGTGTTTGTCGTGGTAAATTCTAATAATCATATCTTTCAGAAACCTGTTGACGGAGTTCTCGGCCTGGCCTTCTACTTGCTTTCTGCCACAAACAATGTTCCTCCGTTCCAAAGAGCAGCCGAACTTGGATTGGTTGATCCCATCTTCACGGTTTATTTGGAAAAAGTACAACAACTAGATGGTTGGTAGCTTGAATCATATAGGTGAATGTGATTTATACTTCGAAGCACAACAATTCGAAACTTGCCAGGAAATAGTACGTACGTAGATGGTTTGAAACAAAGTTTTCGACTATTGTTCTCCTTTGCACGCAATTCGCCGCATTTGCGGCATTGTGGCCACCTGTTGACACATGTGGTAGGAAGCGTGGGACCACGTGCACAACCATTTCGACACAAATGGGTGCTCGTAGGCACCATTCATGGAAACATCAGGGTTTGTATTTCACCGAATTTGTGTTTTACGGAAAAAAGAACAGGAAATGGAAGTGATGCTTTCTGCGAGCCGAAGGCGCGGACGAGAGTTCCGCCGATAGAGTGTGCGTGCATCCAGCCCCGAAACCCTGCTTGATGCATTCCACATGCAGCCTTAAGTACACTGCACTGAAAGGCCCGTCCCATACGCGGTCAACACCATTTCCTGGCGCGGCGGACACAAAAAATGTCAACACCGACATTAACGTCCACAGCAGCACCTTTGTTGATAGGCGGCTATTTCATGTTCATGTTCAACTTACAGTCGTGATTGTCTAGCAGTCAACTGCACGGTAACCGACTCCCCCGAAAGTGAGAGACCCCACGCGCGCTGCCTTCAAGGGACCGCCCACATCCCATGTGGCACACCACGCTGAGAGCGTTAAGTCATGAGTGTGAAGAAGTGTTTTGCAAGTCTGCCCGTCAGCCAGTGTGAAATGTGCTCCAGTCAACACCATCTACATCTCCATGGAAAATTGCTTTTAAATGTGAGACGCAGGAAACTAAGCTCACCTTTTTCTGAGCTGAAGCAGTATCTATCCTGAAAACTGTCTTTATTCCCACTAAAAACCTCATTTTGTCGCTAATTTTGTGTGCGACAGACGCACAGTTTTATGTGTTTCCAAAGATACGACGAGAAGCACTAGCTATGCATCCATAAAATACGGATGACTTTCATAGTCTTAGCTGCGGGTTATAGCGTATTTGGGAAGGCAGTGCAAAACGAGTTGACCTTTTATATACCCTTTAAACATGCTGATATTTTTCCGCATCAGGAAAGGCTCATGGCGGATTGGTTACTTACGGTGGTTTTGATAGTCAGCACTGTAGCGAGACAATCACATACGAGAACTTGACTGCGGCTACATACTGGCAATTCAAGGTGAGTTCATCAGTGCGAACTGAGCATTGCAGTCGAGCAGATTCTACAAGTTATAGCTTCTCTATGCTTCTCGTTACAAATTCTAGCCAGCTACTTGATGTCAGCTGTGAAGAGCGATTTATGTAGTAAAGTCATCAAAAAGGCAACACTGCATTAAGAAATTCAGGCTATTCTTGCTATGTACTTGTTCCCAAATGCTTGCATAGTGATTCATTTACTCTACCGATTTCGACAAGAATTTTGTAACAAATACACATCATGAGGCGGTTGTCGCTTTCTCAAATCTGGGGTTCTGATAAATATTCAAAAGTGAGTTGCGTGAATAGGTAGTCCGCACTTCTCATGCATGTGTGCATATAAAACCATGAAAGAGCACCTCCCTAAATGCCAGCTCATATTATAATCCTTCAATTCAGATGAAAAGTGTGACTGCCGGAGATTTCCACGCTGCATTTCCTTGGAAGGCCATTACTAGCACGAGCACATCGTTCATCAATGCTCCAGTAATTATGGCGGAAAAGGTAGCAAAGGCGGTAGGAGCTGTGGTAAGCACTGTTATTTCGAGTCAAGAACTTTCTTTGCTCCCTCATTCCTGTATCACTATTGTGAGTTGAAGCTGGTGTCCATTCTTCCATTATGAATAATGAAGTGATGGCTGTTGTGTGGTAAAAACACACTACAATTCATTACTCCATCTTATTCAGTTCCGTCTTTCTGCCTTTCGACACTGCTCGCGCTGATATTTCTCGGAACTATGAAGGAAATGAGTCTCTCAAAGGGGCGAGCATAATTCTGATGATGACGACTAGCCTCTCGTTCGTTTTCTCCAATTCCACCTTTTTTAAGGGAATTGCGAAAAGTGTATTCTTCGGAAGTCCCTCTAACTTTTACAGGAATGATTGGGGACTTCTTAAACGAAACCGTAGTGACCTATGGATCTAGCGGATACAATATAACTTTTTACTTCAGCAAAAGAAATGGAACTATTTATGACAGAGAAGGGTCTGACTATTCTCAAACTTTTTGATGACTCTATATAACAGAACGTTAGTGCTTAGTTACCACAATGTGCAAAGAAGATTTGGATGAATTTCTTCATTTTCAAGCTGCAGATGCAAAATTGTGACGCACGGAATGAAGGAATCAATGCTATTACAGTAGGGCGGATGGAGGTGGCTCATGAGAAAGGAGTTTATTCCATATCACAGAGAATATGCAAAGTTATAAGGGAAAGAAAATAGTAAAAACCAAGGAAATTTTTCGCGAAACATTTCAAAACGAGAAAATTGTAGTTGCGAATGAGGAGATGTGCCTATTTGGCTCTCGCTGTACTATACTTTCTGCTGTTCTTGACTGCTATAGTCTAGGACGAAGATGCTGGGAAATTTAGAAAATTATACTATACATTGCGTTTGTTGCTTCTTTTTTTCGAAATACTTTCACGAAAAGTTTGCCGGATTCTTCTATGGAGGACAACTAAAATGCCATCCTTCACTTCTGTACTGATCCTAGGAAAGATTGGGAAGCAAAAACTCTTTATTTCAGTATCATAAAGAAGAAGAACTATTCTACATCGACTGTGATCTGAAGCCAACCATATCGCTGGGAATAGGAGACAGCGAGTTTTTCATCGATTCGTCGAACCTGGTACTAAAAATTGAAGATGGTAGATGTTTGCTGGCCATTTTTGGAGATCAGAACTACGGATACGGACCAAATTGGACCCTTGGTACTCCTTTTATCAGACAGTACTGCAATATCCATGACATGGGAAAAGAACGCATCGGTTTCGCTGAAGCAAAACACAAGTAGACTGAATTTCTTGTTTCAATATCGTAGTATAAAGTATAGTAATGAATTTCTTGTGTCGTTTCCTCGAATAAAGGTTTCAAGAAGAACAATGCAAAATTTTTATACCAATTTGCATATTGGTGACTATATAAGGTGACTATGATTGTCAAAGAGCGATGGATTGATACTGGAAATAAGCTCTAGAAACTGGTAAATTTGGCCGCGAGTACGGAAGGAACAGAGGCAGAACGCAACACAGAGCGTGACCAAGAGGACTTCACTAATCATAGGTTTCGCTGAGAAACCTTAGACGATCGCAGCGCACAAGGTTGCAAGTTGGCGGTTATGAGCTCGTTCTCTTTTTACGCTAGTTCTAGACTGAGGGACGTGATATTAAGTTGATAAAGAAGGGCTCTGAACCAACCTTGTGTTGTTTTTGTTCTTTCGCGACTAGATGAAAACTCTTGGTAAATGCGCACCCCAACATAGGATGTAGGATTTCGCGCAGCCCACTTTGCCCTTTATTTCGCGCTTGAAATGGCAAAAGGGGTTCGAGCGAAAAAAAAATTACGAGGTCATCTATGATATGTGAAAAACCTACCAACCTCCCTTTGAAGAAGAATAATTGAAGATTTCTATATGCGTGCGTTAGGCGTGCGCGCGTCCATATGACGGAGGACAGGCCCAGTCGCAGTTGACCTCTCTAGATTTTGTAGAGAGCTTTAGCTTCTCATACTCTCTACAAAACCTGAAGAGACCTCCCGGAGCTCATATGCAGGTGGCACGCGTTTGCGACCACGCCGCGGCCGTGCTGCTTTTTCGTTTAGATTTTGAGGGCCGCGCTGATAGCAAATCCTTCGGAAATGAATGCGTGTGAGTAATGCGCGGGTGACGCACACACCTAGTATAAATCACATAAATAAGGTAATTTACACTAATCGCGTGCGTTTGACGCGCGCCCCTATATATGATGAAGGATGAGGCTAGTCGCATCGCTGACGCAGGTCAGATGCGCGCCTTTGCGACATCGAGCAGCTGCGCATTCTTTCAGTGAGGATGCACATGCCGCGCTAAGCAGTCCTCATGGGAAATGTCCTGTAAATGCGTCCTGCGATGCCACTATCCCTATCTTTCATCATATGTACGGTCCTTCTCAAAAAGATAGACGGATTGCGCGTGCGGTTTCTTAGTGTTGCGAGGGCACCATCGCGGTGGGACCTACTCGACCCTCTCACTTGAAGCATGCTCTATCCGCATCCCTCATTCAGGCCTCGCCGCGATGGTGCAGTCGCGCAATCCGTCTATCTTTTTGAGAAGGACTGTATATCGGCGCGCGCGTCAGACACACTCATATGTGTAATATAAAATGCCTAATTGCACTATAAATTGTTCTTATATTGACAATAAGGCTGAAAAATGCCGGAAGCGGTAAAAAATGCCGGGAGCGAGGAGCCAGATGAAGAGATGACGACAAATGACTAGTTGAAGGGATTAGACTAGACAAATGCATAACGTAGACGAAGTGGAGATATGAGATGATACAGCAAAAAAGAGTGGAGGAAAAAAGGAAAGATGAAAGAGGAGCGAGAAAGTGGTGTAGAAAAAACCGTGAACGAGAAGGAGGCATGGAATTTCTTGAAACCAGCAGTCGAAGCCGGTAGCGATCGATCTCCAGCAAGATGACGTAGCTAACGTGTTAGTGGTGGAGAAGCACGTTTAAACACCTTGAGAAACGAACACAATTCATTTTTTTCGAGAATATTGTGGGAAATCATGAAAAATAAAGGAGCTTTTATAGAATCTTTTCATCGGAACGGAAGAAGAGTGGTGTTGAATCCAACCATGTAAATAAAATTGGAAATAATTGATTTTGGGGAAGGATTTTAAAGTAATTGGGGCCGAACTGGTGCAGATGACCATTATTGAGAGCTTTATTTTTTCTGTAACTAAACGAGCTAGGCCTTATTGTTATTCATAGGAACGAGGAGCCTGTCCTCTAGCTAACCGCTCTGGTTCATTTGGGAATTGATTGATTCTGAAGAAAGTTATTTGATTTTTGATTTTGAAGAAAGTTGTTTGATGAAAATTCTCTGGACCGGTATTGAACCCTAAATTTTAGGGTAAATTTAGGGTTCAGAGGATCCTTGAGCAATATCTCCCTTCAAAATCAATTAGATCCAATTTCCTCTAGCAATTGGAAGGAGAATAGTACCTTTGATATTACTACAAAGTTTGAGCAAGATCTGTTCAGTACCAGCGGAGCTGTGGGTACTGCTATGTACTTTTTCAGCTGCAACTCCTAACAAAATCGATTGATTCCAATTTTTTCTTGGATTTGTGTAGGACTTAGATAATTGCAGCTATATGCCTGTTTTCAACGCTGAATACACAGAGAGTGCACAAATACGGAAGAGAACAATAACGTTTCCTAGAGGCGCAGCCGAAGAGTGTTCGTTGCGGGGCGACAACTGTGCTACTGTTGTGAGCCTGATGAACTAAACTGGGCATCTTTGTTAGTTCCAGTAATGTTTGGCCAATAAAAGTAAAATCGTTACGGAATCTTACACATGCTTATACAACAATTCCAGTGATTGATGGCGCGATCAAGTTTTTTTTTCTGATTCGCGCTTTACATCATTACCATACATTGAACCTCAATTTATTTGACACACGAGCGAACATAGCGATATTTATGTAGCATATTTCATGATTACTGAAATTCCTTTATTAAACTTACTTCTTTGTTCCTATCCGCTAATGGAATGATAATCATTAAAAGGTTCGCAGGGAAGTGAGTGGTTATCTGACCAAAGTGCATGTCTCAGGTAGGAAGTCCGCTATGCTCACCTCATCTTCTACGAAGTCCCGCTTGCCTTGAAGCTCCAGCTGGAGTCTGGTGTCAGTCTATTCTCTGTTGATCTTTTCCGGCCCATAAAGTCAGTTCAGGCATGAATCCCGCTGGAAAAGAAAGTCCCTATTCTTCTAAAGTAGAACTGAATAGAAATTTGGTGATTTGAGAGACCGACTGGAAATATTCTCGCAAGAGACGTTACGGAGACTCTACTAGCGGGATTTTCTATCTTCACCTCGTTTCTTGTTTGCAACTAGTACCAAGAAATCAAGTACGATGGAGCTTTGGAATATGAATTGTATGTACGTGTTCGATACAGCTGGGTAGTCGACAGAAACACGAAGTCATGGGATTTTTCGGCAACGCGCAGGAAACAATTGCAGCAAAACTTTAACCAAAAACTTTGTTGTCACCCTGTATTGGCAGAGGATTTTGTGCGAGAACAGGTTAACGTGCACATGTGGAATAAAAATGCCGTAATCACATCCGTTTAACTTGCGTCTTAGCTGCGTTAGGGCTGGGGCTAGGCCTATTCTTCATCATCTGTACGCATGCGCACCAAACGCACATATTTAGTATGAAGTTCCTTTCTACCACCACTTGGTTGCCCTTTATGGCGTAGATATCCTCACGTCTAAAGTGAGTGATGATAAATTTGATAAGTTTCCCAGAACACCTCAATGGAATCACAGTACAGATGGTCGAGTGCATTCTATCACTTAAACACTCGAGCATTCAAATCCTGTCAAGTAAAGATTATTTCTTCAGTGGAAATTAGGCGCCTCGCTGTTTCATCTCAGTCACCTCGAGGTCACACCACGGTCTCAGTGTGAAACTGCGAGGTTACACTTCACAACACGGTTACCTCACGGTCTCGGCCAAATTACTACCACCCAATCAGGTTGTGTCTTCCCCTTTTGATCTTGATTGAATGGTTTCTGTGGTGCGATGAGACTTGTGGAAGTCATTCCAAATTGTGCCCTCAAGTTCCAGGTTCCGATCGAGGCGGGAAAGGAAAATAAGGTTGCCAAAGAGAGAGCCTCATGAGAATATAAGAGATAATAGCAATCAAAGAGTTTTCCGAGTCACGCAACTTCATGAAATTCAGTATTTGTTGACTTGCAAAGCAAGTAAATTGAGGGAACATTTGGCGTGATTTAGGCAGTGTTTCTGATATTTTCAACATTTGGCTGGTAGCCTCCCGTAAAGGAATACATATTGCTCGCTTCCACAATAATTTTTTTTTAAATTTTTTTTCATTTGCACCATATGATGAGATAACGTGATGAGATGAAGTGATATCGACCCTGATAAGACCACATAAATTAATGGCTTCCTATCCCATGAATGCGATATACTGTCTTATACATATGTGGTTGCTAGTGTTTGAACAACAGATTCCTTCTCAATTCATTCCGTCCTTTCCAGAAAAACTAGTATATATGAGTTGAGGTGAAATCAAATACTTTCCTATCACTCGTATCTTATCACTGCTTCCTCTACTGCATATCTCAAAGTGGCGCTACTAGCTGGTTCGAGTATCTCTTTGTCACTTGGTTAAGAGAAATGTATGCTTGATGCATGGCTGCGTTGATAGTGTGACCACATGCATCAACATAGTGCAGCCCAGATAAACATGAGATTCACATTGTTACTGCATCACGGCTATTCGTGAGAAATCCCTGACGGCGAGAAGCATAGTGATTCACGATTCCAAAACTGCCTGTCGACTTTCAAAGAGTTTTTGTCTCTTTCCTGATCCTTCACTAACAGGGTCTTCCAACCACTAACTGGACTTTGGTACCTACTGCAATCCGCAAATCTTTAGCAATGATATGGCTGTTCTCAGTTCACCGAACATCTCAAGGGAACAGTACATACATGTTCTCGAAGTGGCATGGTCTCTTGTGATCTTCCATACATGCAGAGGTGAAAAGCTTTTGGAATGACAATGGAAATAAAACAAATAAGATTCCAAGAAATGGATTCTTCAGCCCAGGAGTCTCCAATCACAAAACGCCTGCTTTGATTTGTTCTCGGTTTTTGGTTCTCCCTCTCTCTAGAAAGGATCTTCTCAAACCCCTCAAAATGATCATAAATGGAAAAGGCCGAAACGATTTTTTTAAATTCTCTTTTTTCGTATACCACCAGTGGCGGACGCAGAAAGTGGGCGGGAAGGGGGCGTGGGGAAAAAATTGGGGTCTCGACCGTTTAAGGAGCCCAGACGGAAAATAAAATTAATAAAAATATTAATTTTAATAATGAATAATAAATAATAAATATTCCAAAAATAATAATAAAAATAAACGAATAAAAATAAACTAACATAACATTTTTATTTGTATTGTAAAGGAATTTCAAAAATTTGGCGACCCATTCTCGGGAGGGAGCGCCCCCCCCCGCGTCCGCCCCCCAAATCCAGAAACTAACGATGAAATTTGGAGCAGATGATATATACATAGAACAAGAGTCCAGGAAGTTTCTGATTTACTTATGGCCTATACTTCCGTTTGGGAAAATTTAAACAACGGATAATTTTTTCATCTCTAGCTGAGCGTATTCAAAGCCAACCTAGTGGACTGGCCGAACGCGGGCACAACGCATCGCCAATTTGAAGCTTACAGTAAATTCATATGAAGAATTGATCTACACATTTCCATAAAAATGGTTGAAAGACAACAACTCATTACTGGTCACTTTGGAAATCTTTCAACTAACCCTTCGTACTTGGAAGTTGACATGCAAAGAGCGCTTCATGTCCTTCAACGAACGATCTATCAAAACTATTTCGAGCGTTGAGCTTAAGCTATCCGAAGCGATTCTGAACTTGCATTCGTTTACAATGGGAGTAAAACCGAACACCAACGACGCTGCTGGCTATTTTTGGACAGATAACAAATTTCTAATTCATTAGCCACTGGTGAAAGGTGTGATTATTTGTTCAATTTACTGTTGATCTATAATATGATCGATCTGAAATAGAGATAGAGGGTATTTATGGTTGACGCGCGTCAAATTTGACGCGTCGGCATTAATTTCTCGAATTTTTCGCGTTGTCTCGATGCGGCGGAAATGGAAACGCGTTTTGTTCGCGCGGCTGTCGCGACGACAAAACCAGGAGCATTCGCGCCCCACTAGGAATTCTCTTCTCCTCCCTCTTTTGCATTGTGTATCGTCGCGTTAAATTTGACGCGCGTCAACCATAAATACCCTCATACACACTACCGTTTTTGACTTCCCTTCAGTCTCATCATGGGTACAAAGAGCCACATATTCAGGAATGATGTTCACACTACTTCTTCTCCTCCCCCTAGTAAGCTCCGCAGCAGCGACAGCATTCCAAATACCACTTGTCAAAATCGAGTCGCCAATGGTTAAAATGATACGGCAGGGAACATGGGCGGCGCATGTTAGAAAAATGGAATTCAGACGGCTGGAGATGATCAGACAACTAGCCGGTGGTAAAAAATACACTCAAGAAGTGAGTGCAATTTGTCCTCTTCAAATTATATTTTTAATCTTTATCTAGGCTTATGATGGGGTTGACTCCATATCCATAACCTTAGTACAAATGAAACCCACCTGCTTTTAAGAACGCAACAAGAAAGAGAAGAACAATCCCGGAAATTCAGGAACGTTCTTCTATTTCAATGAAGCATCACAATTATTCCTTTTCAAGATTAATGACTACTACGATCTCGAGTACCTCGGCAACGTCACCATAGGCACACCTGATCAGACTTTCCAGGTATGTTCAACATGTATAAAATGGTCATTATAACCGAATGCAGTTCCTGGCTAGCACTGTAATGTAATGAAAACCTAAGCATTGCCTAATTATACTTAAAGGCCGAGTTGACTGATTTCTACACTGCGTAAATCATGTACCAATTCGAAAACTCCAGAATATTTGAGGAGGATAAACCGCAGCAGCCCTTCCTTTCCGTCAATAAGGGCCGTATTGCGCTTGTTCGAGCATTATTATCGAGTTTCTCAAATCCACATGCTCGAATCCAAATATAGAGCACTATTTCTAGAAAAGTTGAAAGATCGCACTTGAAAAACAGACTCCAACATTCTGCACCATCTCCGTCCACGCACGTTGACTACCTGCCTATTTGCACAATCCATTCATATCACCGTTCCTATTTTTTATGGATCCTCTGGTGCGGCCTGTTTCCGCACAACTGGTGCTTCTTGAACTATTATAGCAGTGTTGGTCGCTAATCTCCAAATTATTAAATAGCAGGATATGCACATTTGTTTCTTTCCAAAAGGTAAAGCGTAAAAATTTACAAACACAGATGGTACTTGATACTGGATCATCGAATTTTTGGATACCTGACTACACGTGCTCAGCAGATAAACCAGCAGTTTGCGAAGAGCCGATATGTGACTATGGAAGTGAGTTATTCTTCCTAATCATCGTCTCTATGCAGAAAATGTGAGTTCGAGGAAAATATTGTCAAAGTGTTCGGATTACTGCTTAGTTTAGTAGTTTGAATTGCCACGTACCACTATACGTGAGATTGTGCTTGGCAGATTTTTTTTCTTTTTCTTTTTTTTTTGAAGTTTCCCGAAACACTGCAGCAATTCTGGTTTTGATGGCACTTTGGTGTTAAATGTGATTTTGATTCTGTACAATTGGATTTGGATTTGTGGACATACAGTGGCGGTCAAAAGTATTGCAACAAGTGGTTGTTCGGAAACACTTCTTTGAGGATAACGCCCGAAATCGAAAGGACTGTGGAGTGTGCTGAAACCAAACACACTCAGCTTAGGTTAGAGTAGCTTGAGGAACAGGGCTGTCCTTCAAACTGCTGACAGAGTGGGGTAGGAGAAAGAAAGATCTTCAGATGGCCCCTGCTAAACTGACCTCAAATAAGATTGGTAGAATGGTGAGGTTTCAGCTTTCTTCTGTTCCGCATGAGTATCTACTGCTCACATAAAAATTTCAACACCAGTCCACCAACTTTTTCAAGGAAAAGAATTCATTCACAGAGGTCGGTATCTGTCATTTGCCACTGTCCACAATATCTCACAGTGTTACGCCCATAGTCGTTGTATCACCACGAATTGGATTCCTCGCAACGTATTCAGCTCTTATCCACTAGGAAAGGTATGTGCGCCAGTCACTGAATCGCATTCACCATCTTATATGAGGTCAGTTTAGCAGGGGCCCTCTGAGGATCTTTCTCTTTCCTACCCCACTCTGTCAGCAGTAATGAAGGACAGCCCTGTTTCTCAAGCTACTCTAACCTAAGCTGAGTGTGTTTGGTTTCAGCACACTCCACAGTCCTTTCGATTTCGAGCGTTACCCTCAAAGAAGTGTTTCCGAAAAACCACTTGTTGCAATACTTTTGACCGCCACTGTAAATTCTTGAATTTGGTTCCTTCGTGTATCATTCCTGCTTCCTTCGCATAAACTTCAAACGCAAATGACGCCTAATTATTTTTCAGCAAAAATGTAAAACAAGTTTATCGATATCACGTAAGATTTTGCAGAAATATTGTATTATCCAGCGTATTTTTTGTATGTGACATGGCAAGACTGACTGTGCAGAATCGGCACTTCTTTTCTGCTAACCAGATTGAACATAGAACACACCCAACCTATCATTACATCGTCTGACAATGAACTGCACGCATTGAAAACGCAAACACAGCACAGTCGATTTACTTTAAACTCGTGCTGCATTCAGCTTTCTCAGATGGTCAATGAATTCAATTCTAAAATGCTATGAGTTTGAGGAATGCAGCCCTAAATTTTTATATTTCAAGAGGTATGCATCGTCTTCTGCCCGGAGAGATCGTGTTGCGGCAAACAAAGATCATTGAGGAAGAAGAACCCCTGCCGAGGGAAACATTACTTTCTATCGAACAGCTCTAGTACATATGTACGAATGTCAGGAAAATGGAGTATCAAGGTGTGTACACACGTTGGAAGGTTAATTATAATGCGTTTTCGGTGTTTTCTCTTCAATGTGATGTAGGAAAACAGCTTTTTCATCCTTATTTCGTAGAGATCACACGTCATTTTCCAGTACGGAACCGGGAGTGCTGAGGGCTTCTATGGAAATGACACAGTACGCTTCGGTGATGCTGGCACGAATCAACTCATCGTGTCTGGTTGCCAAATAGGCCAGGCAGACCAAATCGCAGATTTCTTTGCAGGGGTAAGAATTGATTCTTTATTGGAAACAGTTGTGTCGCACATATCCGAAAGCGACAGAAGTGATGTGCCTTCCACTGCTTTAATCATTTGAGCGCTGCAGTGATTTATAATGGACCGTTTTTGTAGTGTCTTGTTTGAAGGCAGACACAATTCAGGCCAGTGCACGATTTTGTCGGGCGGATGTGTACGTCCATTTTGCAGCCAACTTTCAAGATGAAAATCGTTCATTTCATACTCAGATACTCTAACTGAATATAGCTTCTCTTTTCCCTACTAGGAATCTCCAAAGACCTTAAACACCTGTTCTAGGAGGAAATGACCAGTACTGAAATACATGCCTAAATACAGAGATGACCGAAAATTACCCAGCGTAGCAATATTTTTATGCTAAAACCGTACAACGAATAATCGTTATTTCCGATTTTAACTTAAGCTCGTCAACCTTTCACTAATTGAAAATTCTTAAACAGTTCTCGGATTTCTTATAAGCGATTGCAATGGTGTGATGTGAGCAGGCCTCGCACCCTGCGGCAAACGCGCCTCTAGGATCGCGATAAGAGAGAGTAAAAGTAATGAAAGTATTAGAAACTTTCATACTTTGAGTAGTTACTATGTAAAAGTAGAAATAAAAACAGTTAGTGCGGTTTTGGAAAAGTTTAAAATTTTTTCAACATTTCGCAGAAATACGCACACCATACACAGAAACACTACAAGCAGAAACTAACATTACTAACGTTACTTCGACAAGAATATGACAAACGAAGTCTTTGCAAGATTTCTGTTCCAACTGCCATCTCTTTTATCGACTACGAACAAACGCATTCTACAAAATAAAGGGTAACTTTCAGCTCCTCAGCATGCATCAGGAGCAGGACCTGACAAGCTTCACAGTGCCTATACAACAAGCTACAAGCATAGAAACCTTGCCATTTGTTTTGATACCAGTCTGAGGCATGAGACGTACTAACCAGGAGAGCTGCGTTGCTTTTAGCATCCAATGGATGGAGTTCTCGGAATGTCATTTTCTGCGCTTTCTACTACGGGAGCTGTTCCGGTTTTCGAGCGAGCCTACAAGCTTGGATTAGTCGATCCTGTATTCACCGTTTATATGAAGAGTGCTGGACACCGTAAGTTCTTTTGGTGGATCAAATTTTCCAATTCCAGTAAAGTAATGCAAGGGTGATCGCTGTTTCACTGTGAGAAACGTACAGAAAATGAAAAAAAATAAAAAAAAGAAATCAGTGTCAACTGCTACTGATTGTCATTTCGAATATTATCATTTATTCATGCTTCCAGATGCAGAAAATGTGTTCGGCGGTGTATTCACATATGGTGGCTTAGACACTGAAAATTGCGACGAAAAAGTCGTGTATGAGAACCTCACCGTGGCAACATATTGGCAGTTCAGGGTAAAGTGAAACTCACATGCTTGGCTTTCATGTTTGCAAACACAACAAGAATTTAGGATACGTAATTATCCTAAATATCATTTCCTGTGCGGCTATCTGCGCCTTTTTGTTCATCATGCACATTCGGCGTTGGCAGCTCTTCATAAGGGAAATATTGGTAATTGAACATGTTTGTTTGACTCACACAGGTGTCTAGTACAAAATGCCTTTAATCCGGTGCGAATCACATGCAGAAACCAGAGAATCCCGTGAAATTTCCTTGAAATCACGCAGAATTCATGGAGCCCACGGTTCCATTAAAAAACACAGCTTCTGAATAGGTTTTCTCAGAAGGGAAGTCGGGGACGATAAATGTTCTTATATTTATTAAAGATGTAGTTTTTGCAGATGCCAGACGATCCCTTAATTTTTGCGACATGCCTACCCACTAGTAAACTACAAAACAGGCGGCAAAAATCATTTGAATATCATGTTTTTGCAATGGCAATTTTAGAACTTGAATAAGAGTGACAAATCATGCAACTCTGATCTGCCCGTTTGCCTCATACGCCCTACCCGTTAAGCGGCCAGTGTTTCCTGAAAAAAGCCGAGAGCGACGTTTGGGTAACCGCTTGTCAACGAGGGATAACGAATGATGTGGCGCTGCCTCCACTGTTAGGCGTGCACTAGTGATTGATGTTCCCTGTTCCGTTTGTCTTGGCAATCTTGTGCATTGGACGTGGTTCCAAATTCCGATTGCAAGCGGTGAGTACTGACTCACGTCCAGCATGATGAAAAGCAACTTCGTACTGCGAATGGGCGATCGCTACCTCATGGCACTGTAGTAGCAAAAGATAGTGAATTTTCGCTCTGATGTCACCAAACTGATTGGAGTTCTAAACAACTACAATAATCCACCATGGCTGCATTAGATAGCATTGGCGGACGCAGAGCAGGGCCCTCCTCAAGAAGGAGTTGATTTTTGAAATCACTTCGTCAATTAAGAAAAAACTCTGTTCGATTTGATTTTTGATTGTTAAACTTGGTGATTATTCTGAAGCAGTTATTGTCAGTTATTCAACACTAATGTTTTATATTTATTTATTCCTTCTATTCAATATTAATATTCATAATTTTACTATTGTCATTTTCCATTCCAAAAGCGGCGGAGATCCCACTTTTTTCCCATCCTAGCCACTTTCTGCGTCCACCACTGCTAGACAATGATAGCAGCATAAGCGTTATTTATAGTGCGACGGAGTCCGATTCGGTCGGATAAGAAATGATACGTATCGATCCTCGTCGGAATCTGACCGATAAGGATCCATACGTATCATTTCTTTTCCGACCGAATCGGACTCCGACGCACTATAAATAACGCTATAGTGAGTTTATATGTTCCCTGATTTTTGAACCTGGGCATCTTGATAATATGATTTGAATGCTTCTGCTATCACCAGGTTGTTAGTGAGCTATAGTGAGTTGTGATGCACTCCGTGTTCTCCCAAGTCCGTAACATCGTAAGCTATACCGATGCTATCATATCATATCGATGTTAATATCGATGTATCGATGCTATCATATCATATCGATGTTATTGTGTCAGTGATGAGCGACGATGTGGAGTAGTCATCGACTACGTACCACAAGCAAGTTTTAACACTGCCGCTATTGTCCTCGAGGACTATAGCACCGCGCGTCGCCGTCGCTGGTGGTTGTGAGGACAATGCGCATCGATTGTGGGCGGGGCGTCGCGGCGGTCGCCAACTTTGGCGACCGACCGTCGCCGATATTGGCAACCGATCGTCGCCGATATTGGCGACCGACCGTCGCCAATATTGGCGACTGTTGCTACCTAAACATTGTCGGGACTGCATAGCTGGTTTGAATGTACATGATGAAATGGGTTTTTACGATACACGCATGTACGACTGCACTTCAGCTTGTCGGCTTCACCGTCGCCGGATACACTGTGAAGACTGGATGGGAAGTCATCTCCGACACAGGGTCCTCATTCATATCTGCTCCGTACTACATTGTAGCGGATATCGCAAGGCTTCTCAAAGCGACGGTAGTGTATTTTTCATAAAGCATTTCATTCCATTACTTTAACACATTCGCGACAATGTGCTCAACCGGTTGAGCACGCATGGTGCGACGTGTGGGACCGCGTGCTCAACCGGGTGAGCACGCCCTTCTCGCTGTTATATTTTTGTGAAGCAATCTTAATGAGCAAACTCCTATACAGTAGTATACTAATAAATGTTCAAGTAATCTATGCACGCGATGGGCAGAGCAAACATCTTCTCGTACTTCTTTAATGCGTGGTTGAAACTGACAAGTAAAAGAACAATTTATATGAAGATTAACTTACTTACTTACTACCTCCTATGCAGGTGAACTTCATGAATTAGCTCCAAGCTCGTGCATATTCGCGTTTTGGTTTGTCTCAAATTCGCGCATTTTCGAAGTATTATGCAGCAGTGGAAAATTCCTACCGCGTGGGACCACGTGCTCAAGCGGTTGAGCACGGGTCCTACTTGTGCAAAAGCGCGTGTGTCCCACGTGACACACCATGCCAAAAGCGTAAGGTCGCGAATGTGTTAAAGGCAGCACCCACGATAATCTTCATTTTCTAGCTTTTGGAAGTTTTCAAATCTCAAGCATAGTCCCGACAATTCTGCGACAGAAATGGTCACGGCTCACGCGAGATATTACAAGTAGAACTCCATACAACAGTACAAACCAGCCTGCTGGTACGAGTTCTCCTGTTTTGCAAGCGTAGCATTGGAGCGACACTTGACACGGATCAGCTGTTTTTGCCTGCCGTCACTAAGTTTTTCCTATGAAAAAAATTCTTTTCCGCGCTCTTTTCACCTCAGTTCATCTGCTATTTTGGTCATAGTTGCCTGGAAAACTTTCTTTTTCCACTTTTCAATAGTTGTTCACTCCTTTCCGGCTCGTATCGTTTAATTGTTATCTCTAGTCGTGAATTAGCTGCAATTCTTCTTGTCCTTTGCTTCACCTTTTCTGTTTTTGCTCTACAGATACATTTGTGCAACTGTCATCCTTTCCTTTTGCTATTCCCGCTTTCTTTTGCTCGAAAACACTGCAAATCCGGGTAATTACCCAAATTCCTCGAGAAAATACGTGACGACAGAGGCAGAATTATCGACCTCTTGGTCAGATCGGTTCCGCGCAACTCGACCATTCCGAGCTAACTCAGCGAAATAAGGACATTCAGAAATCGGCTTCCCAGAAGTTTTAACAAAATTGACCGATAGCCTCGTGCTCACCGTAGTCAAAACTTAAGACTGCGCTAAAATGTCGATGACAAACATTTTCGTGGGTGCTGCCTTTAACTTTATAGGGCTTTTACAACTAAATATACAAATACAGTGAGAATTTGGTGGTACCGGA
>JARK01001594.1:105659-123136 GCA_000688135.1 Ancylostoma ceylanicum
GGGGGGGGGGGGACAAAGAGGCGATGTCACCCAAAGGCCTGACTAGAATATTTCAAAACAAAATTATTCCGAAACTTAGATTGTCGAAAATGAATAAAACCATGTTTTAAACGAAAAAATAAAGGAAGCGACCCTTTTTTCTGTTTCGTTGCCCTCTTTATTGAGGTTGTCAGAGGCAGGGCATTTTATCAGCATGCCTACAAAGAACTTTGTTGTTTGAAACTACTCAAATTGTACATAGCCCACGATTGTAGCTCTTGTGTCAAACATCATTTGGGACCCATTCTGTGCGTCAGAAAATAAGGTTTAACAAGGACTGATAGAAGCAGTTCTGACATTATTGAAGAGCGAAATAAGTGGAACAAAATAGTTAATAAAAGCAATAAATCGATGTCCAACTCCTCTTTGAGAAAAATAATTCGAAAAACCGCACCAACTTATTCCTCAACCCAATACTAATAAGCTTGATTGTCATGTACTTGTCAAAACGAACATTAATTTGGAAAACTCCGGAAATAAAGGTAGAATTTTGAAATAATGTTTAATTCAGAAAACTCCGGAAGTGAAGGTAGAATTTTAAGATAGGAAATTCAGCGCTTACGTCTGCGTTGAACTGCTTAGCAACAGCCTCTGCGATTGCCACTGGAGCGCCAATGACTGATGAAACGGTGTCGGACATAGCAACCCACAAAATAGAGGCGGCGGAAAAGTTGCCAGAAGTGAAAGTAGTTATCTTCAACATGAGATACATTGACAGAATGACTGATACAAAAAACAAAGAGTTCCTGGAAGTTGAGCTGATATTAAAACTGGGCAAAATATCGGGAATTAGTTTGATTTGCATGAATGTTCATAAACACTTCGATCATTCGCATTTTAGTGACCAAAAGTTTCTTTTCTTGTCTTATTCTGGTCTCAGTGAAATCCTTCACCTTAAACTGCCAGTAGGTAGCCAAAGAGAGACTGTGATACACAATCGAGCCATCGCAGTGCTGTCCGTCCAATCCACCGTACGTGATTTCTCCACCGTAAACACCGCTTTCACCTGTGGTGGCAACAGACAATAGCTCTTGCAAAAGGAACTCTATCAAATAGTTGTTGAACCGATTTTTCCATTGAAATGCTTCCTTTTTTCGGCATTATTTAATTTTTTACTTCTCTTATGCAGAATCTTCGGAATGTTGGAATATTTTACATGTATTTAAACTTGCAATCCATGACTAACTGAAATGGGACACGAGTTGCACTTGAACAAACTTCTGGCATGCGGTCAAACGTAACGTTGTAACCGTCTGGTAACCGAGAGAACTGGGACCGAAATGCTGAGACAATCGACTACCGGTGTTGAACTGGATATTTGTACATTAAGTGTAGGTACTGAGGCAGCACCTGCAGTTCATCTTAACCTTGTAGTTGGATGTAGACATAGGCGGCCACCGAAATAAACAAACAAATAAAAGTTTTAAAACGTAGGAATCTCAGCTTTTATGACAAAAACACGTTCGATGCGCAGCCCTTGCGAAAGTATCAATTTCCCTCGATTGATCTTGTTCTTGTTGCCACGATTTGCCCATTTAAAGCAGGCGGATTGGGTGGGGAGCCAACCTGACTCTCTACCCTAATGACGTATGGGGTTTGTAATTCGCCCTTCAAACGCGCTGCTGAAAATCTAAGCGAACGAAAAAAATTTCATGCAGCGACGTCGGAGACGTCGAAGCACAACGGAATTCTGATCTTTCGATGGGCCGTTCAGATTGCTCGCTCTAGTCAGATATATTGATATATGATCTCTTTTTGGTGAAAAACCTACATTTGCAATCGCTTTCACCCAACAGCATGCACCCCAGTAAAAACTGTTACAGTTTTTCCTTCAAAAAAGCACCTCATCTGTTTTTCGTCCTGAAATGCACACTGATACCAACAACAAAACTAGGTGTTCTCATGGTTCCGGCCGGGTTGGTCATTCACACCCCTGTTCATTCAGCTATTTAGATTACCTTCATCGTACATCGATTTCGTTCATTCACTGAGAAGGTGAGCTTTTCTATTTCATTACAGAAGGGTATTTTCATTTCGTCGCTTCCTAATGCACACATGTTTTATTCAAAAAGTTCCCAGTGAATGTCTGCAAGAAAGCACTAATGACTGAGCGCTCTCCGTCAAGATACCACTATGTAATCTCCCGATGAGGCAATAGTCATTTGAATCCTCGTAAGTAAATATCGTTTCAGAAACAATGAGAACGGGATCATCTACAACTTACGCCCGACGTGCTTCATGTAGATTGTAAATATAGGTTTGACCCGTCCAAGTTTGACAGCCCTCTCAAAAGGAGGTTCTCCGCGTCCTTCAGCCATTGAAGAGAACGCCAGACCGAGGATTCCGTCAATGTGGCGCTAAAATCAAAACTTGTAGAAGGATTTAGTGACATCGAACTTGTGACATTAACAGAAAGAGTAATGACAGCTACGAAAAAGATTAGGTACCATCCCGGAAGGCTTGCGCCGTGCAATTTCTCTGCGCTTGCACGGTGCACCTCTTATCTTATTCTCCAACTGCATGTTGTAGTTAGATATGTATATACTTCGTTCAACATCTAATAAAAACACACGCAGTCCATTCAACCGGTAGTGGGTGTTGTTAAAGGGATCATAAGCTAAAATGCGGTCGTTTTCGGTCAATATCGGGCATGCTTGATGGTACACAACCGCACCGATTGCCTCCATTCACCAATGGTGAATGCACCAACATTCACGTCTTTGTGAATGCCCTATAAATATGTACCAGATTGATCGTCCGGGTGACGCAGGACTCCTAGGCTTCTTTTTCTGATCGCTTCGCTTGCGTTGCCTCTATTTAACATCATCCTCACAACACATCAACCATCCTACTTTTATCAAAACTCCCGTTTCTGACAGATTTATGCTTTGTGGCTCCGAAGCTGGGGCGCAGTAGGGTGTCGTCTTTGGACTTTCTACAGGGCCGCTGAACCCAACTCCTGGCGTTCCCCCACTTTTGAGCACCGACTCACCCTTATCATAACGTTGACTGCAGACGTTTCCCCGCTTTTAGACGCCGGCACACCTTTATCACACCGTTGGACCTGTCTCCGGGCGTTTCACCACTTTTATACCCTCCTATCACACCGTTAAACCCATTTCCAAGTGTTTCTCAGCTTCTGGCCGCTGGCGCAACATTGCCGCAAAAGCGGACCTATTGCGTATACTCTATACTGTCTGGGCTTATCTCATACATTCCAACTGTGGTAAACACAACTGCCAAAGGTAATTTACCACATTTTCATACATAACTCGACATGATGGTGTCGTTAGTTTTTGATCACAGTGGCTTGGTTCTCGTGCATAGACTCACCCACACACACATGCTAAGCCAAGTAATAGAAAGTATGATATTGCAGCAAATGTTAGGTTGTTACATAAGTTTCCGCTGTTTTTGCATAGGGATTTTTGAACTTCAGTGGAGAGTGGCTGTCGATCAAATTTCGCAAGTTTCCATATGTCGTTCCAACACATTCGCGACCTTACGCTACAGCGGTCCCTTAAGCACGCAATTGTGCCCAACCGGTTGAGCACGCGGTCCCAGGCGTGCCCCACGCGTGTCAACCGGTTGAGCACACTTGAGCACACTGTCGCAAATTTGTTAAAGCGCATGACCTCGCGAACATACTCATAGGTGGAGCTCATTTTTCTGCCTTGTTTTGAAAATGCAAGTAATTTCGGAATGAACTCCTCAAAAGGTACATGCGGTAACAACACTTGCATGAATAAAAATTACCGTAACGCTGCAGTAAGCTAACCAAGTTTGGATGGAGTAATCTCGAGGCCATATTTAACCTCTCTGGAACTTCCCTTCCAACATTATTCTTCCCTTTCAACATCATTCATTAAGGACAGGCACTGAACTAGGTAACCCGCAATTTCGATGTCCTTCAAATGTCTTTACCAGCTGTGAGCTGTAAACTGTTACGGAATCTGGGCGAACACTAAAAATGATTAACGATCTATTGGCTGATGGGGATATTGATTGAAAAGATTAGTACCGATTCTCATCTTGCATCGCCCCACATCGTCACTTTGCGTCGACTCTCATCTTTTATAATAAACCCCCATATCTGAAAATTCCTCACTCACCCCATACAAGTGACGACCGCCGGTGAGTCTGGGGATAATTAAGAAGCGAAGTGGGGAGAAATATGCGTAAGAACAAGTACATATAGGAGACTGTCATTATCGAGGCACCAAGCAAAAAAAGTTCATAAAAACTCACACCTACAAAGTGCTCATGGAGCTTGACTGCTTGACCAAATATGGTGCCAGGTACGATGAGTTGAGAAGTGCCAACGTTTCCGAATCGCATAGTGTCGTTCCCATAAAAACCCTCCACGGTTGCATTACCATACTAGGAAATGTTCGGTACTAACATAAGAAGATTGAGAGCTTATTCACAATGAACGATACGTAACAAACCAGCAAATAGAGCCAACGTGGAGAACGCTTACCCGAAATTTCCATTTCCCATGCGTCTTTGTGTACGAAGAGGACTTTTTTGAGTTGAAGTAACGCCTTCCTCGGCAAGGGTTAGGACGTCTTACTATGTTTTTCTTGCAACAGGTTTTATCCGGGCAGAACACATCGCATATCACCGAAATTTTTTAAAATTCTGTGTGCATCGACAGGGTGCGGCAAAAGTCTCTGGACAAGCATATTCTATCTTCAAAACGTGAGGAAGAGAAATTGGATTGGACGATGGTTGTTGTGTATTACACTTGTCAACATAGGTAACATTTTCAATCTCAAAATATCCTCCAGTGGTTGCGACACGGGCTTGTCAAAGTGTGGATGTAACATCGGCTAGGCGCGCACATTGATGAACCTAAATTCATTTTGAGCTTTCTCCACAATTTCGGAAGAGAGTCCAAATTCCTGTATGGCTTCAGAAAGGTCACAGCCTGCAAATTCCAGAAACCATTTCGGAATCTCCCCGAATAGATGTAAGACCTCGATAAGTGAATATTTGTCTCCTCCATGGCAATAGAGAAGAATACTCACTTTAGGATGCTATTTCGTCATCATATAATTTCAAAATTATCATATGATCATCACGAAAGAGCGAATAAACAAATCTACAACAGAAAACTCTAGAACAAGCAAAAAGCTCTAGAACAAGCAAAATAAGCTGTTGTAGCGCGGTTACCGTGTTTGTCTGCTAAAAATTTCACCACTGCCAAAAGCGAAGCTAGTAGTGAACTTAGAAGTGCCCTATTGATTTTTCAAATTTCAGAGAGATTTTTCTAAGTTTCATAGTAGAATGCTCCTGCAACCCCCATAGGAGCTTGGAGTTTCCTCACAAATAGATGGAGAAGTGGTGGGGGGAAAAGTACCACCACTACCTGCGCGCCAGACCCAACGTCTCATCTGCACTTTCCGAAGGCTTTGAACATACGAGAAGAAGAAGCCTCAGGAAGAAAAATAATTTTTATGCTCACAATTAGGTCATAAAGAGGAAAACCACTGCTTTCTCCAAATCCCTCCTCGGTGGATTTTTAGCGAGCGTTTATGCTTGTCCAAAGACTTTTGCATCACCCTGTAAGCCTGTGTCGGCTTAAAGTGGACAGCTCGTCCGCGATTCAAACGCGCGAACGTCCGAGTAATAAATTGCTAAATATGCTCATTACGCTCATTACGTAAAAAATAGTTCATATTTTGCGGGAGTGATTCATCTCAGGAAAACACTGATTGCAAGGTGACACTAAACACAAAACACTGGAACTGAAGGTACAATCGTACCGAATATGTGGTAAATTGATAGTTGCGCATATCACTCATAGGATTTGATCACCTATGTATAATGAAAATCAACGAGGATAAAATTGCACACACAAGCATACCGAAACTTACATCCAGTGTCGCACACTGATTTGTCGCATACTTCCGGATAGTCTGGTGCGCATGTGTCATCAACTATCCAAAAATCCGCCGATCCAGTGTCCACCGCAACCTGTACGTGAATCCAACTTGAAATTTCTTATTTTATTCCTGGATGGAACCTACGCAAAGTTGGAAGATTAGGGAACTCCTTGAAACCAACCTGGAATGTTTGGTCCGGGGTACCTACAGTGATGTTTCCAACATACTCGAGATCATAGTATAGCTATAAAAGGATTCATAACTTGATAAAACCTTTCACTTTTCGGTTCAAATCACAGTTTCACGAAACAACAGAGAAAAACTACAGTACACGGTCTGAAATATGGATCACCCACAGGCTGGTTACGATTCTCTTTCATAGGGAAGTTCCTCAGCAGATCTAATCCCTGCGACTCCATCCGCTTGATATGTGCTCCCCATGTTTTCTGGCGTAGCATACGCACCATTTCGGATTCGACTTTGATAAGAGGTACCCGATAAATAGAAGCTAAGGCGCCGCTTGCTATCGCAAGCAATCCAACAACAACAAGCATTGTGTCTAAATAGCGTTTTTTTCATTCCATCGACAGCGGGCTCTGTATGGCGTCACCCCAACCACACGGAATGTGGCTGAGGGTTGTGAAAAACGACACGAACACCGAACATCTCACATATTCGACGTCTTGATAAATAAGAATTCCGGTGTGTGGATCAGCTGTTCTGCCCAGTGTGATAGGTGAAGACACTCGCACCAATCGCGCTGGTGATGTTGATGATCTTATGGATAGTAAAATAAATTTACAGCCGTTTAAAATAGAAGATGTAGGGAGAAGTGTTGGAGCACAAGTCCCAACGATTGGCCTTACATGGTCCGGCCTTAATAGCCTAAGGAGTGTACCGAGTATCCTGTAGACCAATTCTCATTTCCTTCGACTTTTTAACCGAGAGAATTTTCGAAGATTTTCGGACAGGAATTTCTTGCCAACTTAACAACAGATTCTTCTAAACACGTTCCTGAATGGGAGCACTCTCTTAGGGCTCTTGAGTAAACCAAACTGGGAGACCTTGCATTCTGTAATTTTGCGAATTCCAGAAACATTTAAACTCTTGATGATCGCATGAGAACAGGATTCCCGCATTGTCATCGTTTGCTAACATTTATAAAGTTTGGGCCATTTTGGTGAGTGGTAAGAAATCGCCAAATATCCCTGTAGCTCGAAATTCGGAAATCGATATTGCAATCACGTCATCTCTTCTAGCACATGACCGCACTCACTTATCACTTGTGGAACTCCTTCCGAAGGATGCTATGGACTTACAGTGTATATATTGTTTCACAATATCTGTAGCTTAAGAGGTACAAGCAGATTTTAAAAACGATGATACAATAGAAAAATAGAGAAGAAGATCAATGAAGTGTAGGTAGGTAGATATAATGTGACTTGTGCCAGTTATCTGAAAGCAAAAAACAAGCCCTTTTGCCTTTATCAAGGGTGTTCTTCCAATTCTACTTCCTTAATTGTTGCGACAGCATTGAAAATACCTTGTGTATAATGACAATTGTTGAGCTGTTAGAGTGCATTGTAGGGAATAAATGCATCCCAATAATGTTTCTACAAAATCTGAATATATGTCAAGACTCCGTGAATGCTTCTCACGCTTACTTACAAGGGAAGGATTCTTCCTCACCATGGCCAATCCTCAGATTATATGAGCAGCTCTGCAGCTGTCGACGCTGTTATCGAGTCCTTTCTCCATAGTCCTGTGGCGCTGTCGCTGTATTCATGAACGGGAAGATCTCTGCCTACCCTCCGAGTGGGCGAGTTCAACTGAGAAGAAGCTTGTACTCGCGCAACCGGAGGGAACCATCCCGACATACCCAGCCGGTGAACATCGTCCACCCAGCCATCGGAACGCGGGAGGTTCTTTTCCCTCAACTCTTACGTCGTTGTAAGATCGATGTCGATTTTTCGAACGACAAATTTTGGAGTGATATTTTGAAAAAAAAAGAAGTGATGTTCCATTCACATATTTTGTTTGAAAGCACTTTCTCCTCTTCTTTCTGCCCTTTCATTCCTTTTCAGGATTATCCATTTTTGTTGGCTTTCTCGAAGGTGAAACAAAGTGTAGTCGTTCGCTGAAATTCGTCTCCACTTGCATTGTGGATTCAAACTCGATAACAACGCAGCAGATTGTAAGAGGAATAATGTCACATTATGTGGAAGGGAATGCTAAACAAAACCATAGTACAATGTTGGTCCAATAGATTCAGATTTGGAGATACGTATCTCAGAGTTATGAGCTAAAATCACATGAACGCAGCTCTGAAAGCGCTGGTGGAAGCTATCAGCAGAAGATATGTGCGATACCTCGAAATCGCCCTTAAGGTTTATAATTTAGCTACTCTTGGTAATGCGGGAGAAATGAGTTTGGAAGAACCCGGCAGGTGGATTCCTCTCGATTCATCCACTAACCTTGCATAATGACTCGGGACCATACTTTGCACTCCAGACGTTCTGGAAGAAAATTCTAGCGGAGATCGAGATCCTCCTTTATACACCTTACTCGGAGGATTACTTTTCTACATATGACCGTGAATTCAGACCGTACCATCAACCCTTGAAAGAAAGAATAGATCGCAAAAACACGTTAGCTGAAAGGGCTCTCTACGGTTTCGCCAGGTCAAAGAGGCTTGGCGACGCAGGGTGCTACACTCTTCGAGGATTATAGCGGCATTGTAAGTTGGCAATTAATGTTCAGATTAAGCCGGGTTTGACAATTTAAAGTCAACTCTCAAAATCCGCCATCGATTTCGCAACAACCTAATATTTCTTCATCAAATTCCCGAGGATTCCAAAAGATTTAACATAATCATCACCTTGAAAAGACTTTTCCGTTCACGGATCGTAAGAAATGAACTCGACTTGTCGTTTTTATAAAACAAAACTAATCTTTTGTATGATCCATCACGATAACAGTGTAAAACTCCATCATTAGGGCGCGGTTATCTAAATATTCTATAGAAAAATAAAATTAAAATTAAATGTAGAAAAATTGTGCTCGTATTCAGAACGAACCAAGAGGAAGCCTCTAATTGGAAATACAAGAACTGAGATTCACAGCTGTAAAATTTAAAACTCCTAGGAGCAGAGGCAATGGTATCCCACGAAGAACCTAAAGTCCTCAATAAGTTTTGACGATTACAGGTTGGTAGACTCTTTATTTGTTCTAGGTGGTGCGGCAAATTATTATACTGAATTCTCATAAAGGAAAATAAAGTGTTGTTATATTACCAGCTTTTCCAACATTAGAATAATTACAAAACTGCTAATGGAACAATGGTTTTTGTGCAACACAAACATGTCACTGCTGGCGGAGTGTTCACTGGTTCGAATAGTATGATAACATTAGAAATCACAAGAGTCATCTGTTGGAACACCGCAAAATAAGCAGAATGAGATGAAACGCAAAATAAGCAGAATGAGATGAAAAGCAAAATAAGCAGAACGAGATGAAACGCAAAATATTAGGTTGGGCAATAAGTTCGTGCGGTTTTTCAAGGGCACTAAAATTACTGCTTTTCACGGAAAACATAAATCACAACAAGTGATTTATATAGCCCCTTTCCTCCGCTACTGATATTATTAGAGAGGGAGCTCCTCGATTTCTATTCCATGAAAAGCCACATTGTTGGGACGACACAATTTGTGACTCTCAACTGCAACTTCTCAGTGGAACTCTAAAAATTGCCTAAGAAAATAACCAAAATAAGTAGTTAGGGACTGGTTCAGGCTTGTAGAAGTTGTATGAGTGAGTTAACCTTTTATTGTAGAATGTAGGACAACGTTTTAGTGGAATTTGCCCGGAGGCGCCGCGTCCTTTCAATGTGAGGGGTCACCTCGTACTGCGGTCCTCGATTTTTTTTTCGCGAACTGAATCAGTTGAACTCAGTTTTCGCCAGAATTTAACATTCCTAGCGGTTCTTCTTCACATCTAAAACAAGACCTGGTGCGTAAGTGTCTCACTGTTTTTCAAACCCCACTTTTGCAAGGGGGACATCCTCTGGGCTAAAGTTAACCTCTCTGAGACGGGCATCCATTTCTGCGTCTTGTTTACAACGTTAATGGCTTCCCTTTACATGTCTTTGAAAGCTGTTGCTTTTTGAGTTGCATTCGATCCATGATAGAAGTCAAACAGTAGGAGTGATCGGAGGTTGTCGTCCTAGTCGAAACGGTGTTTCATACTCCAGGCGATAGAAAATGAGGTGCAGCGAGAATTGAGGAAATCGGCTTGAACATTTTAAAAGAGTAGATCAAGGGCTACAGAATGGTTACTGATACGCAATCAAACAAAGTTCCATTCCCAGTGAAAAATTGAGGTGAAAAAACCGCACGAACTTATTGCCCAACCCAATAAACAGAACGAGGTGAAGGGAATGGAACGTTACTATGGCGAATCCTCAAAAAACCAAACAATTCTAGGCTGTACTCCGTATTACTATGATGAAGCGGAAGTAGGAATCTCATCATATTCGTACATAATATCAAAAGAAAAGTAAAAAAGAGTAATTTTCAGTCGCATCTTTGTTCGGAACCTCTGAGAGTTCTACCTCTGTGCATTCGATATAGCGAAGAGCGGGCTTGCATATTTGAGCATCAAGTACCCGCCTCGCTATCTTCCAGCTTCCTATTACTCCATGAATACGAATTTTCCCCCACGGGTGAAAAGGAAGAGTTCCGGTACGAAGTAGCAGCAGTGGGCAAACACCAGCCCATACATGCAGAAAGACCGTGATTCGGATCTTGTCGCATCCAGCGTTTTGCACTCTTGATTCAAACCTCGTCTCCTTCGAGGAAGCTGCTATTCAAATTAAGGGTAGGCATCTTCATGTTGTCATAGGCTGGCTCATATTCAGAAGGATATTGAATACGGTCATGCGTCAGATGAAAAAAAACTGGCTGTGCAGGCTACAGTCACTACATTGAATCACTACAATTTTCGAAATCGGTGATATTTTTGTGCGGTTGTAGTGTCTCCTGGTTTGGATAATACGAGCGATCAGGGAGATTCCAGTGACTCTTCATGTACCACACCCTCTAACAAGCAGAAATGTTGCAGAAACCGGTCTCCTTTAGCAGATATTATAGCAACCCCCTAGGGCAGAAAGGTGTGCCAGTAATTTCGAGAAATTATAGTCGGCTTGTCTTTCATCAACTTCCACTTCCACTAGTCGGTTTCCTCAAACTCAATAAGTAGCCCAATGGGCGCGTGTACCGCAATGGTAAGAGGCTCGCTGTGCACGCACACGATCCCGCGAGTGGCCAACAAAGCCATCCATCCCCTCGTGATCGATAAATTGGTACAAGAGGAGTCTGGGAGGATGAAGCATTGACTTGGTTCGTTAGTATGAGTGGCTTGAACGTTTGAGCAAGATTGTTAGTTAACTTTATTCTGGCTAACGTTTTGGCGTCGTCGCCTTCGTCAGAGACTGACTTGGTTAATCGGATGCCCCCCGCAAGTCACTGTATAGGGCACATACGCATCCAACGCCTCTACGATGTTCAGATGAAGTCGAATGCGTGGCGGATCCCAAATGACGGGATTGATTAACGCCAACCACTTTATCCACTTTGAGTAGCACACATTTATGTACCGCGCGGAAGACGTCTGCGGAAAACACAACCTTTTGCTCTGCAAGAAATTTCGAAGGACTCCTACGCTGCCCACAGCTGAATAGTACACTTGAAATTTTCAGAGAATATATTAGGTTGATGCAAAAGAAATGGCGCTCTTTTTTTCAGAGCCATATAATTTGGTTTGGACGTAGTATGACATCTAGATGTAAATATATTCTTGTAGAGCGAAGCAAGCTCTTTCGTTCTATACGTATACGAGGTGTCGGCTAAGGCAAGGAAACACGAAATAACAGGAAGCTTCCGAAAATCCTGATTCCTGATTTTTGAGGATTTCTCTGTAATACCACAAGCGACACAGTCCAAAATATCTTTTTTTGTGTTAGGTCAGGACGTCAGCACCTACCCCACATGGGAGACCTGGTGCAACGGGGTTGCTGTTGGTGAAACAGAGACGACCACTTTTCGAAGCATTTTCTTCGGTATCTCTAGGATTCTTGGTGGTTGATTCTCCCGAGCTGCTTTTTGGAGACATCACCCTGCGCAATGCCTGCTGCTGTTAATTACTTCAGAATGTCGCAAGGGGTCTGCCAGAAAAAAGCTAAAGATGCTTAAAAACACATTTTCTGCAGCCCAACTTTTCACCAGAATTTGCTTCTGGAAGCAGGTTCCATTTTTGATGACCTCCATGGAAAATAATCGAGTTCTTGTTGTATTCTACAAGAAAATTACCGCATTCTTGTCAATTTTCCCAACTTCGGAATCCTTTATCCTACAAGAAAAAAACTGTCAAACATGACGACCTGAAGACGAAGTTTTTCTTCTTCTTCGGTTCTCAGTTTCCCGAATTCTCTGTGCAGGATATCGGAAACCTGCCCATGCAAAAAGCAATGGTCCCTCCTATTCAAAGATACTATGTTGTCTGCCGAGGTTGCCGTCTGTTAAGGTTGTGAGAAAAAAATGTAGTCAACACGAGAAAGCGCCATTTCTTTTGCATCAACCTAATAGAAGGAACCTTCTCCATGGTGTGTTTGAAAAACCATTCTGAAGTTACGTGAACTAAAAGAGTGCATGCACACGTTTATTCTTCCAGAGCATGTGAGTACAAGGTTCTTGTTAAGTCGAAACTTCACCGAATGGCACAAAATTTGGGGCGGGTGAGCGTTCACGTGTTTACAACAAGTGTTTGGAAAATGACGCAAAACTTATGTGAATTAGAGAAATTGCATGATCATTATGTGGTCCAGCCGTCCTGCAAAAGGCTCAGCCTTCTGTGAGTTTGGGGGAGCGAATTGTAATATAGAAACACATCACCTTCCAACTATTTTTCATATTCCTGTACTATCATGTACGTGTTTTCATATGCCCCACACTACGTCACGTATCAATTCCTATCGTCAGAGATAAAGCCGTCGAAAGATACTTTATTTTTATCCTACGTTGTGCGCAACTTAAAGATATGCTGCTTGCGTTTCGCAGCTCCGCTTTCCGTGCCGCGCTCCGTCAATTGTCGAAATTCGAATCTATCTGCATTTCAACAACGTTCTCTTTGAATTCTTGACGTGGATCTTCGTCTTCATTAGGTGCATTTGAAGTTATCGTTGTGTTTGCTCCAGCCATTCGTTCCGCTCCAGGTTGAAAATTCAATAGTTGTTTCCTAAAAATGGTCTACTCAGGTGGCAGCTCCGCTTGTGTCAGAGGGTAGCGCGATTTCTCATGTTCACAAAGCGGCTAAAGTTGTCATTGCTTGTTATCTGTTTACTATAGCTTTGCTCTGACGAATTCGCGGATAACTGATGTGATTTATGACCACAGCATCGTTGGTAATGAACGGATCCTCTTTTCAAATTTTAGCTGGAAATTTCAAAAAATTATATCACGG
Organism: Ancylostoma ceylanicum; assembly: GCA_000688135.1. NCBI lineage: Eukaryota > Metazoa > Nematoda > Chromadorea > Rhabditida > Ancylostomatidae > Ancylostoma > Ancylostoma ceylanicum. The sequence continues at coordinate 119,102 of JARK01001594.1, forward strand.
TGCTGGCATGCTGTCGTGCTACACTGCCAATTATATTTGTTAACATTTGCAACTCGTATGGGCATGTCAGTGGGCGTTGAGAACACGAAACCAATTTTTTTTCGCACAAACTTTTTAAACTTGTTTTGCGTACTGCGGGAGCTTCGTAGGTTTTTCGCTTGATCAAAGTGAACTTCGTGATTTTTTTCTACTCGAGCAACTTTGTGCTGAAATGACGTCGATTCATGTCTTTCCACGCAAACTTGCTACTGCAAACTATCACGAACCCCATACAAATCTCGGAAAAAGCGGGTTTAGAGGCAGTTTTGGGGCATTTCATGTACATCGCCGAAATCAGTCCATCAAGGAGGCTCGAAATACATTAGTAGCTCAGACGTAAGTATGAGGTGGGCCGCTACCTTCGAGCTTCGAAGACAGAAAAATACATGGAAGTCAAAACGGAGAACTCATTTGATGTGTGAATTAGGATTCCTTTAATCTAATCTATTGAATGCTTTTGATAATCTATTGCTTTGGTTCCATATTTTATAACCAGCGTGTAACGTTAATCTGGTCTGTCAACAACTTCCATGTTTGTTCATCTCTGAACCTGGGCATGAACCTTTTGAACCATTACCTTTTGAACATTTGTTCATAACTTTTCTCTAAGTGAAGCTTGTATTTTTAATTTTTTTTTCATTCTCAGAGATAATGCAACTACTCATTGCTAAGGAACGGAGCTACTAAGATCCTCACTGCGCCCGAAGCTCTTATGAGAGAAAAATTTTTACTTAAAGAGGTCAAAATCCTTGATTTTCCACTACTCATTTTCAACTACTATGAGACCTCCAGTAAGTTCCACCAAAATTGAACATTTCCCGGCGAATGGATTCATATCCAACGTAAGTCCGACATGTTAAGAAGGAATCTTGACCTATTATATAAGGAGCTCAGTTGACATCACCATGGAATTGACCTCCTTCGGTAGTTTCAGCCATTCTGGATCTCAATTAAACTGTTTTGAGGAGAGTCTTGTTCTTCATGTTGTTCTAATTTGAGCAAAAAGAGAATGCTTTCACGCTGGATGCCCAACCAATCCAGATACCCTAGCCAAGCACAAGGCCACCAGTGGGGCATCTTATGGGTTCCAAGTTTTGCATTTTTTTTTTTGCATTTTCGGTGGAGTAAGACGATTTCATGAGTGCATCGTTGCTTCTAGTAACACGCGGACATCTTATGCTCTCTGAAAGTGATGAGCTACGACGGCTCAAAATGAACACCAGTAACCACCTGTGAGGGGCTGTGAGCCTCCGTGCTTTATTCTCAAGATTCGGCCTCTACCAAGGAGCATAATCTAACAACCGGTTTTTTGAGCCACCCAACTGATCGATCACCCGACACCCGACTCATCTGTGAACTCTTCTAGCGGCTCACATTGCCCGCTTTCATAGAAATAGAGCCCAATGCCTCACTCCTCTGAAATATGCTGAAAACCGGGTCAATTTTGCGTGCCATACCTTGCCTGATTCGCGAATTGATGGGTGCTATGTTTCCGTGCCGCATTCTAGAAATTTATACGTACCACTTCAGATGAAACCCCCTCATCAAAATTCAATTCTTCTTCGAAATAAAAATACAAAGCTTGAAGCCTGCGATGTGCGCCACAGGTGATCGTATGTCCGGCTCGGACAGCTGAAAAGTTTGAGGATTCTGCGAGCCTAGGTGCGAGCGTTTTCTTTTTGCGCCAGAGAATCAAGCAGAAGCAGAACAAGACTAATCTCAAAATAGGGCCGTACCTGGGGTCCAGAATGGCCAAAACTGTCGAAAGAGGTCAATGCCAAGGTGACGTCAACTGAGCTCCAGAGATTTCAGGATACCGTCACAGCCGACTGAAAATTTTTTGGATATGACTCCATTCATTACATTTTGTTCATAGCGTTGTAAATAAGACAATATAAATCAAATTGATTTTCCTGAAAAAATTCATTTTCTTTTTCAAAATGATTTTGGTAAAAACTTCACTGGTGGAACTCGCACAGTAGTAATGTATTGTCGTGTCGTGATGTGTTGTCAGTCGAGGGCTTTGACTTTTTTGAGAAATTTTTTTCTTTTGAGAATTTGCAGGCGCAGTGAGGATCTTAATAGCTCAATTTATTGGCAATGAGTTGGTGCAGTATCTCCCGGAATTAGAAAATTCACGTTTTCCATAACGGCTGACAACATTTTGATGTCTAGGTGAACTAAAATGAAGAACTGAGAGTACAAAGGACCGCTAACATCTTTGAATCTCGCATTGGTTCTTTTTTTCGAGAGTATGTTGGCTCAAAACAGCATACTTTTGATATGGAGAAATTTGTGCAACGTTATAGCTAGCAAATCGCGAAGAGCTACGTTGAAGAAAAGATGGGAGAGTTTCTCTCAAGCTTGCCACTTTTGCGCTTTGCTCGACGGGCCCGCGTGATGTGGTTAATGAATTCTAGACAAAGCGTCACAAAATAGCGTTTAGATTAGCACATATTAAGCCATGGAGATGACGACAATTTTAAAACAACGTGATCTCAAAAACAGAGGGCAGCTATCATTTTCATTGAGTGAATTTTTTCTGAAACTTAAGAGTCGGTTGGCTAAGAGAGAAACTGTGCGCAGACCAGGGACTTTGTGTTATGAAGCAGTGACATGACTAGGAAATGAAAAGCCAAAAAGATAGGTTGGTAAAAGCAAAGCAGAAACGAGAGTTTGTCCCTCTGGACATCACTCACTGTGGCATGAAAAATTGGAGTTTGAATTAAGTCATACATGATAACGTCACACGAAATAATCACAAGACCAAACTACCGGAACCAATTTCTTGCGAAGATTCCTAAAGGACACCATCAATCGCGCAACCCGCTGTTGAGTATGTTCGAACCATACCTTCCAGACAGGGTCCCATCCCTACTTCTTTTATGAAACTAATCAAAGCGTAGAGTGTGCGCAATCAAGAAGTGCAAAATCTGAAAGAAAAACATTGAAGCATAGAGAGCATCATTTTGGAGAGCATTCTCACTAGAAGAACTTGAAGTGTTGCTGCCAGCTGTAGGAGAACTCGAGGTATTGTATATTACAATAGGTTTTACGCCCATCATCACTTCCGACAGCACTATGATGGGCGGACTGGCTCAACCGGGCATGTTACACAAAAGAAAATTGGTGAAGCAGTTTTGCGAAAAGTCACTATTATCCGCGGAGCCCGGCAGCGCCACGAAACGCATGACAGTGATTTTTCGCAGGATTTTCTAGAGTTTGGGTGGTCCAGAGGTAACCTGGCTCAGTGATGATATAATGGCAATAATAGAAGGTCCCAAAACTGGAAGCATCAATTATGATTGTAGCCACGCACTTGGAGCAGCACCTAACTCACCCTGTACACGTTAACTTACATCGGTTTACGCTTGTCAACGAGTGTTCTGGTGCTGCTCCCCATGATGGGCGAACAGCTGGGTGCAACGCAGCCCTGTATGTGTATTCTTATTTTGGCTCTGCCTTCACGTAGTATTGGTATTGTACAAAATTGAGCGTTTTTCGTTGGATCATCTTTGGGGAAAAATCCCAGTTATTTCAATCTCTTTAATAAAGCGTCGTAATCCCAAAAACAGCAGGCATAGGGGGTCTTGACGCGGCGGCACTCATAGACAATGGTAGCCTTGTTGCGCAGATTGTGAGAAGACTGGCCGATTTTTAGGGACTCAGACACGCCTTCGTTCTGGGACCCGAATCCTATGACAGTCCTGAATGAACTCTATAGTGGGTTTCGTCATCATCTCTAATTGCTGGATGACGAATACTGTCTCCAAGTTGTTTAGAGTTTAGGACGGTGCTTCCAGGGTTTAGCAGCGAGACCCGAGTCCCCCGCTAACAGTCTCGCAGCCAACGAGTGAGAGAGTGTTTACGAAGCTCAGGCTGCGCAACATACGGAGCACAATTACACTCCAACAACTCATGAGGCAGCGATCCGATCGTCGGCGCCCTCCAAAGTGGCCTTGCGGTCGCAGGTAGGTCGTCCGCCCCCCCCCCCCC
>JARK01001594.1:123506-141032 GCA_000688135.1 Ancylostoma ceylanicum
CCCCCCCCCCCCCGCAAGTGACCATGCGCCAGCGATGCGATCCGCTTTCCGGGGCAAGCGAGCGATCCGCTTTCCGGGGCGACCCGCCTGCGGTCGTTTGCGCCCTCCGCAGTGGCCCCACGGCGGCGATGGATGGTGTGCCGTCCGCGCCCTCCACGGTGGGATCGCGTCAGAGGTGCGGTCCCCCATTAAAGGACCAGGATACAGTTACAGCAATGGAGTATGGGTCCGCCATGGCCCACAGTATAGCAAACACCAGGGTACCCGTCCGCATAGGCCAACAAGGGGCGAAAACGACAGGATAGGGGCGCCTTGTCCATGCAGTGGTGAAAACGCCAGGATTTGGGTCCGCTGATGGAGGGGAGAGGAAGCGCCAGAACACGAGTAAGCCGAATGGGGATGGGTACACCATGCTCCATTAGTGAGGAGAACGAAAGAATACGGGTCTCCGTTGGAAAATGGGTCCACCTTGGCCAAGCAGTGGTGGAAACGACAGAATACGGGTCTCCGATGGAGAATGGGTCCGCCTTTGCGCAGTAGTGAGGGAAACTCCAGGGTACCGGTCCGCCCTACAAAAGCAGTGGTGAAAACGATAGGATACAGGCCCGCCTTTTTCAAGCAGTAGGGTAAATGCCAAGATACGAGTCCGCATTTGAGGCGTGAGGAAAGCGCCGGAACACGAGTTCACTGATGGAGGATGGGCCCATCTCCAACAGTGAAGGGGGGGGGGGGGTCGCTATCACATGTTTATAGTAGTATTAGTTCTACGCAGCCAGTCTGCTGTTTTTTGAAAGTGGCTCTAGCGCCCATTTGTGCTCATTTTCTTAGAACCGTATTTTTGCTGACAAGTCTCGCCCGCATTCTCATTTATTTCTCATTCGACAACCTCTACTTCCTCTGAGATTCCCAATCAAACCCTTCCCAAGTCAGCTCGAATATCCCTACAGCAATACGAGTGATTCCGTGTCATTATTCGCAACGTTTCGGTTACAGGAGATAGCTCACAGTTGCTAGAGCCATTTGAAGGACTTTCCTGCGCAGAGCTGGGAGTAACTGCCCATGGCAGGTTCGTACGCATGTAAGAAGCGCGGCAACAAAAAACGACTGGAAATATTGTTGCATCGGAGAGTAACTTGTGTGTAATGAAAACTTGTCAAGCAGGGCTGGCACCAGAAGAAGACTGGAAGACCAACTTCAGCAGGGCAGCAATATTGGTAGAGAATCATGAGGAGAATTTGAGCTTATTTGCTCTTTTGCTAATTTTCTGAGAACTTCTTGAGCTGAAGCTCATTCAGGAACCTCAAGTGGCTGCTCTACCTCACTTCCTAGCGTCCCGAAGGGGCGCTATAACATACATTGTTCTCACGTTTTTTAGTGATTTTTAGTTCTGGGACGGAAAACAGAATACATTTCTTGCTAAACTCACCTTCACGATTTAAAACCTAGCGGCATAGCAGCATAAACAGTTAGATATACCGCAATGGTTTCTGGGAAAAAGCGAGGACGAAAGCAAGCATTTATCACAAGAACTCCTCTTTTTTCAGTAGGAATAGAAGGATGGAAATGCTTTGCTGGGTGCCGAAAAAGAACTGATTAAATGCCGAAGGAATCTCGCAAAGAACTCTGCTCCGCGTCTTCGCGATGGAGCAAGAGCGCCTCATTTCTTGATTGCTCCGCGATCAGTGACAAAGCGTGACTCTCTACAACAGTGACAGAGCGTGACTCTCAACAACTCCGTTACTTATAGCTGAACAAGAACAACAACCAAGGCACTGTCGGGAGAGTTTGGTATGTGAACGCAACGTTATTCAACAGAAAGGGCCTTTCTCCCATACATACCATCGAGCGACATGTCGCACAGCAGTCGCACATATGCAACTGTCTTCCACTTCTGATAACAATGACACTTAACTTTCTTGACGAGCTATTTTTTGAAAACCGTTCCAATGTAAACGTTTGCAAAGTCATTTTTGCACCAACTATACAGTACGGATTCAGTGAAGGGAGTAATCCATGCGGCACCTGGAGCCGCAGTTCAATCCACGAGTCTATCTTTCTCAATCACAGAAACCATGGGACGAGGATCGACAACCACTATAGTTTCACCATCAAAAATACAGATAAGGGAAGCTGGACAGCTGCACTTGTTAGGAGATAAAAACCGCTGATCTCACTATTGTAAATCAGTGTCACGTGCTGCTCTTTCTTTTGTGCCATTGTGGTTCTTGTGATCGGACTCGTTACAATGGATGTTTCTAAGCTCGTGAATCCTAATTCTTCTCGCTCAGAACCGCATTAAACACATAATGTACAATTGATAGACCGTAAAAATTTTTAAAAACCTTACCTATACTGGAATACTGCCATAAACTTTTGGTACATTTCATAAATGGGTATAGAGACAACTATTCTGTTTTCTAGTGTCATTGAGACCTTCACATTTTAATCTTTCACGAGTACAGCAGAGTATATGTGAGGTGGAGTGAGAGTTATTCTTAAAATCAAATATTGGTCATTTCAATATGCAGGCTCCTATCTAACAATACGCTCCTTTGAACATAGTGTCCATTTCCTGTTACATCGCGACACCGAGCTGAGATGATCTCCATTGAATCAAAGTATAGAAGAATGTCCAATCATATTAGAATTTCAAGCTCAGATAAAAGATGCAAGCGCAAGGAGTTATCAGCAGGAAAAGAAATACTTAGAACGTTACCTCATTGAGCGTTATCATAAGTGAAGCATGCACATTCTTTGTAAATTCTTCTATATGATAAAGATCTTATTTCCAGATTAGAAGCCTTCTATGAGGGCCTGTCATCACAGCGATCATATGCAACGCTTCTCTCTTCAACTGTGTTAGATTTCATTTCAAATTTTGATCAAGTATGTATAAGTAACATACACGATGAGTTATGATTAAATGTGTTCATCCCGTGTTGTAGTATAACCTGTCCATAATCCCAAGCTTTGCCTTCCAATGATTTGCCTTACAAGTGCATATTTTATCTTAAATTTCATTTTTACGCAATGTACCTAACAGTGAATGGCTGCTTTTTTGATTTAATACGAGCTTCACCTTCCCTCTTTTCCTTTGGAGAAATAGAAGTGAACATTCTTTTATTTTCTGCCCATATATGGCAATCAAGTTCCTTAACTTGACATAGCGAATTCTATTAGGTGCGTGCAAAATTTCCGGGGCAGTTGGTGGTAATTCGCTGTTTAACATAGTTTTGTTTCTTACTGATGCAATATTCTGCAATCCTTTTCATGTGCGCTGGTAGCCTGGAACATCTACTACCCTTACCAATTTTGGCTTTGATCTACGTCACAGCATTGCTGCGTTTCAGGTATGAAAGCAATGCTATGTGCTATCAGCAATTTCGCGAAATTTTGTTTTATGAATTCAAATTCGGCCGATTCGCAGGGAGGGCGACTCTCGCAATAAAGATTATGCTTGTGTAGGGTATCCTCTCCGAAATGGGAACAGTTCGTAAGTGCTTACAACTTCTGAGCGGAGATCAGAGCTTGCAAATTGTCCCACAAGTTGATCAGCAATTTGACCTGCACAAAGGCTCCCGCAAAGGGTGGGTTGAATCAGACGTAGTGGAAAGTGTACAAGACTTTGCGAGGAAAATAGCCACTCATGCCACGTGACTTGGAGGGAATTAGTATGAAAGGAAATATGAGGAGATGGATTTTGTGCGAGTCCGCCATCTCTGCTGCGGTATAGCACACACTAACGTGTTGCAGTGTCAACCGTCTAAAAGGATGACCAATTGGTCCCCGAAGTTCTAACTCAGCATGTATACTCTCAAGACCATCCTCCAGAAGAACATCTTCTTTTCAAGCCTCTACGACTTTACATCCGCTGTAAAACATCTCGTGAACAGACCCTACTCAAAAACGACGTGTGCCGCTCTTTCGAGTATGAACCTGTCAAATTTTGTGTCTCTGGAAAAAATCGTTAGCGCACCTTGTTGGTAACATTACACAGATGCCAATGCTTTTTGGTTCGGATCAAATGGTTGACTTTGAGTGGAGTTATGGCGCATCAAGGAAATTAGGTGCAACTGCCCCGGAACTTTTGCACGGACCTAATATAAATTGCAACAGGTGTGATTTTCTTCTCACTTGCCATCTGAAGAAAATTAACCTCATGACATAACGAGCACTGAACCATAAGGTCGTCTATGATCTTAAGACCCATGTAAGCAACCCTAGATAGATATCTGCATCTAACAACGAAGCAGAAGTGCATAGATAGCAACTTGAGAATAACTTCTCATTTTTCTCTCCAACTTACAAGGGAAGGATACCAGATGTCCGTGGCATTTCGAAATGAGATATGTCTAGCAATGTGAAGTTGGGAATGCTGATCTGTAATATGTTCTCCTTTTGTGCTCAGTGCCATTGCAGGAAAAGTTATGACCTTGCATGTGCAGTGTATACGTACATAGACTTTCTACATCCATCTACCGTAACCATAACAGCGTTGCCGTGCACGTTTAGGCATCTCGCAGAATCCTTCCAAATTTCGCAGAGAAGGGTTATTTTAGGCGCTGACCACAAATGTCAACATAACTTTGAGTGGCACTGCCATTTGGATGCCGAAATAGACAACTTATTTCGGCTCGCCACAGTGCTTCTATCGTAACCCTAGAAAAACGGGGTTGCGGTTCAAAGTGGGTACGATATTCGTGTTCAGCACCTCAGATAACCCTACTGTTGAGAGTTTCAGCGATAGAAAAATCCTTGAAAATTTGGGCCAAGTAAGCACCATGCACCTACCATTACCAGTTGCACTGCTAACAAAGACGAGGTAATGAGAATCCTTCAAAAAGCTCCGGCACTTCCAGATCATGGAATTGCAAGTGAAAAACGTTATAAAATAGCATAGAATAGATTCTCAAAGGGAAACAGCACGTGGAATGGAAATGCAAAAAGCTGAACTGCTGAAGCGACTGAACCTGGGACTGCTTCTGTGAAGAGCGAGACACTTACCACTACACCACCACTCACCTGGTCTGGGCAATCAATGAGACCTTCGAGGGCGGTTTGAAAAGTTTCCGGAATGACAATGAAAACAAAACAAATTGGATGAAATTAATGTCTCATTTCTTAAGCCAATATCTTTGAAGCCCAGCACACGTGGTACGGCCTGTTTTCATTTTTCCGTCCTCCCCCTAGAATGAATTTATTTGGAGTACTCACAATAGCCGGATTGGACCATGAATAACCAATCGCTTGATCGGAATTTCTTCTCAGACGGGGAGATCTTCGGCTGCTCTAGCAGGATGAACTCCGAGGAAACTAATGCAGGAAACTCATTGGATGAGGTAAAGTTCTAGGTTCTATTATCACAAGTTTTTTTTTCTCAGTGGTTACCTATGCATTCGTGGTCATGCTGGCATGGAGGGAGAACTCCTACTTCATGGTCAAACTTGTGCGTTTCGCTCGAGTTTTTTACGTCCAGAGCTTCTATAAATATTGATGAATATTCAGCTGTGATAGGTTCCCCACCTCTACCTTTAAACTCCAAAAAACAGGTGCCGTCACCATCACACCTCAGTGGACGATACCTTTTTCTTCAGAACCCATTCTTCTTGGCTAACCTACTGTCTTCATCGTTTTTATTGTGACCAGCTTGTAGCACGTAACGTAACCTTTAATATGGATCACAATTTTGGATTGAAATAAACTTGATCCTATGAAAATAATGGGCTGACTTTCATGTTGGATTGCGTTTTTGTCAGAAGTTGGGCAAATGCGGCACAGTGTTTTGAAAATGTTTTTTCAAACTCAATTTGTCAGGTAAAATAGAAATTCATCATTCGTAAGGGATGCCCTGATCTCCCTTATTTAGCACATACTTGTATTCCATCTTTCAAAACCTTGTCAACGATTTTATTCAGATTCTCCAAAATGGTGACCTTTTCTTGGCATATCACGCATAGTTTGTTGTTTGCTCGCTTTCTGCTACGGCTGGTTTTTAAAACTCAGAGAGTCCGGGTGGAAAATGGAGGTAATGATTCTTCAAAATCACAGCCCAAGTACTAATTGGTCTACTTGCCATTAACTCCTCCAACTGAAAGAATTAACAACCGTCCAAATTTCACATCTGTCTGCAGCTGAGCGCACATGAAGTTGCACAAGTTGGTCCACTTGTCAGAAGCAGAGGATTGATCGCACCAAATCGAAATTTTTAGTCAATTCATGTGATGAACTGGCTAACACAACTGCATGAAAATTTTTGAAAATGAACAACTCTTTGGTGGTCATTCCGGAAACTTTTCGAACCGCCCAAGTATGATCCGGCTTAGGCAAATCGAGTGTAGATGAACATATTCTCTCTTGAAATTTTGCACATAGGGTTATTTAGACTGCTGATAACAATTCTGCATTCTTTTTGCACGGCAACTTCATTTTCTTACAGTTTCGATATATGAAAGTAGAAACTGCACATATATACTGCACATACAACATCGTAACTGTTTCTGCAGCGGCAGTGAGCGCCGACAAAGAACATAATGGGGATCAGCATGGTCAGCTATACACTAAGAGGCATACCCCATTTTAAGATTCCACGGACATCTGGTATCCTTCCCTCGTTAGCTCTAAGTTCTCATTCCAACTTCTCGGTAATCTATGATTTTCTTTCTGAAATATCTTACGAATTAACATTATCATAAGAATCCCGCATATTCAGGCACAATGCACGCAAGCATCATATTGAGTGCTTTGTTTAGCAGCTCACTGGCGACGATCTATCAGATACCATTACAAATTTTTGAGCCTAGAACGACGCTGACGACAGAAACGGTAAGGTGGAGAGATCTTCAAAATAAAATGAACGTCGAACAAGGCCGATACATGATCGGAACCTTATCTAACCAGGAAAACTTACCGAAGATGTGAGCATGCTTGTTTGGTCTGTTTCTTATTTATATGTGTTACACTTTATGGAGACTAATCTTTAAGCGCGCAACTGTTTATTGAGACATGTACCATGAATTACATATTATGAACACCAATGTTTTAATCAGCTTCTGATCTGATCATCTTCATCTGTCCACAAACGATGAATGTCGCATTGATTACTGTGCTGACAAGAATAAAGCTAGCCAGGTAACTCAACGTAATGAATTCGCTTCTATCCCTGAAGTGACAAATAAAGGATTCGCTCTTAGCCCTGAACTGACAAGTGAACTCCCACTCTACATACGTATACCAAGGCTCTTTCGGAGACCTTTTTGGTGGAAAATCTTTTGACAACATTCCCTGTCTGTGAATGCTTGTTCCGATGAGATAGTGTTTTCAATTTGAATCATTAAATTCCATATTCTAAAACAAAGCTATATGATTAAGATATTATTCCCTTTCCATCAATATCCACCCGAGCACTTTTCAAGCACTGCAAATCCGAAGAATGTTTCCAAAAATTAAAATGATAGTTACATCAATTCACTCCACCAAAAGGTAGAGTGAATTGATGTAGCTATCATGTGTGGGTCGAAGCAGTCTTATTGAAGTTCCACCAGAAGAATCGAATTCTTGGGATTTCGGTACGTTTAACACATTCGCGACCTTACACTTTCGGCATGGTGCGTCGCGTGGGACACAGGCGGTGCCTTAAGCACGCATTTGTGCTCAACCGGTTGAGCACGCGGTCCCACGCGTCGCACCATGCGTGCTCAACCGGTTGAGCACATTGTCGCGAATGTGTTAAAGATATGCAAACCAGGCTTTTATGATATTGAAACATTTGACGGAAGAAGTATAGACACTGTAGCATAATTGGCTGGAGTGTCTAACATTTCAAAACACATTCAAGCAAAAAGGGTAAGGCTTGTTAGACACCAACAACCTACTAATCAAGGGTGGCGGTCAGGAAGAACGATAGGTCGTGACAGCTGGCAGCTGCACCGCGTATCCCATGCAAAGGTTGCCACGCCCAACTCGCATCGGACGCATAGTAGTCTTCTCTGTTCACGGGCACTGAAGTTTTATTTGGTTAAGGGTTGGTCTGAAAGTGGAATTTCGGGATTTAAGGCCAAAATGTAATGACTCGTAGTGAGTACCTACCACATTTCAATGAAGATTGAAGTTTCTCTGCATCCATCCTGCTGCATTTTGTTTGCTAAGGTTTTAACCATCTTCAGGAAAGGAAGATAACTGACCGTCATATTTATTTTTTTATTTAACCGTAATGTCTGTTGATCTCTGCCACCTAACTTGGGGCGGGGCTACAATTGCATAAGATATGGACACACAGGTTCACTGCAGCCAACTATTTCCAGCTATCGTTCTTCTTGGCGTACACCCACTAGTCAACATACCTCTCACCATTTCAGCGGCCTCATCCGATTACGATCCCGAAAGCCACAACCTGTTGGCGTTGTGCGATGCTAGCGAGACATCGATGACGCCCCGTTCATGGTTCTGATAGCGAATCGAATACAGTATGCTAAGTCCCAAGTGCAAGGACAAACCTTGCTTTGAGGAGCGGTAGGGGTTTGGTCGTGTCAGTCTCGGAGCGTGAGCTTTGTACGTTTACTCGGCTAGTGGACTCCTTGGTTTCGACGATGGCAAGTTCATGAGAGGAGTTACTGTTGCTTCCTCTCCAACCGTCACAGCTTGATTCGTTTTGCATCCTTTATGATGGAGCGATTTTCATAGTGCACATCAGCTGAAGGTGTGGCGTCGCAGCGGCCTAGCAGGACAGACGCGTCGATAATTAATTTTTGGTAATGATACCATACAAGAAGCTGGGGCTGACTGGGTCCGCGCATTTGCAATGCGGAAGGAAACGAATGGATGGTCAAGTAACGAAAAAATGGATGATTACTGTAAACTACCGCTTGCCTACTGAACGTTCAGCAGAAAAAATTTCAGCGATGATAATAACACGTACACAGCGTAATTTAGCCACTTTTGCGATGTAGAGATATCACCGGTGATGGAGGTGCTCACAAAAGTAAATGTTTGAAAGGTTTATGGAAATCTAACAAAATATTGATAATATCACGAACAATGACGGCGAAGTGGCCGGAAGAGGGGAGCTGTGGGAGAAAAATGGTCTTTGTCAAATTTATGGTCCCTAATGGCCGGAGTTTTGAGAGAAATTGATAAGAAATCAATTTCGAATCTACTCCTCAGGCAATAATACAGGAATCCACTCCTCAGGGCCGGTAGTAAAGTCCTAAACGTTGGCAGCCATCTGCTGGTGCCGTGACGTGAGGTCGTTGCCTGTGTATTTTTGGAATGCAACTTTCTATCCTTAACCATGTGCCCTCACGTCGGAGGTCAGTTTATTGCCAGCAATGACCTCAGAGCAGCCGGCAGCTCGATTGCACCCAGCACGACCTCACAACATGGCAGTAGGTCAGAAAATTATGAGAGATCACGCAATGGCGAGAGGGTGCCGACGCAGAGACCATGGTCGAGGGCATGACCAGCATCAGCACCTCTATACAAATCCTAATCTCTAGAGATTTAGCTTGGTTAGCTTATATTTATGCTTATTTAGCTTGCAGGCTGCACTTACTGAAAGCAAGATACTCCAAGGGATTGACCAGCGGAATTTCAGATTCGTAACTTTGGACGCGCATGTGCATGCTCTCTTAATTAGCTTCACTTCTCAGACATCCCGTAGGTGGTTCGGTGATGGTAGTTCCGTCACAGCAATACCTGCGCTACTTGCCCAAGAGAAGATCCAGTTTATTGTATATACCTGCGTCTGTTAAACACTGCTTCGCCCCTCACATCAGCGGTGCCTGTTCCAGATTATCATCTCCACTTCATCGCGTTCTTGGATCTTTTGCATACTAGGGATCCTAGCGTAAATTAATCGTTGGCAAAACTTCTTCAAGATTACAAGCCATAGAGAACCAACCAACGTCCAAGCACTCCACCTTGAAATGAAAGTGAGGCTATGTCGACACCTCAGCTCCCGACGTGTCACCATCATGCTAACCTAATTTTCCACTGACATGCCGCTGTAGGTGCCGGCTTGTTGGGAGCAGAGATGCCAACATGTCGAGGCTACCTCATGATATGACGGCATCTTGACGTCACGTCATGGGGTACTTTACTACCGGCCCAGGCAATAACACAACACATTAAATGAATGACCGGGCAATTTGAGAGCTATGCATGAAGCATCCGACGACCCAACGGCATAACAGTGAACCACCGGCTGACCCGAGAGAATGTTGCAGAATTACCGGGCGACCCGAGGACAATTCATGCCGGAGTTGGCCTATTTAAAGAAGACATCTCATTCAGGCTTCGATGAAGAATGATATGCGAAGGCTACAAGAAGTTCATAGATCTAAATATGATGAATTTCACAGGCAAACCGGAAAAAGCCTTCTTATTCTTTTAGTAATCTTTACCTAATATTTTAAGGGTCCCAGGAAGTTATGCGCATTTTTATCCTTCTTCTCCCATTTCTTTTCGTTTTGAAAATTTTGACGCTAATTGGAGCAACTGAGAACGGACAACATCTCTCTTACAGCGATTCTTTAGAGGTAGGGTAGTGGTTCTTGGGGATAAGCAATAGCCTAATTTTCTAAAACGAAGGAGCAAAGAGCAGATACATTGATTGACGAAATTTGGGCAAGAACTATACTTAATGCGATGTAAAGTTTTAAAACCTTCGAAAACAACCAAGAAAGAAATTGATCCTCAATGAAGGTATAGGAACCTTCAGTGGTCCAAAGCCTCTCATTTTGCCGCATCGCATTCGTTTTTGTTCCCTGCTTGTCTGCACTTCTGCATTTTTCACTGACATCCCCGTTCCCATTCTCAATCGATCCTGTGGAGTAGGATAGTCCGAAAATTGTGACGTAGAGTCAACGGGAAGGTAAAATGGTCAGGAAAAATCTTGACTATCACTAAGGTGGAGCAATTGCTCTAGAATTTCTAACTGAGGAATTCCACGCGTTGAACCCGACGAGCCCGCATTAGACAGGTCCCTGTTTCGGACTGCCAAATCTGGACCTCCATATTCTCGGTGTCCGCAGAGAGGTGCTGTCAAAAACTAGATCAAAAGAGCGCGGTGTAGGGACGCGAATGGCCGAGTGGATAAGAAAGCGGGCTTGCAAGACGAAGTTCGATGAGAAGCGTAGGTTGGAATGCTGAAGGCTCTGAATGCTATGACGAAGCTGAGAGCAGAAGCCAAAAAGTTTGCATGTTTCTTCTAGCGTACTCTAGGGCCGAAATCTTCTTCGCACAAGGCAGTCACAAGCACTGTGTGCGCAGGTAAGGCGGATTTTACTCTTAATCATTATTGGTTAACGGGTGACCCGACAGCGAACACCAGGCGATCCGAGGATAAGCGTCGGGTCAATCTGTAGTCGCAGTCGGGATCCCCTCTGTTATTGCTTGAATAATTAAATCAACCACTCAAAATGATGGCGATCTCACCCTGCGTCTGCCACCGAAACGAGAAGGGGAGGGGACGTTTAGGGAAAGCGGAATTATGTATGTGTAGCGGAAGCGAAGCTCCTCGCAATACGTCCAGCTGAAGCTTCAACCTGTGTTCAATACGATGATTTACTTCCGCAAGAACGCAGCCCTCCATTAAATCAGCAACAACTCTAAAAGATTGTAATTGTGCTGTCATATCGAAAAAGGACCACGGATCTCCCTCATAGAGGGATCACAGCCGGTTAGGCTACGTGGCGCGTCCCAGGTGGCGGATAGGGGGTGAATCGCGGACCAAACGCGACCTTGTACCTGCCCTGAGACGCGGGTGGATTCAGGGGATGGACTCCCTGTTTCTGCAGTATCGGAACGATTTATACTTTCTGTCAGCGCGTGAGTATGTTCATGCATGCGTGCGTGGGTGTGCTTGCGTATCTGCGGATTGTATCCTGCACATCTATCCGATCAAAAGCCCTGCATTCAAGTGACTGGGAGGTACAAGGGAGGCGGTTCGGAGTCGCCTCCAACAAATAAGCTCCATCGTCCACTCCCGGGGAGCCCGGCTAACTCCCCGGTGAAACCCTACCCCAGCCCCCACGGGGGAATAGAGCCCAGCAAGCTATTCCCTGTGGGTCATTNTACAAGGGAGGCGGTTCGGAGTCGCCTCCAACAAATAAGCTCCATAGTCCACTCCCGGGGAGCCCGGCTAACTCCCCGGTGAAACCCTACCCCAGCTCCCACGGAGGGATAGAGCCCAGCAAGCTATTCCCTCTGGGTCAATTTTCTTCAAGCTACACACAGCAATAACAAAGAGTGTTCCCCTAATCTCGGAAGAGTCACTGGTACGGCAGCGTCAGTGAGGACGATCAGTGAGGACGAGGTTCGAGGGGTTATCTAGGCTGCCTAAAACGAGAAGGACTATGATGACGATCTGTACCTTCAACGCACGTACACTTGCATCGGAGGCTTCCATCGAGGATTTGATGGTGCAGGCCAGGAAGACCAGGTACGACGTCATCGGACTGACCGAGACGAGGAGGCACCGGCCACTGAACGCCACCTTCGATACTGGAGAAGAACTGTTCCTTGGAACCTGCGATAGTAGAGGAGTTGGTAGAGTTGGTGTCCTCGTCAACACGAACTTGGCCATGAACATCAATTCTTTCGAACAACTAACAACCCAAATCGGACGTTTGCGACTGAGGAGATGGTGATCAATGCCGGCCCTGACATTCTTCGTCGCCTACGCTCCAACATCCAACTACGATGAAGACGAGATCGAGGCCTTCCATATGGACTTGGAGAAGTTCTACAGGGAAGACCACACATTCTATAAGGTCATCGTTGGCGACTTCAACGCCAAGATTGGCCCTCGAAGAACGCCTGAGGAACTTCACATCGGTACCCACGGCCTACAGTGGAACGGACAGGGAGAGAGGCTGTCCGAGTTTATCATGACGACGAGGACCATCCATGGTAACTCACAATTCCAGAAGCCAACCTCCCTACGATGGAGTCACCCGGTGGAGAGTACCATAATGAAATTGACCACATCATCGTCAAATGAAGGTATTGCCTGACCGACGTCGGTGTTGTACCGAAGTTCTACACCGTATCAGACCATCGCCTCCTTCGCGCAAGATTCTTCTTTTTGCGCAAAAGAGAGAAAGCCGCGAAGTACAAGAAGAGGAGTCTTAAACCAACCATCAACTGGGATCTCTTCCCTACGTTAGCCGGCTTTTAGGAAGATACCGTTGTCGACAACATCGATGAAGAATACGAACGGCTCATTCAGCATCTCCGTGATAGTGCAAAGAAAGTCGAGGGTTCGAGAACCACCAAGAGACGACTGTCTCATGAGACCCTCGAGCTGATACGCCAGCGTGGAGCAGCAAGAGCCGCAGGCAACTACCAGCTTACGTCCGAGCTCGCAAGACGGTGCGGAGAAGCGATAAAAGAAGACCTCAAGGAGAGACGAGCAGCAGTGTTGGCTGAAGCCGCAGAGGCAGGAAGAAGCATCCGCAACACCCGCCGAGACTTCGCCAACCGTAAGACCAAGATGACAGCCCTCCGACGCCCAGACGGAACGATCACATCATCTAGAAGGGTAATGGAGAAGGTCATCTACGACTTTTACTCGGACCTCTTCGACAGCCATGTCCACCTCCCTCCATGCCATCTCAGGGAGGATGAATATGTCATCCCGTCGGTTCTCCCTTCCGAAGTCCGACATGCCATCAAGTTGGTGAGGAATCGTACAGCGCCCGGTCCCGACAGGATCTGACCCCAACATCTGAAGAATCTACCGACAGCTCTTGTGAACACACTTGCTAGAGTCTTCACGCGGTACCTGTCGGAATGCAAGGTACCTAGCCAATGGAAGACCAGCAGAACCGTGCTGCTCTACAAGAAAGGAGACCCGCAGGAGATTGGCAATTATCGCCCTATCTGCCTACTGCCCGTAGTCTACAAACTCTTCACGCGAGTGATCCTCAACAGGATTGAAAGAACACTAGACGAAGGACAGCCATGCGAGCAAGCAGGGTTTCGGAAAGGATTCAGTACGATCGACCATATACACACCGTCACCAGGCTCATTGAAGTATCACGAGAGTACAAGATGCCTCTCTGTCTCACGTTCATCGATTCGAAGAAAGCCTCCGACACCGTTGAGACAGAAGCAGTCTTGTGAGCCCTGGGCAACCAGGGTGTACCGACTCAATACATCAGGATATTTCGTGAGCTCTATAGCAACTTCACGACCAGAATCTCGCCATTCTACGACGACATCACCATCGACGTCAGAAGAGGGGTTCGACAAGGCGAAACTATTCACCGCCACCCTCGAGGACGTCATGCGAAGACTGGAATGGGACAATATGGGAGTGCGAGTTGACGGCCGGCTGCTACACCATCTTCGCTTCGCTGATTACATCGTCCTTATAACACCTAGCATCAGTCAAGCGGAGCGTATGCTGGCCGACTTCGACGACGCGTTTGGAGATCGGTCTCCAACTGAATTTAACGAAGACGATGTTCATGAGAAACGGATGGGTCCCGGATGCCCCATTCTCGCTCAACGTAACGACCATCTCCGAATGCTCCAGCTACGTCTATCTAGGTCGGGAAGTCAACATGATGAACGACCTCGCTCCAGAGCTGGGCAGGAGGAAGCGAGCGGCTTGGGGAACCTACAGGATCATCGAGGACGTAGTGAAGAAGACGAAGAACATCAGGCTCCGTGCCCACCTCTTCAACACCACGGTTCTCCCTACTTTGACTTACGCCTCGGAAACCTGGGCGTTACGTGAGCAGGATGAGAATGCGGTCAGCGTCATCGAAGGCTCCATCGAGAGAGTGATGCTAGGAATGACCCTCCTCACGCAAGTGAGGGCGGGAATACGGAGTTCCACCCTTCGTCAACAGTCGAAGATCAGGGACGCTGCCGTGTACGCCAAGCCGAGTAAGATCAGGTGGGCCGGACACGTGATGCGCCTAAACGACCACCGTTGGACGAGAGCCGTCAGCGACTGGACTCCGCGGAACGTAAAGCGCACGACAGGAAGACCACCGACCCGATGGTCAGACTTCTTCACGAAGTCCTTCAAAGAACGATATGATGCTCTTCGTGTCTCTCGAACGGACGAATCGCATTGGACCACCCTGGACCGTGAGAGGGACAAATAAAAGGATTGCTGGCGCCCGCTCGGTTTACCCGACGATCAACCGGGATTCAAGGTGATCAAGGTGATCGAAAAAGACTGTAGCATGCAATATCTTGTGGGGGAACGTCATATCTCACAAGACAAAGAAGAAAATGAAGCATTCAATAAACAGGAATTAACACATAATGTAAATAGCCTAGGTGGAATACTCTGAGAATAAGTCTCACCCAACCTTCACTTTTCGGTCAAGCCTGGCGGGAACCCTCACTTTCGGTGAGATGGATGTTATTATATAGACTTGTTGCATAGATTGCATAAAATTCTCAGAATTGCGTGCTAAACTTCTGGAAAGATAAATTTCTGGTTGCAGACGCGCAGAACTAGGGGCCGCGCCGCGCCTCGTCTCGCGCGAAAAGTGAACCTTTCTCAGATGCGAGGTTCCTGGGAAATAGAGGAAAATTTGCTCCTTCTCACAGTATGCAACATTCCCTGGTTGCTCCTTAAAGCAAGCTGAAATTTCTCTCCAAAATTCGGCAACTTTTAAATTTTGGACGCTTTTTTCAGCTTTCAATGGTATCCTTTTTCAGAAGCGAGGTCACCATCGTATTCAGCTATTGATTCTGCGTCGATTGTTACCAGGGTGCAGGATGGATCTCTGCTGTGAAGCGAGAAATGCCGGTTGGTGAGAATGCTATAATGGGCATTCTCATTTGCCCTTGTCTGCGTCTCTTCCATTCCTGTACTCCCTCGCCAAGCTGATGAGAATGCCCGTTCTCACCAACCGGCATTTCTCGCTGTACAGCGAAGATCCATCCTGCACCCAGGTACCAATCGACGCAGAATTGCGAGCTGAATACGATGGCAATCCTCGCATCTGAAAAAGTATCCCAATAAAAGCTAAAAAAAGCGTACAATCTTTGAAAATAGCAGGATTTGAAAAAAAAAATTCGGCCTGGTTTCCAAAGCAATCTGAAAATGTTGCACACAACTGGAAAGAGCAAATCTTCCTCTATTTCCAGAAACTTCGCTTCTGCGAAAGCTTTAATATCTCGCCCACGGCGGGTCATGGCACGGACTCTATTTGTCTGCGTCTCAATTTTTTTCACAAATTAAGCGGCTAAGTCTGAGTTTCTTAAATAACGTATGCAGTGTATTTCTTTTTCGTGTGAGTAAGCACATTGTGCTTACTAGTCAGAAAATGACTCTTTTGAGGTGTGCTTCCGACTTCCCTGGAAATAGGCGTTCGAAAATAATAAAAAAATCAATTTTTCTTGGATGAATTCTCACTCTGGCTTCCGTTTCAGGTGGGGTCGTTTAACATTTTCAAGCAGTGTTCTCACTTTTCTAACGTAAAATCACCGTGCTTCTGGGAGCCTTATGCAATTCTCTGAATTAAGTGCTGTCAAAATTATGGAATATACAGTGCGTTTCATAATTATAGGACACCCCCCGAATTTCCCACTCCCGGCTCTTACTCTGTCCATGGAATTTTCCCTTTAGTACCATTGTGTTCAGCACCTAAAATAACCTTGGTACTCAATTTTTGAGCTCACAGCAGCAACTCTGGTTTTTTTAAACTTTATTTTTTTCTTTCGGCACACTTCGCGGTAATGACACACCTTCATATTCTAACAGGCTTATTTGCCGCACAATCGAATTCACGGAATTTCGATAATTTATGGAGCATCTATGGATGACACTGATTTCATGCAGCCCGCTACTCCTGCTCCTTAGTGGGAATCTGAGCACATCTGCGTCGAGTGACATCGATCATACAAGACTGCCTATCTCAACTTCTCAGCCGCTCATTGCTGACGGAGGTGCACTCAAAACTGGGTGACAAGGACCCACTGTAGTCCTAGTAGTCTTACTTTAGAAATACAGTTAGCACTAGTCACAGGCTACTCCGTTGGCTTCGCTAGGTGGCAATCCAACTAGGCAACACTTGTCCGACATCGAGGTTTTCCCATAATTTCTTATTAAAACCCATGAATCGGTGGCTCAAAATGTCGGAAATTGCTCGCTAGCATTTTCTGAGGTCCGGCGCTGCCAGAGCAGACACCATCCTCTGCTTGCTCAAGTGTCTGCTCCGCCCGAAATAGACAGTAACTGATGACATGTTAGGAACAAAATGTCACAGCTGATAAAGTGACCAAATCCTGTTCCAATCACTGTGATTGGTCATGAATGAGGTGGCTATATACTGGACTTCGTAATTACGGTAAATGGAAGAGTCGTTGAAGTGATAACGGAAGACATACAAGACGTTCAGGAAAAGGAATTTTTCCGAGGTTGCTGTCGCGTGTTTGGGTTCACTTCCCGGCGAAAGCCGACCTGGCCAGTAAGAGACTGGGACATGGTCTAACAGTGCAAGAAATCAGAAAATGCCAGCGAGCAATTTCCGACATTTTGAGCCACCGATTCGTGGGTT
>JARK01001594.1:142061-173418 GCA_000688135.1 Ancylostoma ceylanicum
CCCCCCCCCCCCGGTCGACGCCAGGCGTAAACCGAGCTTCAGTTTGCGCATCTACGATTTTTTTCACCGACCTTCACTTTAAGGTACCGTTCTCACAACTATTCCACCCTATTCCACCCAAGGTAAATAGCACTGGTCGCAGAGATGCCTACACTCACGATATCGCAGTCAATGCCGCTGGATGGAGGGTGGAGAATTCGATCCTGATGAGTAAGAATAAGGAGTGCAGTAGAAAATCCCCTTGCGCGCGGCCACTAGTGAGAGATTGGGAAAAATATCGATTACTAAACGGCATACCAGGCTTCGCTTGGGAGTTCTACAACCCCGGACATTTCACGCTTATGCGGATAATCAGGATACAAATATGTACATCGATTTGGAGTAATCATCATTTCTGTGATCACCCCATCGAAAGAGAGAAAAGTCGATAAAACAAATTAATTGATAACTTCGTGAAGAGAGTCGTCATATTCTTGCTCAGCACATTGGAGAGCCCCAGTAGACATGTCCTCGCCCGCCCTCGAGCGAAAGTGGAAAAAATCGATAAAATCAACAAATCGATACCCTCACCAAAACGGTTGTCATATTAGGTTGTCCCAAAATAAATGGCCGCAATCTAGTAATGGATGTTTGGAAGTTCATAAAATAATTATTTTAGGAGCTAGATAGGCAAACTTTAAATGGTTATAAAGAGGAAGTCCTGCTCTATCTGCACTCCAAAAAACCTCTCTCAATTACTCTTCTTTCTGGTTTCTGCAGACGACATTGTGCGACGAGGCAAAACATGGTTTTTGGGTTCTCCCATTTTTTAGACAATTTTGCCGCCCTATTAGGACAAAAGCCGGATTTGGTGTTGGCTCTGCATTTGGCCAGGTAGTCGTGTTGTGAGCACACAGAAGCTATGACTAGGGAAACATTTCCGGAACGGTGCTAGTTTCCAACTTTGAACAGGTGATGGTGATGAAAGTTCTCAGAAACGATAGCATAGTTCTGGAGGCGAGACGAGAATTCTAAAACACTCCGTAAAAATGTTAATAGCTAGCTTGAATGCAACTAAATCAGTAGCCATTCAATCTTCTTGGCAATTAAATATGACGAAAGTACAGGCGAAGTCGATTTTGAACAAAAGCATCGCCGGTCAGTGCTTAACTTGCGGCACCATCTACTTTAATCTCTCTAATAAACACTGCTATGGAATTTCCAGGAAAAGTGGGCAAATTTTAGTGATGAGTGGACATTGCCTGATAAAATGGAGTTTTGTCCTGCTTGTATCGGTGGGGGAGACCTGGATACGTCCAAAAAATCTCGACATTTCAGAAAAGGGTAACTTTTCCTGATAGACGAATTCCTGCTCGTGGTGTTCGACAGGAGCTGGACCAGGCCAAGAGTAGAATTTACCAGATACCTTGCCCGTTACCATTTTGGCCTCTATCGCTAGATTCGGTAGAGGACACGTTAGTTTTGGTGAGCCGAAGAAGTGCACTCCCACTGGCGGGATGGGCAAATCCACACAGGTTCATACCCAACCACACATAATTTTTCTTAGTCAAGCTCTGGATCTCTCCTTGTAGAATTGTGTTGGCCACACCTTTGCCTAATAAGATATCCTTTTAAACCTGCAGCAAAACCGCTTTCCTTCTAAAAAATCCATGTAAATCAATGTGTATTGAAAATTGACCTTTCGCACTTCCTTGACTCCAGTGATTTAAGCTTTTCTCCTCCTACAAATTTTCCTGTACTGCAAAAATCTGCTGAAAATTGTGCTCACAACACTTTTTATTTCAGAGGAAAAGCTCAAGTTTGAACGGAGTTACGCACCTTGGAATGTGCACCTCCAAAACGGCCATTATTTTTGGGACAACCTAATATTAGTGTCGAGCGTATGGAGTAACTTCAGTAGGCAAGTTTCTGCCAGTCCCTGGGCAAAATAGCGAAAAATCAATAAAATTGATACAATCGATAAGCTAAGCGATAGCGAAAGTGTCCTATAACCTCCGCCTGCTCGTCCTGGACCTGCATGCAAAATTTGGTCCGGATCGGTTCACTCTCCGCGATTTCTATTCGGAACATACACACATACAAACACACACACAAACAACATATGTACAGAAGAAATTACAAGAACATCTCGATTACATCATTTTCACTTCCCAGCTCCATACTAAATACAGTAGGGGTCACGTGTCCACTGTTGTTATTTTCTACATTTACGCTGTAAGGATGTGGAAATGGCTAAAAATCGAGCCCATATTGATGCGTTTACCAAGAGTTTTCCTACAATTGCGGAGGGATGTCAGATACGGTGTCAAAACAGTTGTTTGTGGTAGTTTGTGACATGAGATATGAGAATTTGTAACAATTTGCTCTTGTTATTTTCATTCATTTCATATACTTCACAGTGATGATCGCTGTGAAGCATGGCATAAGTCTCGCTTTTCTGGAGGGGTTCGCTCATAAACTAATCCGATTCCACGTTAATATTTAAAGTGCTAGTGTCCAATTTTACCAGCCGCCTCGAAGTTTTTTCCAGTTCTTAAAACTGGATAATTCAAATGGAAACAATCAACGGTTTGATGGCGGTATCCTACAACTTGAAAACGGTGTTGATACACTTCTTCGATTGTCTGTACGCTATAAAGTTCATACGACTTCCTGATTTCTTTTCACGCGCATTTCAGTATTTGAGGATAGTGCGGACTGTGCATCAAGGATGCATAGAGGAGACTGTGATGTTGTTTGTAGACGGTGATAACAGCGGCCGCACAACATTGTCGTAGCCTGCAAGAGGCGACCCACAGAAGCCTTACAACAGAAAGCGAGGAGTGAAAGTGTGTGCATACTTTCTATTCTTCTCTCCTCACCTCGGCTCTACAACAATCATCCACGGCTACTACTCGCTGCCAGCACCGCCGTTTCCATGTTCTACTCAACTATATATTTTAAACACTTTCTTATGTATTTCTCTCATTGTAATGTGACAGTCACCTCTGCCCTATGATTATTGAACCTAATTGTTTTTCGGAAGAATGCTTCCGCCGGATGTGTCTCTTCCTTACCTGACTGTGTCTTTCATTGTCTAACAGACACATAACTTGTTGGTCAAGGAAGCTCTTCCGGAAAGATTCAGTCTTTCAACTCTGACCAAATGATGGTCTCTCGGAGGTGAAATCATATTTCAGAGAAGAGGACGAAAATGCTGATGATGTCCATACGAATCTCAGCAGCTAGGTTGGCTTCTGGTCTAAAATATATCAAAATCCTACTTTGTAAGCTAATCATAAAAGTTTTTATTTCGAAAAAAAAACTTAGCTTTGAGCTGTGTCACGCAACTAGGAACGCTCAGCTCAAGAACGGTCATTATTTGAAACATTATAGTGGAACGGTTGCGTCCAAACTAATGAAATTCATGTTGCTTTCTACCAGTAGCATTGATTCAATGTCATATGATTTAAGGTGAACGCTAACTTGGGAGCAGAAAGCGTCTGCGACATCAGCATAGGAACCCCAGGGAAAAAATTCAAGGTATTTTCCTAACGTATTCCCTTCACAGGCATCATCCATTTAAACAGACTTTTTGTTTCACGAAGGTGTAAACTGTTTGAGGTGAAACTCGATTTAACGACAACAGATTTTTGGGTGCCGGATTATACCTGCGCAGCGAGCATAAAGGAGATATGTGACCTTTCGAAATGTGATCACGGACGTATGTATCTTTTTTCTTTTCAACTATTGATGACATAAAAATTGCGATTCTCGTCGTAGGCTACTACAGTTTCGCCATGCTTCTCTTTTTCTTGACATCTTACAGCGAATTTACATAGGCAAAAACACGAACAAACGACAATCTGTTAATAACGATGCGTCTTGAAGAACATTAAAAATAATCGAACATCGATTTTGCTACCTTTCTTATAAGAAACACTGGTTGTCTAACGATAAATAATGATGAGATGATATAGGCAGCTGAACTTTGATTTTAAAGAAATATGCGACATCTTCTGCCCCGACAAATCATGCTGTGAGAGCAACCCAATGCCAAGGAGACTGAATGCATGCAGAGGAAAGAGTTATTTCGACCAGAAAACTTCAGGAACCTACGTTGAAACGAATCAACGATTCAACAAGGTAACCAAATGATTACAGAAACAGTAGTGGCTACATTTTGACATAAATGATCAGTGGCTCACAGTGGTGCATGTAGTTTTCTGTCTACATCATCGCCGCCGTTTGCTTTCAGTGATATGTAAAATGCAGGCTTGTCAAATGAACTCGTGCAATTATTTAACTTGTTTGTATTCCTTCCACTTCTTAGAGTTGAATGTTCCCTGAAAAAGTTCCTTTTTGAGCAATTTCTTTTGTGAGCAATCTTTCTTGAATCGAACGCAAAGTTAGGATACCGTGGCCAAGAAAACATCTTTGAAGAGTGTTTCTCCTTACGACAAAGCGACGCTTTTGGTCGAGGGGAGACTTAACATGTGACTCTATCGCAACACTGTCTCCACCTGTTCAATTAAAAGAGCAACGCTGTGAAGAAGTACTTTTTAAAAACTGAGTGAGTGGGACTAGCTAACAAAAAAGAACCAATCGGCAACGACGATCTGTTCTGCTGAGAGGAATGCTGGGCCACACTGAAAACACCAGAATCATCTATTTGTTGTACATATATGCTCGGATGAGAAATTCTCTACAACATTTGAACAGATCAGACTTCTATCAACGGAAAACTAGCTTTCTGCTCGCTCCAGAAACATACAGCTGAAGAAAATGTGTTCCATTTGATGCTTGCAGTTTTCACTCACAATAACTAGAATTTAGCGCAATTTTAGTGATTCAGAAATACTGACAAGGAGTGAATTGGGAGAAAAAGGGATACGAAATGACATCGTAACATTTCTAAAGTGCCCTCTACCCGCGATGGATAAAGTTAACTATGATTAAGGTATGCCTTTTTAGAACAAACATGGTTCTAGTTCTTCAGACAGGTGTGAAATCGGCAGCTGGTTTTTATGGAAATGACACGATTCGACTTGGAGACCATGGCGCTGATCAGCTTGCTTTATCGAACATCAAATTCGGCCAGGCAACTCAACTCGGCTTCTACTTCGTAGGGGTAAGTATCTCTCTCCCCACTAACTGATTTTGTTGGATACTAAACTAGTCGGTGAATAGTCGTACAGCATCCCTGTCCCAACAGATAAGACATCTAACCAGGGAAATACCAGCAGGATCACGTTACTTCACAAGAAGGGCGATGACAATTACCAATTTTACTGTCCCTTGCCTACGAACTCTTCGCGCGAATATCCTAAGCAGGATTGAAAGAACACTGGAAGAAGGACAGTCATTCTAGCAGTCAGTCTCAGAAATGATGCTTACGCAATCACCAGACTCATCGATCATCGAAATCATAGTTGAAGTTGCGCTCTACTCCTCTTCCCATGCGTTCTTCACCCGCTGTCCCGTCCCTTGAGAGGTGTATATGAGCCGGTTATTGTGCGTCAGAGCTTCCGCTCCGGCTGAGAGCAGTTTAGCCCGGCCGACTGAGAGGGGCAAAAACGTGGCCTAGTGCAACAATCGGTCACATGAGACGCCTGGGTTGCAGACGCGTACTGATACGTCGCAGATATAAAAGTCCGCGTGCCTCCACAGTAGTTGCTGTAGCAGAAAGCCAATTCGCGTGCGAGAACACTTCTGGGTAAACTTGGGTGAGCATGTGCTAACCCAAATCTGCAGTAATTACACGGCCAGATCTGAGATTTGTCCAGATGGAGCTGCTGTACCAGGTTTACGGCATGTAAGCCAGTTTTTCGCCTCCAAATAGCAGTTTTGGGAAAAGAATCGCAACCAATGGGGCGACATAGTAGGTTTGACTTCGTGGTGTAACCACTGGAGACATGTTTGGGCCGTTTTTTCGTCTCGGACCCTTAGATCAGGCGATGTGACCACTCATTGTGTTGTTCTCACTGTTGTAATCCAATGATAGCCATTTAACAGGCGCGCATCTTAACGCAAAAGTGAAAATTCCCGTGAACGTGTCCTCCATAGGCATCGTCATTAGAAGGAATCACCAGACGCTTTTAATCACAACTGTAAACGAGATTTCGTGCAAAACTGCAGAGAAAAATTCCCTTTGATGCCCAAACTCTAACGAACTTGAGAAGGCAATCAGAGCGAGACAATGATTGTCCGCATCATGTACTTTCTTGCTGCGGACTACAGATTTTCTTATAAAGTGCGAAGAAGACGGGCGCAATGTTTACAAACCGAAGTGGCCCGGCGCTCGGCTCTACCCATAAGCTTCCCGACAATTGGGCCGAAGGTTTTCTAGCAGCTT
Organism: Ancylostoma ceylanicum; assembly: GCA_000688135.1. NCBI lineage: Eukaryota > Metazoa > Nematoda > Chromadorea > Rhabditida > Ancylostomatidae > Ancylostoma > Ancylostoma ceylanicum. Next base: position 148,396 of record JARK01001594.1, read on the forward strand.
GTAAGGAACCCCGTTTACTACTGTGATTAGAGGTCCCTGAACTTGTTGATTATGAAAACGACCCCAAAGCGGGATGGTGCACCCAAGGCAGAAAAACAGGATTAAATGCTATATTCTTTATATTAATGCTATGTTTTCGATGATGTATTCTCTACAGACTCCCTACGATGGTGTTTTCGGCTTGGCGTTCTCTGCACTGTCAAAGGACAATTATGTCCCTCCATTCGAGCAAGCCTATAACCGTCGCCTGGTCGATCCTGTGTTCACGCTTTTCATGGAGAAAAATGGTGGAGGCAAGTATCATGTGTCAGTTAGATAGAATATTGGGGTAATGTATTTTTTAAGAATGATTGGGTATAGCTGATGTCAGCGGAAATCTCTGAGCTCAATCGGAAACCAGATTAACAAACCGAGACGGTACTACCATGGTGGAGTATCTGACCAAAATAAAAGCGGCCGTGCAATATAGCCAAATAGAACGGCATTCATTAAAAAGCATTGACGACCTGTGCATTTTCGCTAGCATAAATGTCATCCGTTCTATGCAAAAACCGACTTGGAATCTAGTTCCGATGTATTTTTGTTGGCAAGAAAATGTCCATTCATTTCCCGCTGCCTTGCTCTAAAACGCCGCAAAAGGTTTGTATATGCTGTTCGTAGCGTTGCAAAGAATTTTGCCACGGAAATACACATTGCCACGCCTCAGTACATACGAAAAGAGAGTGCGATATGTATTAAAGTGTTTGCATGTAGAATAACGTAACTTTTGTATAGACTGATTCCTTTAACTACATAAGAAATGTGGCTCACTCTACCTCGTTTTCTGAAACTGCGACTTTTACACGCTCATAGTTGCAATCAGAAGGAATTCTGTCTTAAACCACCGTTCACAGAATACTTCTCGGATGCATTCCATCTACTCCATGTAGAAACGCAGCGAAATAGTGCCGCAGTAGGGCCCAAGTTTATAAGAAGAAATTCTCTGATGAGCCGCGCGGTCGTCAATGGGTGTACAAAACTTACATTGCTGAAAGTTAATTTGTTACAGAACTTTGTGATTACCATCTTTTGTTTAGTGTTCTTACTTTTCTTAATCCAGACAAATCCTTGGGTGGATGGGTCTGTTTGAAACCCACATATTAGTATAATTCACAAACAGTATTTTCTCAACATTTAATCACTCTACCTCAGGGGCTTTTTCGTTCAGCGCTCGAAACCTACTTTCTCCTTGCCCTTTTTGATAGCTTCGCCATCTTCATAAAAAGTTTATCTGGTCGCGGGAATTTCTCACCGTACTGACTAATTATAGGACTTTCCACTAGAGTATTCTGGCTAGATGTGACGAACGTTAAAAAATCTTCTCAAAGGTTGCGTCCGACGAAACTGCGATCAAAAGCTACATTTTCCCAATGTAAGGTATGGAGAGAGAAAAAGCTGTGAACAGAAAAAGCTGTATTGCAAAAATGTGACCGTCTTCCAGCATAGTAGAAGGAATATGCTTCATTGATATATAATTTTTCGTAAACCAGTAAGATACTTCTGCCTTCTTGGTACGGACCACTGTGTGAAGAATTGAATGGACTCCTAGTGAGGGAGAAGCGCTACTAGCATAATATGAAATTGGATATGCTACGCTTATTGCGCCTGAAAAGTAGTATGTATAGAGTAAATCCGCCCTTCTTTTATCACTTTATTCGTGGTAATACTTGTTATTTCTTACTAGTTACTTCTATTATCGCTATTATTCATGCTAAATATTCTCAGAAGGCGCGTGTGGCGCAGTGGTAAGAGGCTGGCTGCGCACGCACACGGTCGGTGGTTCGATCCCGCGCCCGTGGCCAACCAAGCCATCCATCCCTCCGGGGTCGGTAAATTGGTACCAGAAGAGTCTGGGAGGATGAAGCACTGACTTGGTTCATCGGATGCCCCCCGCAAGTCACTGTACAGGGCACATACGCATTCAACGCCTCTACGATTTCTCAGATGAAGTCGAATTCGTGGCGCATCCCTCGTGAAGGGATTGATCAACGCCGACCACTTTATCCTTTATCCTTTATAAATATTCTCAGAATGAAAGAGGTTGAAAAGAGATACACAGTTTTATGAAGATAACACTACTTTCCCTTCAAATGTTTCAGGTGGTGCAATAACTTTTGGAGGCCTAGATAAACAACACTGTGGTGGTGTCTTAGCATACGAGAAATTAACGTTGGCAAAACACTGGCAATTCAGGGTCAGTTTGCTTTTTACACGATGATAACACTTTCGCCAATTTCATTCAGCAGGGATTCACAATCCTTCTCATTTTATTTATTTATTTATGCACTGCAAGTGAGCCATAACCAAACGTTTGTAAGGAAAATGAACAGGGCAAACTCAAACATCGAGAACAAAATTAAGTTCTCATATGGTTATTTGATGAGTGGTTGCTTTACTCAAAAGTTTTAACTTGAACAGTACTAGATTTTACTGGAAGATGAGAAAATATCTTCTCAAAACTCCTCTTTGCTGCATTGGTAGACTAACATAGAATCAATGGAGAAACATATAAAACTATTTGGGCAGTTTTCTCGAAAAGGTGCTTAGAAGCATGCACTCTCGGCATTCTTCAGCTGCTGCTTTCATCTCATAGAATCACTTCTTAACACATGCCATCCACGAGTGGCGGCGCGGTTGTTCGACGTGGCCAACTATCACAAACGAGAGCTAAGCATCAGAATGATTCATAACTGGTTGTTTCGCCATTTAGCTGCGACTTAGCCATTTCTTCTAAGATGGCATGGACAAGGAATCGAAATAACCCCTGTTCCTGACTATTACTCATCAACAGCCGTGTAGAATTATATGAAATGAGTGTACATACATGAGTTGTGACCGCAAGTAACAATTCCAAACCATCAACGTTGAGAGAACTTCACCCACACTCATTGACAGAAGACAAGAGCAACACGCATCACAGTCTATCACACCTACCCAAGATGCCAGTCTCAATAGGTTTCCAAACGATCTCGCCATAAAATATTAGACCGGCAGCTGTTCTTATCCATGATAAAACGAGGATTATATAAAGGACGAGATGAGATAGGTGTGTTTTGGTATAGATGAAGGACTAAGAAGATGGGTGTCGCAATTTCCCCGTTTCGTCCATGGTCAGTGGTTAGCAGATCACAGAACTAACGCATGGGCGCGAGCGACCGCCGGCGAGAGTGCGGCTGATAAAAACAGGCCTGCCACCCGTCTAGGCTGATAGTTCGTTGGCTTCCGTCAGAATGCATGAATCTGCCTCTCCCGCAACGCATAGACACAGCTAGAATTAGGGGCCCTGACTCACCAGCCATACTACTACTACATTGTGACACAACTAGGTCCTGGTATATACAGTTTGGCGACCATTCCACAAAGAAAAGGATCAGGGGCCACCGTAGTCTGACGCGGTACCTCGTTGTGCAGCACTGGAGAGCGATAAAGCGCACTGACACACTATAGTATCAGCCACATCGTGGCTTGTAGCCTAGTTTTCGTCTATTTTCGCATGTAAGTGAGCATTTGCTGCCTGGGAGTACTAGACAATTTCCAAGAAAAGTATGGAAAGGCGCAGTTTGATCTAAGAAAGGCGCATTAGATCTTAGAAGAGCTGAGAGTGAGAGACACCTCTCTCAATGCTTGTTACAGCCTCATTTGACGTATCATATTGTGAGTGGAAATATAGAAATGCTGAGCAGAGGGGATTCCAGAAAACATGTTAGAAGCATGAAATTAAGCGAAGGGTTTCCATTTGTCATTAAATTTTCCATTTGCTTTCATACTCCTCCAAGCCAAAATACGCAGGAGTGGTTTAGATTGTTGTATCTGTGCTTTGCCCTGACATAGATCATTAAACGCTTTACTTTCAAGTGAAAAGTGTAAGATGTGCTGTAAAGAAGAAATCCCTCCTCTGAGTGTGCTCTCCCTGTTTATAGTTATTGTGGCAAATATTCTACTCACTGTTAGCTTTATTTAAGATGAATACATTCTCTTCTCCAAAATTCTTCTCGAAGAATGGATGGGATGTGATGATCGACAACTCCTACCCTTTCCTCGGCATTCCAAATTATCTTGCACATCGTATCGCCAGAGAATCTGGAGCCGAGGTAAGACTTTTAAGTCTTCAGCATTGCTTCCGAACAGATCCTCGACAATACTTCCTCTTGACACGTGAGTACTCGTACCCATTTCATTTGTGTAAAAACTTTTTTCACCTTCATGCAAGACTAAGAAAAGTCAGCGAGCTTAAAATCAAAATCGCACTTGTTACCGATGGGTAAGTGTGTGTGGGTTGCATCAAAAATCTTTGGAGATGCATTATTGCTCGGTGAAGATTTGAAGCAGGTCAGATTGAAAAATCTGATGGTTACATCAGTATATACAGTGCCGGCCAAAACTATATAGCCTTTTCAACTTTCCTCCATAACCTCTGTTAGCGCAAAGCTCGGCTTAACGTGAAGTATCAAAGTTCAAACTTTTGTCTTAAACGCATTTTGAGTCTCTACAATTGTCATGAAAATTTGAACTTCACGGCTTCACGTTGAGTCAAGATTTACGATAACAAAGATTATGGAAGAAAGTTGAAAATGCTATATAATTTTGGCCGGCACTGTATGCAGAAAAACACATCTGCTTGTGTGTCTTCGGCGATCGCTCATATCTCACGATCCAACGGAAAAACACACATGAAACCTATACCGTTCGACACAAAATTCGCCACACTTCGTGGCTTCATGTGGATGACTGTGATTCTTTGCAGTGGACGGCTCTGAGCTGAGCGCCATATGTTTCATATGTACATTAATGTTCATGAATCCTCTTCCACATGAAAAAAAATGGAAGTTGCGCTTAGTGGTGAAATTCTCTGGGTTGTCTCTGTTTTTGAAGGGGCTGTATACGGAAATCATGTTGAAAACTGAAACTAGGCGATTGCCAACAAAAACACTTTTATCGCATCCCTACAAGTGCTCGACTCCGCAAGCCTCACTCCTGTTGCCTTCATCCACTTTTATTGAAAACAAAAAGCACCAAACTCTCCCGAAGAGCTCAGGTGGGAGACCCGCCGGACGCAAGTCGGAGCCTTTGTAGCTCTCATTTTTGGAGTATTTTTCAACATGAACTCTCAACATGAACTCTGTTCTGACTCTCACATCTGTTTCCTGTGCTAAGAACGGGGATCTTCGTAGAGAGAAGTGAAAGTATCAGATCTTTCATAACTTCCTCTCCTAACCACATAATTGGGGACATCGAATTCCTTCGGCGGGTAGAAGCACCCTTTGCAACAAAACCTTGACAAAACAGACGTTTGTGAAGGAGAGTGAATTATGGTACGTAGCCGAACTCCACTGAATGCTCACGGGGAGAGAATGAGATAACAGCAAACCGCGAGGCACTAATGTTCGGGATATTTAAGTGTTCGTATAAGCCAACCAGTCGAATTTTCTGATTTTCTAGTGTACGAATGTACGAGTTTTTCCCAGGAAAAAAAACACAGATGTATAAGAATCTGACAGCTTTTCTTTTTAATGCTTATCTCAGAAAGCTTTAGAGAAGAAAAAGAAGTTGTTAATTTTTGCTTGCAGTACGATGAAGAAACTGATAGCTACTACATCAACTGTGATGCAAAATTCACTTATTTCATGGGCATCGGAAACCAGAACTACACCCTCGAGTCCAGTGACCTCATCAAAAGAATCGAAGACGGAAGATGTATACTAACCGCACATCGATACACTAAAGATGGGTGGTTAGGAGCTGAATGGGTCTTTGGAATTCCATTCATTAAAAAGTATTGTCACATTTTTGATATGCAAAACAAAAAAATTGGCTTTGCTCCTCCTCTCAATTAAACGTTCCCGTGCATGGATAACAGATGAACTTTCTGCTATTCAATAAAGAGTTTCACATTTGTACTAGTTCAGCCAAGTCACCACTATAGATTCAGAGTATAGATTCAGGTATAGATTCACACAAACACACACGTAAACACACACACACACACACACCACACACACACACACACACACACACACACACACACACACACACACACACACACACNTGACGGCTAGCGCAAATGAACAGTTTCCATGACTATGCCTGCGATGAGCACCAAGAGGCGTAGATATTCTGGATCCGGCCATGCCGTCCATATGTTTCTTGATCCGAATACGGAGTGGACGCCCGGTTTCCCTCATATACTGATCTCCACATGCCTGGCAGATGATAAAATACACAACACTGGAGACCATGCAATCCCTCTCTTTGCCGAATGGGCATATTACGCAGTTGGATGTTATGCACAGCCGATCACAAAAGCGATTAACCGGTCTCTACCACCCCTACATGATCTTCAAGATCGGCCTTAGGCAACTGGCAACATTACCATAAAACGCATTATTACCGCCTTGCTCATTTCATCTGAGAGGGCAAGCAAAAAGTAATTTCAGAGTTGTCCTCTGCTATTTAAAGTGGTCGGCGTTGATCAATCCCGTCACGAGGGATGCGCCACGCATTCGACTTCATCTGATCATCGTAGAGGCGTTGAATNCTGTCTCCGTCTCTCTTGGGTAACTTGTTAGAAGTGTTATCATCCTGTCGAACTTTCAAATACAAGTCCATGGAGACTTCGATCTTTTCTGTGCTGGCTCTTTCTTTATCACTGAAAACTGGCCCACATTTATCCTATTGGGTGGAAATTTGATTCTGACTCGAGTAAGCGTTTTTCCTCGGAAAGGCTTTGTCATTTTCGATACCTTGCTTCTGCAGGCTTTTTCTGGCATCAATATCCAAAATGTGGAAACCCCACCCTCGTTCGCAACAGGAACCAGCTATTACAGGGCAGGCATGCAACCGTTCTCTTCGTCTACTACAGTTACCTAATACAGGGCAGGTCCTCTCCTTCGAATCTTGCTTACGTCGAACTGATTCTCGTCCTTTGCGGGCGCAGTCCGCAACCATGCCATTTTTCTCTATCTTGGGCCAGTGGGCGCGTGTGGCGCAGTGGTAAGAGGCTCGCTGCGCACGCACACGGTCGATGGTTCGATCCCGCGCCCGTGGCCACCAAGCCGTCCATCCCTCCGGGGTCGGTAAATTGGTACCAGAGGAGTCTGGGAGGATGAAGCACTGACTTGGTTCATCGGATCCCTCCCGCAAGTCACTGTATAGGGCACATACGCATTCAACGCCTCTCAAATGAAGTCGAATGCGTGGCGCATCCCACATAACGGGATTGATCAACGCCGACCACTTCATCCTTGCATGAAATCCCTAGCTTAGTTTCTTCATTAAGTGTTTCTTGTAAAATGTTCGCAGATGACCTCAAACTATATTCACGAGTGTCAAGAGATAGCAGCGCTACTGACCTACAAAAAGCTATCGACATCCTATTTCGCTGGTCTGAAGAATGGAGTCTTCCTATATCAATCGAAAAAACCAAGGTTTTGCACATTGGTAAGAACAATCCCTCGCGTGGTTACACTTTGAATAGGCAGGATCTCACTGAAGTGAGTGAAGTCAAAGACCTGGGTTTCTTTTACGATAGCAAATTGAACTTTGATCAGCACTGCAATGAAATTAAGAATAAGGCAATGTTCCAAATGTTAAATCTTTTCAGAGGCCTCCACTCCAAAGATCCAACCGTCATTCTTAAAGCTTATAAAACTTATATAAGACCTATTCTTGAATATGGCGCAACAGTTTTCAACCCTACGAAGAAAACGCTCATCAATTCTCTGGAAAGCGTTCAGAACAGCTTTACCAGGAAACTCATGTTACGAAAGGGTGGCATTGATTATAGTCACATCCCTCCAGCCGAATCACGAAACGCCACCTTCGGTCTTTCCTCGCTTGCTAGCAGAAGACTAAAAAATGACGTTTTGATGATTTTCAAAATTCTCAGTGGTTTTGTCAAGGTTGTAAACTTTTTCTCACTTTACAAATCGTCTACCAGGGGATCTGCGCTTAAATTAAATTTGCCATTAGCCAAGACAGCGGTAAGATCTGCCTTCTTTGTGCACAGAGCTGGTTCGCAGTTTCGAAAGCTGAGCAAATCTTCTCCACCCTCAAGCCTTCACTCATTTTCAAAACTAGTTGACAGATTTGTGAAGTCCTAATCCAGTGGTTTTACTTCTGTTTATCTCATTTTTACCCATTTCATTGTCCTCTTAATAGTACGGTTGTGATTTACGGTTGTTTTCGCAGGATCTGTTTTGACATGTCTTTCTGTTTGTTTTATAACCACATGTGTACGCACATGTAATAAATATCAAAATATATCCTTTATCCTTTATCTAGCTGCGTAGACGTAGTAAGACATATGCGTATGTGGTGTCATGCTGCTATTTTACTAAAATCAATTCTAGGAAAAACATTTGTCGTTTCGCCTAGTCCTGAGCAGATATAGGGAAATTCAGGGGTTCGGACCCATACGCATGCGCTTCAAAGCACATACAGCCTGACTATGGCAGTATTTCGACACCGATCGCTGCCTAGGCGCAGCTAGCTGTGTATTTGCAACTATTTTACTACAGGTCACCTTTGTCGATTTTGCAAGGGCTCACACCTGTTGTTTCCTTCGGCTTCGCCATCAGTTTTCTTTTTTTTTTCTTCCAAAAACCTTGATCTTCCAAAACATTAACATCGGGTGAAAGAACGCGATGCGTATATCACCAATACAGGAAAAAAACATTTTATCACGGATTATGCAGATGTCTCTTTCCAATGTTGTTTACCATGGGACAAGTCAGTGTTTACGGTCTACCGTCCATCTATTTTTTGTTCTGTAGTCTTATGGTAATGACACCCTCATGAGTTGGTTCCAAACAGGTGGATCATGTATAAAATAGCGGCCCGTTGGTGGTGGGCACAACCTCAGTTCCGTGCAGTCTCCAAATAGGCTATCCTCGGTCAAATCAGACTTTATATCACTTCTGAATTAGTAACGTGACGGCATTATTGTGGCATTGGTTCCTTTTTTGAGAGGACAAACAAAGAAGCGTCCTTTTTCTCATCATATCACTGATTTGCTCTCATTCTGCAGAATGTTAAGCTACAACTTACACTTAGTTATCTCTGATGTTTGCTGGCGATATATTTGCGTGGTGTTTGGCAATCCAAAACGCAAGAGAATCTGTTGGCGAGACATTATGCGGGATAAGAAGTTCGTTTCATTCTTAGTTGGAGGTTCAGTCGTCATCTGTGCCGACACGGATGGCGCAGTGGATAAGGCAGTGGACTCCTGAGATCAGAACCATCGCACGGTTCTCGGTAGTTTCGAATACAAAAGGCAAGGTTCGCGTAGCGATACATTTGGTTGGGTTTGTTCGGCAATGCATTTGGCGGAACTTCTTGTTTGGCAGTACATTTGACGGACTTCGTTTGCCTGGGTAATAGGTGAGCTCGTCTGCGAGGTTGCCAAACGAACCTCGCCAAATGTATAGCTCCAAAGATAGAACATATATCGTTGGAAGGACAAATGCGCTGGATGGGGAGCACTTGTAAATCGAAAGCGAAATTTACGAAACCTCCCCGGCAATTTACACCTCATCACTGGGTCAAACTTATCACCTCAGGATTGGTAGCTCACATTTAATAGGATCCTACAATGCTGATTCTGTTCTAGTACCTACAGTTACCTCTATTACTGACTTGGGATTTCACTATGATCAAAAGCTTGATTTTGTTTCACATCAAACAAAGATGTGTGCCAAGGTACACAAGTACACATTCGCACGTTTCAAATACATATTTAAGGCTCTTTCCACGACTGATCAAAATCTTCTTATAAAACCCTACAAAATCTATGTTTGTCCTCTAGTGGAATCCGAGTCTACAGTATTCTGCCCATGCAAGAAAAATGATATGGCGAGGATTGAAAAAAGTGCAAAATAGCTTCACCAAAAAGATAGTTTTCAGAAAAGATAGTTTCCCCTACTCGAGTATCCCCCGTGCAATAGTAAGGCATCGTTGTTTTGATAGTCCCTCTCTTGAATCTTGACGCCGATTTTTCGATTTTTGCATGGTCTATAAAATGCTACACGAATGGAACTCCGAAAAAGCTAAACTATTCTGCTCTATAGTAACATCACTAACTAAGGGGGGTGGATCCGAATTTTTTTTATAGAAGACCGCGAACTTCTGTCAGAACTAGAAATTTCCCTGTTCGAGCGGGCGCGGCATACCTCTCTCTGAGCAGAAATGCACCCCCTTTGAACTCTCTTGCAGCCTTCAGAAAATTCGCCTTCAGTAGAATAACTACCTTTTAAAGAAGTAATAGTGCAGTTTCAACTTGAAGTGGTAGCATTGTATGAAATGGTGATTAATTTTAACTTATACTGATTAATACTGACTTCTGCTCATAGTTCAATGATAACCAATGTTTTCAGCGCTTGCCTTAAACAGCGTAATTTTTTCTATGATCGACCGAAAAGAAAAACTGTACCAACGGCATCGCGTCAGTGAACTATCCTCTGGAATATATTTATGTATGCAAAAGCAGGACCAACTTCTTAGCTTGCCCAGCTCATTACATCCTCCAAAAGCACGATAGGTACGAGATCAAACACGCCAGCTCCACTGCATTTCGAAGACACAGGATCAAATAAAATTTCTGCTTTCTGCTTACGCTTCCCTCGTACCCTGCAGGCCGTTCGCTTGCTACCATGGAATTGTCCAGAATACCTGTTTCCTAGTACCTGTCTTCGAAAAAAAACAACATCCAAAGTTTCCCAAAGTTTTCAAGACTCCTATTGAGATTTTTGAGCTCTTCAAGAACGTAAGGTCACTTGTTAATAAGTGTTCTATACAATTTTGAAGAGAGTTGTACCACAATTTCGTCCTCATTGAAAATGCACGGATTCGCTCTTTGTTTTGGCCGGGTTGCAGGGTTTTCTGATTCTTTGCCAAGGGTGTCGTCAAATATGTAGGACACGGTCACGCTTTCATTTGAATCCTTCGGTAATAGATTAGTCCATACAACGATTAGCCAAGTTTTATGGCACTGATCATAAGTTATGGACAGCACTTCCATCGATTTGATAGTCTTTTTCTACCACCCAAGAACTCATAAGGGAAGTCATATGAGGAATGGTGCAGAATTGTCCGTTGATTGATGACACTGCGACGCTATCGAAAAAGCAATTGCCGAAACGAACGCAATAAAATCAAAGATGGTGGCGCTTGAGTTCAACATCCCTCACCTGCCAGCAATTCAGCGAGCTTCTCTCAATCGTCGTGTGCGACCTGATTTGTAGCCCTGGTTCGTCTACCTCGTTTTTGCGTTGTTTCGTTGCCATTACCGAGTAACGCGCCCCATGGTACTGGTTCTGTTAACTGCGAAGCATTCATCAGCGAACGGTTGAAGCTGCAATGTGCCTTTTCTGAAACTTCTTCAAGGTGCATTACGTGACCCATAGTTCTCTCGACAATGGGGTGGAGTGGAAGGGACGGTGTCATTAAGTCAAAAAGGAAAAGTAGCAGATTTCTTGGCACTATCAGGCTACCACCCAGTCGGTGACCCATAGCGGTATCCAGGGCACACCACGAGGTGGTCACCACTGGCTGGGTACTACTAAGTCCAGTTTGATTCAGAAATAGGCTACTAAGTACCCACACATTTTGGCTCTTCCGGAAAATATTGAATAAGTCATATAAATAGCCTTCAATCAAGTTTAAGGATGATATTTCATTTAGCAACGCGTACGATTTGTGGAGGTTTAAGGGCAATTTATACCAGATGCGACTATCAGACGCACGCATCCATTTGCGAGAGATTTTCCCTGAAAACCGGTCAACACGGCATGAAATCCTAAATGAAAAGAACCCGCGACCGTCGCGATGCCGTAAACGCGTGCGACTGCTATGCGACTGCGATGCGACTAGCCTCTATTCTTCATCGTATAGTCGCACGCGCGTCAGTCGCACGCATCCAGTATAAATTGCCCCTTAGTCCAGTTTACCTCAAATGTAAGCCGAAACCTTCGAAAAACTAATCAAAACACTGAAATGTTGGAACCTGCGAGAACTGGGTCGAACTTGTTAGCTAACCTGTCAGGAACAGGAAATTGTCATTGGTGCGCGTTTTCGTCCCAACCCTGAAAATTCGTCAGGAAATTTCTCAAGCTCGAAGGAGAGTTTTGATGAATTGTCGACTCCAGAAAGTCCGCCCAGGGGGAACCAATTCTCCCCCAAAGTTTATTCCCTAGCGGTATCCTAATGTCCCCTGGTTATCCCCTCGGGTTGCCTCACGAAAGCTACGTTGACGAATTTTTGCGAGTTGACGTTTGGCCCAAGAATGCTGTCACTGTGCGTTATCGTATGTGAAGCCCAGGGTTTTGACATGTTGAGAAAACTAGTAGCGGAGCTAATTTCATCGCTGCGCGCTGCCCTCAACAATTTCACTTTCGGGGTTCACCGACAAATGTAACAAGCATTACGCTGGCGTTCCGGATAGATCCTGAGTACATCTCATAAAGGCGCAAACCCATGGGCCATTCACAAACTGGTCATACCTCATCCTGTAGAATACGAACGACTTTGCTTTCTCATGTAATCGCGTCGCAACCGCAATACAAACGACGCCAGAGTGTCGCTCCGTCCTCAGCCACCTGCAGCTTGACATTCTCAGGCCATTATGTATAGTTTTTTTCTATCTCTTCCCTCATAAGCACAGCAATAATGTCCAGTCGAATGATGGTCATGTTACAATTCTTCTTGGGCTTACTTACGTGTACCCTCTCGATATTAAAAGGCTTTCTCTGACTCTTTGCACACTGTAAACCTCTCAAATGGCTCAGAAACATGTATGTAATTTAGCTGTCAAACGGAGCTGTCAAATGGTCCCTTAGTTTTTATGGATTTTGTTCTGAAATAATTACGATTCACATTGTATTCACCGCAATCTCTCGTTTCCACTTTTTATTACTTCGAAATTTATTAGTTAATTTATTTCGCTGCAAATTTAATGTCAAATAAAATGAAGAAGAACCTAATTTCCATTCGATCTGTAAAGAAACTTTGAAAGTTTTCCCACCTCATACGTTTTCACCTCAGCCTCCTACTCCACTACACTGCCTGGGTATGTACCGTATGATCCAAGTCTTCGGCCGACTTTCAAGTGCTACAGAAACGCTATCCAATGAATGGGGATATCCAAACTGTGGCAATGGTCCAGCAGAAGAAGGGGCAACGAAAAATTGCCGCCGAGACCCCGGAAATCTAAATCTTGTTGGCGAACACGCTTCAGCCTATTACTTTCGCGCCCCTGGCTGACACCAGGGGTTGTATGCACGAAAGTTCCGGCTCAGGAAGGCTTCCGCGCGAAGAACCGGAACGGAAATTCCGCTCCCGGAGGTTCCCGCGGCAAAGCCTTCCTGCAGGAACCTTCCTGCTTGACTGATCGGTACCTAACTGTTGTTTACTACGTGTGTTTTCAATGGATGAACGCGATATCATTTCATTTTGACTCGTGATTCAAAACATGTAGTAAGCTAGGTGCGGTCGTCGAGCAAGGAGATGAGGAACTGAACAAAGCTGGAAAAATCTGGATTTAGGGCAATTTATGCTAGATGCGTGCGCCAGTCGCGCGTCAGACACAAGCATCTACTTGCTGAGGCTTTCCATGGAGAGTGATCGAGGCGGTTTTCACTTTCAAACGTCATTTCCACTAATGCATAGATTCCGTGATCTTGCTTGATTTACCGGAGGAATTTTCAAAAAAATTCCAAGTTATTGCCTTCCATGTTTAGTTACCTGTATACTAATACAAACGGATTATTTGATTATCCGTTTCTTTCACAGTATTGGCCAAAACGTTGTAATTGGTGAAAAGTCAGTTCTAATCAAATCAGTTACTTCGGAAAGGCAATTCTGTTAAGAGAAGAATTGTCACGTGGCAATTCCTCTTGCATAGTTTAGATCCGATTTGATGATGTGCATGGACATCAATATATAAGTCTGTACTGGAAAAGAGGAAAATATTTTATGGAATAACCTATATATGTACAATGCTCCCCATCAATTTTTCTAGATTTATTGCAGATTGCAATATAGTTCTTGTAATCTTAACGATCCACACTGTTGGAATATATGCTGACAGAAAGTATACTATGCTACAGGGTGACAATAAAGTCTTTGGCCAAAAATTCCGCAGAAATTTTTCCTGGGAACTTTGACAAACAATTATTGGCAATGCTATTGGTTGTGTTGCATATGGTGCTGCCAATGTATATTTACTTTTTGACAGAGTGGCAAAGTCTTTGAGTACTGTGGTGGATTTTTTCAAAATTGAGAATCTCCTACGTCTTCTGAGCAATGGTTTTGGCTGAGATATTTTTCGAAAAGATTTATCAAAAATGGCTACGATCCACCGCCTGAGTTGATGTAACTCTCTCCTGCAAAGGAGAACCGACATGAAAAATGTTGCGAGTAATGATCAACGTAGTCCTCTATATTCCACCAAAAGCACAGATTTCTGCGGCTAAGATGCCGGCAGCTGGGGTGTGTTTAGTCCTGAAAGTGGTGTGGGCTCGCCATCACTGGGGCCGTCCGATGAGGTCTGCCATGATTTCTTGCCACAAAATTTTGGTAGAGAACACAATGAAAGGCAATAATTTTTTGAAAATGTCCTCAAGCGAAGGCAGTTTTGTTGCTAGCAGTATTTCCTATTGTTGTCCTCCTTTGGAGCAAAAACCAAATGTTCCTCTGTTGCAGTTCCCGCGAAAACAAAGAGGTAAAGTCAGTGCTCAAAGTGTCAATGGAGGAATCTGTGATAGTGTTTTTTGCCAAGTGTGTGTGTGTGTGTGTGTGTGTGTGTGTGTGTGTGTGTGTGTGTGTGTGTGTGTGTGTGTGTGTGTGTGTGTGGGTGTGATGCGTGCGTGTGTGTGTGTCAGATCGTTACGAAAACAGTCCATACAGTTTTCAAATCGGTGCTGGGCGGCTAATCAACAGCCACATTAGTTGATATCTGTGATATAGTAACTCAGGAGAGTATGTTTAATTTACCACTAGCGTTCATTGTGATTGGTGGGTACATTTCACTGCTTCAATAGCCATCACTCTGAACTATATCATCGCAATGTTATAAGCTAACATCTCATTGAAAAGAGTGACATTGTGGTCAATGCATTATGACGCATTGACTTGCATAAACATAATTGATGAATGCATAATTGTGAATAGTGTTCATGGTGAAGTCTTTGTAGAGCATTTTAATTAGGGAGAATACTGAAGTAATTTGAATCCTTGCGCAAATTACAACTTGGAATAAAGTGTGAGGTGAGATGTAGGTGCAGTTCCAATAAATGTTGGTCGCCTGAACCTACAAACTATCTGCAGCTATCTCTCTCCCACCTCCGTTCTATGCTTCCTAACAAAATTAGAGCGAGTGAAGGCTGTTGAGTAATAGCGATGATGTAGGGCGGTGTCGGAAAAGAAGCTCTACAAGTGTACGATTTACAATCTACAAATCCCTGTACTTTCAGCACCTCTATATACTCCTTTAATTTAGATTTAGATGAAGTATTCGAAAACATCTTACTCATAAAAAAACGCTCCCTTATAATTGCTCGCTAATAGAATTTTATCAAATAGATTGAGCTTACTATCATTCTGTTTCCTGATTATGCAGCTCATTCAACCGATAGGCGGTATTTGTGGGAAGATGATGGACTACGTATACGCGGCCATTTTCACTCGACATCAGGCATACAGGCGACGTCAGTCATGATTGCCACTCCCGCGACCGCAACATTCACGCGGTGCGGGCAAGCGCTGTGGATGTTGGGTGTTGCCTCGCCTGCGCCGCGTAGATGTTGCGGTCCGCGGGAGTGGCAATTGTGATTGACGTATCCCTGTACTTGATAGTGCACAACCGCATCACTTAGAGTATCACCAGACTTCGCCAGTTCAAAATGAATAAAAATGAATCGGCGATATAAGAGATAGGGATCGTGGAACTGATACGTATCGATTGCTACGTTACATCGCCATGGATCGCTGCCAACCGGAGCTCATCGCCGGTGCTCTCGAGGATGTGCCCAAAANTCGGAACTTTCGTGCATACCACCCCAGAGGTAACAATCCCTATGGAAATAAGACAACCTTTTCGAAAATCTCCCCTAGTTGCCCTGACAAGATGGATGGGATACGTGGCGCTGTCGGCTGGATCAGAGGAGCGTTCTTCACCAATCGCCTAATACGTACGTACGCAAGCAGGTGCTTTGCGGCTAGTTGTGGCCAATAACATCGGAGATAAATTGACAGCGCCTCCTATGGATGGAATTGAATGGATTTTATCGTAGCAATCTGAAGATGAAGTATGCACACTACTCATCAAATGGCGAAACTAGCCTCGCTTGCGTTGTCGTCGCGTTTTTTTTAAATTATCGAAGTGTTCCCACTTTTTGAAGTTTTTTTTACGAAGAAAACAGGTTGAGTAATTGCACGGGTTCGTGCTGGAATTTTTGCAATGATAGGTTTTTGCAGTGAAAAATAAATGTTCCGGTTTCATACTCGAGAGTAATTTTGACTTCAATCACACTTCCTCAGCGGAGTAATGCTGTGTGCCTTGTGGCATGCGTTGCATCATCTGCTTTTGAAATCGTCAACGCAAGTGGCGCTAGTTTCGCATTTTGATAAGTAGTGTGCATACTTCCTCTTCAGATTGCTACGATAAAATCCATTCAATTCCATCCATAGGAGGCGCTGTTAATTTATCTCCGATGTTATTGGCCAGAACTAGCCGCAAAGCACCTGCAAATCTCTATTGAGATCTCTGAAAATTCTGAGAACTCATTGGAGGATGTTTGCAGAATAATCGTCCCATGAAGTCGTGAAGGCAAGTACCAGGGAAACGTCAAGTTAGGGTTAAGAATTAACTGACTTTTTTTTGCAAAATCACCGAACGATCGGATCTTTGAAGACTATCTGATTTGGAAGCCATACAGGGAAATTGCCAAAGCGGTTGAAGCATCTTGTTATTTTGTAGTAAGTTCTGGATTTGTTTTTAGAGTAACTGGATTTACCTTGGGGTAAAATTCTCAGCTGTTGGGTGGCCTCTTTTTCCGATGGCCGGCGTTCCGGGCACATAGGCCACTTCTGTTTCGAAACGGGGGCACGAAGTATTTTCTGGGCCCACTGGTTCAAAGTCGTGCTGGACAACTTGCACAGCTCTTAAGCAAATGAGATGTAATCAGAAAAACTTCCGGAAAAAAGCACAGAAGGAAGTGACCTCGATCATGTGCTGAAGAACCGGGTGGCGCGGAGATAAAATACCGCGGTAGGACGGCAACAGAATGGATTTGTGTAGAGAATGGTGCGGAAGGACCGCAGCAGCTATTCGGAAGGACAGCAACAACTATTCGGAAGAACGGCAGGTCAACGAATCGGTTATTGCTGTTCTTTGCTGCTATTCTTCCGGAAATTTTCCTTCGTGACGGCATTGAAGCTTGCTAAAAACTTCACAGCAACTCTACTGCGGCGAGAAACTTGACCAACTGTCTAGGCTGTTGTAGCTACAGGAAGATCTTTCAATATCTACGTAGTGTTCTCTCTAATCGTTAGGCGGCTGGTTTCTGGATATCGCATTTATACACCATATCTGTGCTACCATAATAGAACAGCTTGTACTTGCCGATGAAGCGAAATCGCTGCACGGTACTTCACCAGAAAATCTAACGAGAATAGTACGTTCCAGGTTTCATAGTCGTTCGATAACTTCTGCACGCACGAGTTTTCTGCTGCGACCTTGTTACAGCTAGTTTCTCGCTGAACCAACACGAAGTTGCTAGCGCTGATCCCTAAACAAGGCGAACGTTGCCGCGCTGACGTCACCGTAACCATTATCCACTGTTTACGGCCTCGAATTGTTCATCCAACTCTGACTCATTCGCTGGGTTCAAATATGGTTCGTTTACATGGGAGGTTGGCTTCCGCAGGAGGGTGACCTGCGCTCTTTCGGAGCCTTTCGTTGCGTTTATTTGGTAGCCCTTTGCTCAGTAGCCTTCTTCTGGTGAGCTTGAGGTAATTTCTCCACGATATTTTGGTTTATTTTTCGCACGACCTAAGCAGTAACCAATCCTCATAAACGCATAATCTAGCGAAAATAGGGTCTGTATACATCATTAAGTTACCCTATGGTAAACGTGCTGACGCCGGTACTAGTGATGGGGTGATGGGTATAGTGATGGGGTGGCAAGTGTGCGACAGTTAATCTCGGTATTGCTTGTCCCAGGTCACCCTTACGTCTCCGTGCATTATGTACGTAGTCTATGCGATAACCAATCACGTTAACCGTTGCTGGTTTGCTCGGTTAGCGTTTGGTGAATCTTAACCCTGATCGCATTCCCATAGTTGGCCAACCGTGCGTCATCTGCGAAAGGCAGTTGTTGTGCAATTACGCGACTGCGATCAGGCTACTGGTTGTGCAATAATGGGCAGGTTCGGTTCGCCGAGTAAGGTTACGTGAGCAGTTTCCGAGGGCGGTATACGTGTTTCTGTATGTGTACGGCGCAGCAGTCCACTTCATCGTTGCATTCTGGGTGGTCTGCTGGGCTTGGAAGGATGTCAGCCTTCTCAGGCCACTGACTGCTGGTGATCCTCTCTGTAACTTCTCCTTTCGTTATGCATACTTGTCCACACTGTTTAAAAATACCTTCTGTATCCCTTTTAAGGAACGTATCCTCTGCTCTAACTTGCTAAAGTGGTGAGACTCCAAATTTGGGAAATGCTTTCCCACAGATGGTATTGTACGCGTACTCTGATGTTCTGCAACGTCACCATTTTTTGTGCTACTATATCTCTCCATAATAATCTGAGCGATGACCCGAAACTGGTTTCTGCTTGTTTTTACTGGAACCACCGACTGGTGAAATGCTATGGAAACGCTCTAGTTAGTACGTGGTATATTTCTGGGTGGCCTCGGCTTTGAAATTCCAGCTGGTTTAGATCTTGTGATCATTCTCGTTTCTTCTTTATGTTGTTCTGACGCAGCCTTCAAGTTGGGCTGGAGCAGAGTACAAGTCCTACTAGAAACTTCTAGTGAAAATCTCGCAAGTTATTCTGATTTCTCGGGCTTACCTTGATAGACGTTTTGATACATACGATTTTGATATGATGGCTGCTGAGCCAGGATTAGTCGCGAATCTCGAATTACCAGCGATCGTCCTCATTTCTTTTTTTTTGGCTGTAATACCTTCTCCACTCTGTAATTACCTACTATATTCCATTAGAACAGAATGCTCTGCGAAGACATCATTCATGTGAAATGGAAGGTCTGTATGTGTTCTGCAGTTCAGCTATGACGCAACCAAGTTACCTTAAGAATACCGAGTTACCTTAGGAATATTCTTCCATAGTAAAGACAAGCCAGGAGAACATTACGAGGGAGGCCGCGTGAATTTTTGGAGACTGACGTGTAGCGCAAGCTTCCCAATCTCGTTTTTTTTCACTACAAAGCTTTATCTGTAAGCGCTAAGCAGGAATTGAATGACTAAACGGGGCCCAAGATGTCCGCTGCCGCGAATCCATATTTCACCACAATTCATCATCATAATTTGTTCGATAACTTCCTGATGTTGCTGGGAAAAGCTGCATGCATAAGGTAAAACTGTAACTGTCAGCACATTCTTTCTTGGAGCGTTTCACGCATTCAGTTTACATTCAGAACCACAGGGGCGTGGCCAGGCGACTCTGATTGGCTCACTCGTGCCCCCGTCACACCTATCTGTTTGAACTCGAACGGCGTCAATCCCATGACATGGTCTATTTGTGCATAGCGCTGTACGAATCAAACAGAGCGGGACGGGAGGCTCGAATGCGCCAATCAGAGTCGCCTGGTTACACCCCCTTTTCCCTCACGATGATACACACCTAGAACCACAATCAGCTAGACCCTTAATAGGGCCTTCAGCACATAATCTCGCGGTATGCAGTGGCAGAGGTTGGTGGTGACCTCGCAGCAGTGAATCCGGTAGCGAAATACCAATCCGGAAGGAGCAAAAATTTGCACTCTTTGGCTAGGAGCTGAGGCGCCGAAGCATCACCGAATAGTACCCGGCCTTTGCAGGGAATAAAACGGAATGAAAATTTTTTCGGATAGACGATACACAGATTCGGAGGGCTTATGGCTCACTTCGTCCCATTATTTTCTCAGTGCCAAATGTATTATACATATAAATAGAAGAACCAGCGATGAATATTTCTCCTAGCTCTATGTTTTCGTGATGCTTTTTTGAAAAGAAACCTGGAGATTATTTGTTCATTAATTTATCCATTTTTTCCGTTTATCCATTCACTGGTTCTTTTGAAAACATACATAGGAGAGTGTATGTATTATAACAAAAAAAAAAACATACGTAGTTGTGACCAAACACGTTTGTGATCAACAGATGATTCATCACACATCCCCCCTAACCCCCGTAATCCGTGCTCATCGCTATGGATGTTGGGCAGTTGACAGCCATTCATGAATGCTTTGCTTCTGTTTCAATTCTGATCTACTGTACATTCACTACAATTTATACTCAAGTACTCCTGCGTGTAATAGCGTTCAAGCAAAAGAGACATGAAGCAGCTAATAAGGAAGGACGCCGACTAGACCTCGCTTTCACCTGAACTCCTCTGGCCAGCAAATACGCCGCCAACACCCGGATCCGCTCTTTGTCCATAGACCATTCCAGTTCATGGTCAACGGCATTCGCGCTATTACCGATGGCTCAGCGCGCGTCGCCAATTCCTCGCTCACTCGCAGCGTCGCCGTAACGCAGTTCAGCATCAATCTTAGCAAAAACCTATGATTTCATTGTTACCGACTTACCACTTCGTGGTTTTTCTCTGTTTTCTGTGACCTTCGAGACTAATGCTTTTAGCAGAGGGTTGGGGGTAGCAACGAGACTAGTTGGAACTTTCAAGGACAACCTTATTCATAACGTTGGGAAATTCTTGGCCTTGGCTACAGGCAGGTAAACAGTGAGAGTGAGAGTAGGCAAAAGGTGCGCACCATACTTAGAATCGAATAATGGATTAGATGTATTCGAACTCGAGAATTCGATTTTGAATAAAGCAAATTTCGAACCTTCGAAAAGAAAGTAAAAACGCTGAGCAATGATGATTTTTCCCAAAATCTGAATTTTTCGTAATAGGTCCCGAGTTGATAATTAAATTAATTAAGTTATTTGATTTTTAGTCAGTTCTCAGTATAAATTGCACACTTTGCGTTATTGCTATCCCATCTTGAGGTACATATTTTACTTGTGGTGGCAGTAATTAGAAAAAAAATGAACTAATTTTACCTCATCTAGTGAAACCAGCAGGGGTCGCATTCATCTTAGAGATTACCCAGGTTAACTTCACGACACAAATCAAATTTACCCATCGTTAGCAGAGGCGTCAAAATGTTTACCTTGGATGAATATCAATGGTGCATCCAGGCCCAGGAGTCGTACCATTGTTAGATCAATCATGGTAACCGCAACTACCCTCTATGTTTACCTTTTTGGCGTTCATGAAAAAGATTACCCCAGGCTATGCGCTAGGATACAAAGTAACTCATCTTGGCTATGCGAGACAAGTCAAATTTGATTTTGAGGATTACCCATCCACAAATGTTCCGTATAACTCTTGGACTTGTTGTGGTCCTTTTTACATCAAAGGAAATCAAAGTAAAAGGGGAAAGAGTAGAAAGAAGTGCTCTGTACAGGGCTCACTACTTTGTCGAAGCATCAGGTCAGCAACCGAGGACATCATCGGCTAAAAGTCAGCGGGACAGAAAGCCCAAGCAGGATGACTCATTCGCTGTAAACCACGGGGACCATGACGGTCTCGGCAGCATCTTCTCGTCTGACTAAGCGTTTTTCGAAGAAGCGACGCTACGACGCACTGAGTCAGGCGCTCTCCTTCGCTCCACGGGTTCTTACTGATTGCGGGAGGCTAATCAATCGACGCGAATCCACTGTGAAACTGGAGCGCAGGCGGCTGGCTGTATCACGACGCGATTAATGGCTGCGTGTCCCCAATACTATGATATGTTCTGGACCCTGTCGACGACCTGACTACCTTGACGGCTAATCCTGGAACAGTGCGTTCTGCTCGGCTCGCTCGCCACGCTCAAAACCTCAAGAGTCCCTGCTGCTAGTTACCCGCCGAGGAATTGGGTCGACCGTCTCTACCGAATGGCCTATTTGGCTCCGTTCCTTGGCTCTACTTGGGTCAGCCTCGGTCGTCCGCGTGGAGTGTGCGGCAATTTCGTTTATTGCGTCAGGTTTTTCGTCAAACCTCTTGTTCATGTCGTATGGACGCATTCCTGCAATTGTGAACATAATCTATGTATATGTTTTTTATGTGTTGGTCCGCCCTTCAGCCCTGGGATCCGGCAAAACCTCTGGGAAGGTTTTATTCTACCCACTGATTCAATGAAGAACTGAGTGTGGTCGAAATTTAGAGATATTAAGCATTTTTCTCGTGAAACTCCGCAATGCTTGAACATTTGCTTAGGTCGCTGAAAGATTCCCCGTAAACATTCACGGATCCAGCTCCGAATTCTGCCCATTCTGTACTTCTCGTTGGTTCTCTCGATTTTCTCTTTCAAATTACTAAATTCTTGTTTATTCTTGTCATTGCACCAAAATCCTATCTTATTACAGTTACCCAATCTATCGTAATCTCGAAGCTGTGCTTCTTTATCCTACTTGATTGACTGTCATTGCGTACATTGAATTTTTTTTTGGCAAGTTGCCCAAACTACTGGATACTTGGATCAAGGTGGAATGAACAAACGATATAGATAGATAATTACGTGGAAGGAGAATTATCTAGAAACTTGCGACCTGCTGACTGAGTGTTTGAAAATCTTGGAAGTTAACGAAATTGTACAAGAAATCCTTGTTCAAAGTGTTGTGGAGCGGACCTTCCATTTGTTCGCATTCAAAATTTATGAAACAAAAACTAATCACGAGAGGAGCATTTTGGGGAAAGGTTCAGCATGTATATGTAAATCTGTCTCGAAAGGTTCCGAACAATCTATTTATCAATTCCCGGAGATATCCTGAAGAAACACATCATGGTTTATACTTCACTTCTTCGCGCTCTTTTTCTGCAGGAATTTGTAAATTTCTCTCTGTTTTTTTCTAGCTTAGTGAGCCGCTATGATGTTCTTGAAATACTCACGACTATAGAGGAGTAGAAAAATCTTGGAAACACTGCCGTTGTGGAATTCTGTGCCTCAGCAAACCGGCCCTACATGTACATACAGTACCGGCCAAAATTATACAGCCTTTTCAACTTTCCTCCATAACTTTTGCTAATGTAAATCTTGACTCAACGTGAAGCCTTGAAATTCAAATTTTTATGGTAGTTGCAGAGACTCAAAGTTCGTTGAAATTAAAAATTTGAACTTCAAAGCTTCACGTTAAACTGAACTTTGCGTTAACAGAGGTTATGGAGGAAAATTGAAAAGGCTATATAATTTTGGCCGGTACTGTATATACATACATACCTATCTTGGCTCAGTACCCATGACGGAATAAAAATCGGCAATGTTGTTTGGTTTTACAAGTGATTTAATGGTCTAAGAAAGTTTAACAGCTCTTGCCATGTCCCCTTTGCGGATTTATTGCTCTCTTTGTTCCAGCGCCCCAATTTCTGGCCTATTCGAAATCGAACTTTCGAATTCGAACTCGTCTCGTGCGTATATTATTCGGTTTTGTAGATGGTATGTGAGATCAGAGCTCTTCAGTGCTTCACTAAGGTTGTGATATCCTTTTTCACTGAATTGTATGCTTTTAAGAAGACTACCGTGAGATCGCTAGGTGGCCCATGGGATTAAAGTCCCCCAAGCAAGCAGTTCCCTGCGAAATTCTGCAGTTGAATTCTGACATCTGCCCACGCGCCTCCGTAATTGCAGGGCCGTTCTCCCAGTTTGGACAGTGGACTTGCGGACTATCCCGGCGCCAAGTAGCTCATTAGGTGAGTGGGTGAACGGAGGAGAGTGAGCTGTCAGGTTGACATGCATCCGTCACTGCGGTCAAGTGTTTTGACGCGGCGCCAAGGTTTCGATTTTATCTGGTGCGACGTCGTTGATTTGAACCGGCGACGACGTGCGTCTGCGCCTCCACAACGACCTTCCACCGTCTTCCACTCCTGTTCCGGTCTTGTCGACGTTTCATAGCTGTTTTAATGCGCTGTTCTGTATCTTTCAGCCTTTGTTTCTTTCTTTTGAGCCTTCATACCCCCACAATCCCACTAAAATCGCTCAAGCAAAGGCAATGCTCCTGTATGTCATGGTTTCCGCGGTCCGACACAGTCAGTGAGAGACTACAGACACCATTTGATAGAGCGTGCTAACTGACGGTGATCCAAGTGGTCACAGCGTACTGTATTTCAAGAGTTGTGCCAGATGAGGGTTGTTCCCTCACATCCTCCCTTTCTATTAGGTCCGTGCAAAAGTTCTGGGGCAGTTGCACCTAATTTCTTTGACGCGCCATAACTCAACTCAAAGTCAACCATTTGATCCGAACCAAAAGGCATTGGCATCTGTGTAATGTTGTCAACAAGGTGCGCTAACGATTTTTTCCAGGGGCACAAAATTTGACACGTTCATACACGAAAGAGCGGCACACGTCGTTTTTGAATAGGGTCTGTTCACGAGATGTTTTACAGCGGATGTAAAGTCGTAGAGGCTTGAATAGAAGGCGTTCTTCTGGAGGTTGGTCTTGAGAGTATACATGCTGAGTTAGAACTTCGAGGACCGAGTGGTCATCTTTTTAGACGGTTGACACCGCAACACGTTAGTGTGTGCTATACCGCAGCAGGGATGGCGGACTCACACAATATCCATCTCCTCATATTTCCTTTCATACTAATTCCCTCCAAGTCACGCGGCATGAGTGGCTATTTTCCTCGCAAAGTCCTGCACACTTTCCACCAGGTCTGATTCAACCCACCCTTTTCGGGAGCCTTTGTGCAGGTCAAATTGCTGATCAACTTGTGGGGCATTTTGCAAGCTCT